>SJYX01002116.1:513235-613814 GCA_006410675.1 Oreotragus oreotragus
TCTCCACCCCGGGCCATCGGTCCGGCCTGAGGAGTCCAGGTTTGGCTGGACCGAAACAGGTCCCTGCTGCCACAATCCCACTCCCCTTGGGGTGGGGAGCTGACTGTGTGAGTCCCTCCACCGCCCCTCCCTCAAAACCCACTGCCAGGTTCCCCGTGGGCAGGCGGGACTGCCACCGGCGCTCTGCCCAGTTTGCACGCGAGGCTGCCTTCCCATCACGGCACGTGGGGGTGGGGCAGGCTCTCCGATCCCCTTGGACCTTCTAGGGCCTGTCTGCTGACTGTCGGTGCACAGGTGGTTAAACCTCCCTGGCTAGGGTCAGTCACAGGTGTCCAGATAGTGGAAAGTCGAAGGGGAGAGAAGAAAGGAGCTCTCAAGCTGCCACGATGGTAACTCCACTCCCCCCTCTCACATTCAGCCTACTTGTGGCCTTGGAGCCAAAGTGAGTGTCTGGCTTGGGGCATGTAGTTGGATCATGCTTCTGGTTTTCTGTTTTTTTAATCCCTTCTGCCAAACTCTGCCTTTTGGTTGGAGAGTTTAATCCACTTAAATTTAAAGCAATTGCTCATAAGGAAAGACTTATTTCTGCCATTTTGCCATTTGTTTCTGTATATCTCATATAATTTCTTACCCCTGTTTCCTTCCATTACTGCCTTTTATGTTAGGTGATTCTTTGTAATGATGTTTTGATTCTTTTTTTAATTCACCTTGTGTATATTTTATAGATATTTTCTTTGTGGTTGCCATGGGGGTTACATATAATACCCTAAAATTACGATGATCAAATCTGAAATGATATCAACTGCAATCACATTCAGTAACTGCTGCTACTGCTGCTAAGTCACTTCAGTCGTGTCCAGCTCTGTGCGATGCCATAGACGGCCTCCTACCAGGCTCCTCTGTCCCTGGGATTCTCTAGGCAAGAACACTGGAGTGGGTTGCCGTTTCCTTCTCCAATGCATGAAAGTGAAAAGTGAAAGTGAAGTCAGTCGTGTCCAACTCTTAGCGACCCCATGGACTAGCCTACCAGGCTCCTCCGACCATGGGATTTTCCAGCCAAGAATAATGGAGATACAATAACTACTCCTAAGCAATTCTACATCATCAGTGTCACAAATTACATTTTTATACATCACGTGCCAAAATTGGCACGTGATATACACAGATTTTTAATTATTTTTATGTATTTATCATTTAAATCCTGGAGAAAAGTTATAAACCAAAATACAATAATACTGTTCACATTTGCCATGTATTTATCTGCACCAGAGATCTTTATATGTATCTTCTGTGACTACTATTTACATCAAACACGTTTGCATTCCACCGTCAGCAGTCCCTTCAGCACTGCTTATAGGGAAGGTTTAGTAGTAATGAGTCTCCTCAGCTTTTGTTTACCTGGGGATGTCTTAGTTTCTCCCTCATTTGGAAGGGCAGATGGAGAATTCTTGGTTGACAGTTCACTCTATCACCCTACTGCCTTCTGACCTCCACAGTTTCTTCTGAGAAATAGGCTGACAGTCTTATGGAGGATACCTTGTATGTGAGGAGTCACTTTTTACATATTTTATTTCATTTTATCTCATTTATTTATTTACTTTTGGCTGCACTGGGTCTTCCTTGCTGTGTGCAGGTTTTCTCTAGTTTTGGTGAGTTGGGGGTACTCTCTAGTTGTGGTACATGGGCTTCTCATTGCATTAAGATTTCTGCCATTTCTGAACTCTAGGCTCGATAGTTGTGACATGTGGGTATAGCTGCCCCTTGGCATATGCAGTCTTCCCTGACCAGGGATGAAACCAGTACCCTTTGCACTGACAGGCAGAATCTTGACCACTGGACCACCAAAGAAGTCCTGAGTTACTTTTCTCTTGCTGCTAAGATTCTCTTTTTGCCTTGCCTTTTGACAGTCTGATTATAACGTATCTCCATTTGGGTCTCTTTGAATTTATCTTACCTGGAATTATTGAATTCTTACTTGTAGACCCACATCTTTCATTAAATTTGGGGGTTTTAGCCATTACTCTTCACATAATCTCTTGCTCTCGTATTTGGGGACTCCCATAATGCAAATATGTATCTGCTCGATCAGTTCAATTCAGTTCAGTCGCTCAATCATGTCCGATTCTTTGCGACTCCATGAATCGCAGCATGCCAGGCCTCCGTGTCCATCACCAACTCGTGGAGTTCACTCAAACTCATGTCCATCGAGTTGGTGATGCCATCCAGCCATCTCATCCTCTGTCGTCCCCTTTTCCTCCTGCTCCCAATCCCTCCCAGCATCAGGGTCTTTTCCAATGAGTCAACTCTTCGCATGAGGTGGCCAAAGTATTGGAGTTTCAGCTTTAGCATCAGTCCTTCCAATGAACACCCAGGACTGATCTCCTTCAGGATGGACTGGTTGGATCTCCTTGCAGTCCAAGGGACTCTCAAGAGTCTTCCCCAACCCTACAGTTCGAAAACATCAATTCTTCGGCACGCAGCTTTCTTCACAGTCCAGCTCTCACATAGTTTCCCACAAATCCTTTCAACTCTGTTCACTTGAAACCTGCCCCAGCTGCAGGCAGGAGAGGGGTGAGATAGGGAGGACCACCACAGGACTCTCCGACCACTGTGAACGTGGTGTGTTCTTGACTGGACGTTGACTTGGGGACTGTAAACTCCTGGTTTTCCAGAGCCCCAGTTGAGGTGGTTGAGATGGTTTGTTCAGGGAGCAAGAATTATAAGCTTCGCAGACCACCATTCTGCTCATATTAACCCCTCTCCCAGTTCTTGTTCTAATTTTACCACTTTCATTGCATTTCTTGAACTTCTAGTGTAGTGACATTTTGAAACAAAGTATACAAATTTACCAGTGTACTTGCAAGACTTTGGCTTGCTGGACCTTCATCACACTACCTTTCAGGTAATCATGTCCAGCGTGATCTTTGTCTCCCCCAGCTTCCTGTCATCCACAATTCTCTATTCAGAGTTTTAGAAAAACAGCATGCTTAAAATAAATAAATAAATAAATAAAACAAAAAAAAATAAAAAAAATAAAAACAGCATGCCTAGTCGCCATGTTCTCCTGGTCTTCTGCCCTGTCCTCTTAACGTTCTCACCAGCATCAGTCCCATAATCAGAACCCTGCATTAGAGCTATTTTGGTTTTCAATGAATCATAAACTAAGGCTCCCAAGCCATGGAATCTCCCCAGGGAAAATGGTCGACAGGTGTCAACAGCCTTGTAGATGCCAGAAGCACTAAGAGTCAAAAGGTGATAATTACAGATAGCCTCATGAGCGTATGCTTAGCTGCTAAGTCATGTCCGACTCTTTGTGACCCCGTGGACTGTAGCCCCGCAGGCTCCTCTTTCCATGGAATTTCCCAGGCAAGAACACTGGAGTGGGTAGCCATTTCTTCCTCCAGGATAGACACTCATCCATTCCTAAAATTCCATCATAAGAAATAATGTTTGTCCCCACTTAAAATTAAGTAGAATTTTATTTGCAGCAGTGAAAACCAGGAGGTAGTTTATCACAAAAACAAAGGCTTTGACATTAAACAGACCAGTATTCAAATATGGATATTGGCACTTACTGATAGCAAATTATTTAATTTCTATAAAACTCTGTTTCTCATCTGAAAAATAAAATGGAAAAAGCGACAACTGTCTGGCAGGGATAAGATGAAAATTAAATAAAATAGCAGACTCAAAGTTGTAATATTGAATTTCATGTTCCCTTCACTAGGAAAAAAATGAAAATTTCCCCAAAGCTATGAATTCTAACTTTATTAAAAGAGATACTACGTGGACATCAGTCTTGGTTTATATACTTTTTCATTTGCACATGCTGTAACAGTGTATAAATGTGATGCAGTGTATCGGGAGGTTCCAGGGTGAAAGTCTAAGGTATTTCTGAAAGACAGATGGAGTGGCTTACCAGCGGGATATTTTGCACAAGGGGTCAAGATTCTTTGGAAAGGTTTCTTATAAGAGAGGAAAGAGTCAAGGTCACAGATATGGCCCCAAGCTGGTGAGCACAAGTCAAGGTGGGGTTTTCCTGAGTGTTGCTAGCACAGTGATGTCTAACATCACTGGGTAACTCAGCACACCCTCCACCTGCTCCCAGCTCAGGACTGACTCCCAGGGGCAGAGGAACAAAGCACAGACCAAGGAGAAATGAGAGCCATTTCCTCGATCTCCTCGGGACATGGGGGCACTCGTCCACTCTGGTTTACAAACAAATGAAACAGGAGTCCAGGAGAGAACTGCCTCCAATGTTGGCACAGCTTCAGACTTCAGACTGACAGGCAGAAGCCAGACCAGGCAAGAGGGGACCTGCCCCAACTCTGCTCGTTGTAAATACACACAGCAAACTGAAGGAGCGTGCAGTGCCTGGGGGCACAGCCTTCACTGGAGGTCCGGCCTGGTGTGTCCCCGCCACCACCTCCCTGCCTCCAGCCCACTTTCCCTAACGAGGGCGGCCATGTCCAGATGTGGTGCCGGCCTGTGGGTTGAACCACTGTCCTCAGCTGGGACCAGTGCTGCCCTTGCACGCAGGGGGACATGTGGATGTGAGAATGGATGTACGAGTTACACACTTGTGTGCAAAGTTAACCTACCTTCTCAACCCCCCTCACAGCAGACCTGGCACAATGGAGCCCAACCCAGGGTGCTGAAAGCACTTCTCTCACTCGCCTGTGGTTCTGTCCACGGCTCCGGAGGGCCCATCAGCAGACAGGACTCGCCGCTAAGCTGAGAACCAAGGGCACTGAGGAACAGCATGCCAGCTCTGACCGTTCCTGTTACTCGTGAACCTGTGTGTGTCAGTCTGGACACAACATGCACAAAGCATGATACCAGTTCTTTACGTCAGCAACGAGATGGGCATCTAGATGGATGCTAGAAACACAGATTGCTTTCTATTGATAAAACACAAATAACACAAATTACATACCATCAGACTTTGTAAAACTACATTTCTTTCAGCTTTATTTCAATCATTTTGATTTAAAATTAATATTCATTTGTGAAAATTTACATTTTAATGTTAATGTTGTAAAATAAAAATGGAAGAATATTACTTTTTCTAATTTTCACTTGTTTTAATTTATATTTTTAAAGTCATTTCCATCTTAACCATTTAGAGTACTACTGTCAATTGAACACAAATTGTGTAAAAATCATTGTTATATCTATATAATTTGTGACTTAGCTGAAATAAGAGAAAATAAATTTTATATAAATATATATTAATTATATAATTGTGTATATTTTATTTTATTATTCAAATATCAACAGAATATCCATATATGTAGAATAATTAAAATCATCTTTGATATTTTGCTCTTAGTCATACAAAACTTGTACTTTACATATATTTTTGTCATTATGAAGACACTTATCAGGATAAAACAGCAGAACATTTACACTTGGTACCTGTCTACTGGTCTGAGTTATAAGCTTAATATTACATGTGGCACGTGGGGCCAACTGGATGGAGGGGCCCAGAGATACCCCCAGCCTGAGCCCCAGGGCCCCCACAGCCCCAGCAGCCCTGGGAGGAGCCCCTAAACCCAAGTGGCAAGCTGGAAATAGCAGGTCTGGGCACCAGCACCCCCACCCTAATACTCCCAAGAAACAGCCAGAATCGGGAGTGAACTGGAGCCCACTATGTGATTGTGCTGAGAACAGAGAACACTTCTGAGCTTCTGCCCTGTGGACCACTTCTACCCCAAGACCATGTGGCCCTAAAAACATTAAATCACATAAAGAAGCAGAAAAGTCCCTCTCCTACCAAGCCTTCCAGAAAAATGTGCTCTGTAAACATCTAGACTGATCTTAATTCTGCTGTGATAAGCAACTTAGGGCTTCCCTGACAGCTCAGTGCAAAAGAATCTGCCTGAAGTGCAGGAGACTTGGGTTCAATCTCTGGGTCGGGAAGATCCCCTGGAGGAGGAAATGGCAACCCATTCCAGAATTCTCGCCTGGGAAATCCCATGGACAGAGGAGCCTGGTGGGCTACAGTCCATGAGGTCACACAGAGTTGGACATGACTAAGCAAACAATTGAGACACCATGGAGTGAACCAGGGTCCAGAGCTGAGCTGAGCTGAGCTCCAGGAGAGGCAAGTGGTGCCTGACCCTTGCAGTGCCCAGGGTCCTGCATAAACATACCCTCTCCAGCCAGGGCGGCCCCCTAGAAGTGGTCAGTGTTCACAAACACCGGCCTGCAACCCTGCTGTCTGGGGTGGAGGGGCTGGTGTGCCCAGGTCTCAGCTTCCTTGGCGTCGAGAGGGAGTGACAATCTTCAGAGGCCCCCACACCTGGAGAGGACACACTTGTCCCCAAGATAAGTCAGGCTCCTCTGGGACAGGAAGGATGAAGGAGAAAGCAAGGAGGCTCTATCTTCATGCAGGCCATGCCCACCCAAGGCGCAGCCTGGGCAGTCTGGAGACCTGTCCAGGACACGCCACTGGGTAGAGTCCCAGAACTCTGCAGGGTAGAGGCCTGCAGGAGGCTCCCTTTACTCTCTCTGTATCTTGCTGACATCAGAGCATCAGTCACTGTCTGGAACTGTGTGGTTTATCTCTTGACATAATTCTCTCTCTCCCTCTCTGGAAGGTAAATTCCAAGAAGGCCTGAACTTGGAAGGTAACTTCCAGGGTAACTTGAAGGTAACTTCCAAGTAGCCTTACCTGTGCCACTCTGACATGAGGACTCAATAGACACGCAGAAGAAAGTAGGGAGGGGAGAGAGGAGCTAAATCTGAGACAACCCCTCACATTCCCCCAAACGGAGACAAAGATGAGGCCATGTCATAACCACACCTGAGCACGCCCCCAAAGGTGGTCCCCGTAAACAGCTCCTGGCCCGCACCTAGGCACAGCCCTGGTGCCATGTTTTGAACGGTTCGATTTTTATCTAGTAAAAAAGAATTGGCACCAAACTGATAATTAAAATATTTAAAAAACTGTTGAGTGTTTTATTTAAATTTTTCTAGGCCTATTTTCTTAAGGAAACGTGCCTTTCAGCCAGTGATCTTGGCCGAGCTTTAACGACTTATTCATGGATCACATTTTAAATCCCCATTCTGCTGATTGAAAACAGCACTGTCTTCGGAGGGAGACTCCAGAGTGAGATAACTTCCTGAAGCTGGTGAACATTCACCCAATGCCTCACTCAGAAGGCACTGTTACCTGATTTGGATTCGCTTAAGCCTGTGTCCCCAGTTTCAACTCTATTAAGCTGCATATTTATACACCATTTACAGTAAAGCCTCCAGACTTGATCACCAACTTTCTAAAGTCTGAACAGTCACGGTTGTGCTCTCCCAGCCCCTCTGAACCACGTTTTTCTAGCCCTCTCATTTGCCCCGTCCTCTCCTTCATGAAAATGACAGCTCCTGGTCCCTCATCCACTGTGAACCTCCTCTGTCCTGGGCAGGCACTTCCATCCTTAGAGCCATCTGCCCATGACAGACAGGGTCTGGGTCCTTCCCCTGAATGTCCAGAGCGTGGTGGTGTGGGCAACCTCACTGTGGACAGCTTGCCCAGAGAAGGCAGTGCAAGAGTGAGGTGACCGTGTGACCACATGACATGAGGACTCCCCGGGTTGAAGGCCATCAGACAAGGGCACAGACAGCAGCAGGATCCGAGCACCCTGCCCTGCATCTTCAGAGAGGACCGCGGGGTGGCAGACATCTTGTTCCAGCCCAGGAACACCCCGGCTGGCTTCTGATGTACAGAAACGTGAGAGAAATCAGGGAGTCTGAAACCACTATATTCGTGGCAATCTGTTACGGCAGCAATGGGAAACCAATATGCCATGGAGTAAAAATAAACTCTTTTGGAGAAAAATAAACACATCGAGAAATATTTTTAAAATAAAATTTCAAATTCTGTCCTGGTTTTCCTGATTATTAATAAAACTTCTCAATAGGATAAGTTGCAAGAATATGGTAGCTATTATTCTTAATTTTTCCCCTTCCCCTCCCTCTAGTCATCTCTTGATCCAGCTTCCATGCTGTTCTAAGCTGTAATTTAAGGTGAAGCTGAAAGACCACAAAATGGAAAGCTGTCCTAAGTGGTTCTCTCAAGTTGCTTGGACTCTGGGACCAGAACCTTGCTGGTGGCTTTTTTGGT
Organism: Oreotragus oreotragus; assembly: GCA_006410675.1. Lineage (NCBI taxonomy): Eukaryota > Metazoa > Chordata > Mammalia > Artiodactyla > Bovidae > Oreotragus > Oreotragus oreotragus. The sequence continues at coordinate 521,358 of SJYX01002116.1, forward strand.
TTGACCCAGTTAATTCTCTGTTCACTGAATTCTTTATTATGAACATAAAATGTAATGACCACTTTCTATTTTTAAAATTGTTCATAGATCTTTGCATCAAAGCAAAAACGCAAACTCTTATGCATTAAAACTTCTCTTAAAATGAGAAGAGTTTTTTCAAGCCTGCTTTTTTTTCTTTTACTCGAAACTCAAGTTTTACTTTATATTTTTCTAAATTTCATTTTTGGTTGCACTGGTTCTTCACTGCTGCAAGTGGGCTTTCTCTAGCTGCGGCAAGCAAGGGCTGCTCTTCATTGAGGTGCACAGGCTTCTCACTGAGGCTTCTCTTCTCGCAGTGCATGGGCTCTAGGGCACTCGGGCCTCAGCAGCTGTGGCGGATGGGCCTAGCTGCTCGGAGGCACATGGACTCTTCCCAGACCCAGAATCGAACTGGTATCCCCTGCTTTGCATGGCAACACCACCAGAGAGGTCTGATTTTATTTAACTTTTATTGGTGTCTAGTTGATTTATCGGAGAAGGCGATGGCACCCCACTTCAGTACTCTTGCCTGGAAAATCCCATGGACGGAGGAGCCTGGTGGGCTGCGGTCCATGGGGTTGCAAAGAGTCAGACACGACTGAGCAACTTCCCTTTCACTTTTCACTTTCATGCATTGGAGAAGGAAATGGCAACCCACTCCAGTGTTCTTGCCTGGAGAATCCCAGGGACGGGGGAGCCTGGTGGGCTGCCGTCTATGGGGTCACACAGAGTCGGACATGACTGAAGTGACTTAGCAGCAGCAGCAGTTGATTTATAATGCTGTGTTGGCGTCTTCTGTACAGCACAGTGAACTGTACATCACAGTTCCCTACAATCCTTCTCGGAGCCATTGATCGCTCTTCACGGGGAGGAGCTGGGTGGGTTCAGTAATGGCACCTGCCCCACCTCTGGCCTCTGCCCTCAGGAAGCCCAGGGCCCCGCAGCATCAGGTGCCTCATTCAGCTGGAGACCTGCAGCCTCCACTTGGCTGAGGCCAAGCCTCAGCCGCCACTGTGGCCCTGGCCGACGGTGACCTTGGGTCCTGACCTCAGTCCTTTGCATCTCCCACAGGACATGCACAGCATGCTGAGGTCTGTGGGGCACAGCATGCTGAGGTCTGTGGGGCACAGCAGGAAGCGGCTATGGTAACCCGAGCAGTGCTGTGAGGTCCCTGCTCGTCTGCGTCTGACGAGAGCCTCCCAGATGGTTCCTCGTCCGATGCCTCTTGAGAAGCGTGAGCTTGGCACTAAGCTGGGGTGCCAGAAACAAGAAGGGGTGGGGCCATCCTGCAGGGCCCTGGGGACCCTGACTCACTCTCACAGTCAAATTCCAGACAAGAGGAATGTGCAGGTGCTGAAGTTGAACCAGAGCTGCTAACAAGGTTCTGTGACTCAAGGAAGAGGGCAGCAGTAGCATGAAAACGCAAAAGAATGATCTTCCTTGTCCTCTGCATTTGATGCCTTCAAGAAATAAATGCACTAGCCTGAACTAAAAGGTGTCTAACATGGTAGTAGTAGTAGCAGTATGAGTCGCTCAGTCATGTTTGACTGTTTGTGACCCAGTGGACTGTAGCCCACCAGGCTCCTCTGTTTCCCAGGCAAAAATACTGGAGTGGGTGGCCATGCCCTTCTCCAGGATGTATACCATAACAGAAATAAAAACGCTAGATAATTTACCATCATGTGTCTGATACTATCCCGAGAGACTTACAGACATCTTAATTTTCACAACAGCCGTATGAGACAGGCACTATTAATATTATTACTTTTACTGATGAGAAAACCCAGGCTCAGAGAGATGGTAACTCACACATGAGTCACACAACTCGGAAGTCACAGGTAAAAGCGTGACAGAGGGCATAGGGCACTTCCCAGCCGTTCCCCAGACCTCCCTACCCTGGTCCTTGCACCCCATTCGAAAAGGCAACCTCATTTGTCACCAGCTACATCAGCCTGCAGTCCCCGCCCCGGCAAGGGGTACAGGACACTGAAAGATGGACACACGTGGACGTGTCTAGTGCTGGGACAGCTGCTACTTTTCCTCTGCCCAACAGCCGTGTTTGTGCAGGTCCACACACCCAGCCTCGCAGAGAGCACGCCCGCATGGACCCCAGCCAGCGGGCAGCGGCCCTGACCTGGTCCTGCTCACACCGCTGGGGCACTGGTGCTGTGGTTCCATGGGCTTGACTAAACCCGGCCATCTAACTGCATTCTTCAGTGTAATTTCAGAACCTGGTATTTCATGAGCACGGGTGCTGCTATTACAGTCTAGGCGCCAGGAACCTCTGTTTCCATGATGTGAAGTCTGGACAGGGACAGTCAGGCACAGAGACCCCGAGCTTCAGCCCAGAGGGAACTTTCTTCCCGTGAAACTGAGGGCAAACTATTTGGCTGTTTAAAAGCTAAAAATAAATACAGCTTACTGGGTCCAAACAGTGTTTGCGGTAGTTCAGCTCCAAGATCATGGCAGTTTGGAAATAAGTTGTTTGTCAAACAATTAGGCCACAAGGTCACAACTGCTTTTGCTATTTTAAATAATAAAAAACAAAGCATTCTGATTTTAAAAAATGGACAGCTGTACAGTAAATTCTCACTCATTTTCCTGAGGATATCAGGAACCTAGATGCAGGGCCCTGAGAGGAGCCTTTCGGCAGAGCAACTTGCTCCACCAACCACAGCATTCCACCCAACCTCTCAGAAATCCACAGGCTCACTCACTCAGGATAAAAATTAGGCTGCACCCTCCACAAGCTCTCTATTCATGCCTCAGGACTGAACAAATGGTTTCTGTCTGTTTCAAGCTCCTCATGAGAAAGAAGGAGATTTAGAATGCGGATTAGCAAATGTAAATTCAATGGTTAGGCAATGGGAAGTTTAAGTGTGTTTTGATAACGTGGCCTGTAAGCTGAGCTCCAGCTTCCTCCACCCAAACGCACAACCTAGGCTGGGCCACCCGCCTCCCCTCCGCTCCTTCCCTCAGTCCTGCGACCCTGCGACCCACTGGGAGCTGCCACCTCGGGCCTGTCCTCTCTGCCCCCTGCTCCCCACACCCTTCCCCACGGACTCCAGGTGGGGTGAGCGACAGAGGCAGTCACAGGGAACCAGCTCCTCCCCGGGGTGGGGGTGCTCCCAGGAGCCTCCTTCCCCAGCCGCAGAGACCTGGGCGTGCCCCCGGGCCACTGTGCTTGAGGAGAGCGCAGCCCTGCCCGGTAGTTAGCGATGCGCCGAGTCACCGCAGCCTCCTGCCAGGGCCACCACGGCCCAACTGGCTGAGGCCTGCGTGCCCTCAGCGGAGACCCTTCTGGGAGCAAGCCCAGGTACCTGAGCCCCAAGGCCTCAGAGCTCAGGTAGGGACACGATCGCGTCCCCCACCACCACCACACACACACACCACACACCACATACACAGATACACACACATGCACCACACACACAGATACACACACACCACACAAAGACAAACACACACCACACACAGACATACAAAGGCATACACCACACACACAGATACACACACACGCACCACACACAGACATACAAACACCACACAAAGACATACAAAGGCATACACCACACACACAGATACACACACACGCACCACACACAGACATACAAACAGCACACAAAGACATACAAAGGCATACACCACACACACAGATACACACACACGCACCACACACAGACATACAAACACCACACAAAGACATACAAAGGCATACACCACACACACAGATACACACACACGCACCACACACAGACATACAAACAGCACACAAAGACATACAAAGGCATACACCACACACACAGATACACACACACGCACCACACACAGACATACAAACAGCACACAAAGACATACAAAGGCATACACCACACACACAGATACACACACACGCACCACACACAGACATACAAACAGCACACAAAGACATACAAAGGCATACACCACACACACAGATACACACACACGCACCACACACAGACATACAAACAGCACACAAAGACATACAAAGGCATACACCACACACACAGATACACACACACGCACCACACACAGACATACAAACAGCACACAAAGACATACAAAGGCATACACCACACACACAGATACACACACACGCACCACACACAGACATACAAACAGCACACAAAGACATACAAAGGCATACACCACACACACAGATACACACACACGCACCACACACAGACATACAAACAGCACACAAAGACATACAAAGGCATACACCACACACACAGATACACACACACGCACCACACACAGACATACAAACAGCACACAAAGACATACAAAGGCATACACCACACACACAGATACACACACACGCACCACACACAGACATACAAACAGCACACAAAGACATACAATGGCATACACCACACACACAGACAGCTCACATACACACAGATACACATACACACACACACCACACAACCACATCACACACAGATACACACATTCCATACACATACATAGAAACATGGACACCACACAGCTCACATACACACAGATACACACAGACACACATAGAAACATATACCACACACAGATAGACACACACCACACAACCACATCACACAGATACACATACACCATACACACAGACATACAGAGGCATACACCACATACACAGACAGCTCATACACACACAGACACACACACATACTACACAACCACATCACACACAGATACACACACACCACTCACAGACACACACACACACACACAGCTCACATACACACAGATACACACAGACATGCATACACACCACACACACAGAGATACAAACACACCACACACACAGCTCACATACACACAGATACATGCACACACACACAGATACACACAGACACACCACACACACACAGGTACACACTCACCACACACACATACCACACACAAAGACATACAGAGACACATTACACAGGTACACCACACAATGCCAACACCACATACACACACAGACACCCAACCTCCCCGGCTCCCTTACCTCATCCAGCTCCACACCTCCTGCCAGCCCTGAATTCCACAATCAGCCGGAGGTTCCTGCAGGCTGGCTCTGAACCCACAGCCCCACCGCACACACTCGCAGCGCTCCCTGCAGGCTCCACGGAGAAGACACACAACCGCACCCAGGAGCCCTCTTCTGGCGCCTGCTCAGAGAAACTGAAGGATCAGATCCCATTTCCCCAAATGATGAGAAAGTGAACACGTCTAAATTCGAGAATCTGAGCGTGCCCTCTGACTGGCATGCTTCTGGACACACTCTGAAAATAAATCACAGAAAAGGAAACGTAAGACATGGACTGGGGTCCGATACTGCACGCTGACTGTGCACACAACGTCCGTAGTTTATGAAGCACTTTCACACCTGTCATATTATTTGACCCTCACAACCACTCGGCACATAGAACAAGTATTTAATTTCCATTTCTCAGAGTCAAGTGGAGGCTTGGTGTGCAGGGGACAAGAATTCAGCAGCCTCAGATGAAGGTCGGTCCCACTGTTTAACTTTATATCTTTCCTGTTGCACTTTCTGTGAAACATGCAGGAAAAATTCCAAAGCAGCACAAGGCTGAGGTCTCTGTTTATCCAATTTGCAGTAAGTGTGGATTTCCCCCCTTTTCAAAAGTGATGGCTCAAATGAGAATTGCACGAGTAATCGAGTTGTCTTCTTCATTAAACCACCAGCGAGAGCTGGTTATAAAAGTGCTTCAGCGTGAGGAAGGGGTGGCCCTGGAGGGTCCTCATTCCCCCAGCCACCAGCCCCTTGTGAGCTCAGGAGACCCTGGGGTGGCTTTGTGAGCACACTTCAGGTGTGGCTGTCAAGAGGGCAACATCTATCTGGGTCCTTTGTGTGGACCACTGTTTCTCCACTTCCCTTGCGTCTTTTGGTTGGTATCTGGACATTAGAAAGAACAGCCCCCTCTCCTGGCCAGCACGACCTGACCGCTTCAGCATACAGAGAGGACCCCTACCCAGCCTGGCCAGAGACTCCGGAGGCTTCTTGGATCTCCGTGCTAAACCAAACCACCGCCTGCTTCTTATTGGCACCCTGGAAGCTGGACCAAGCTGGGCCCTTTGACACCCCCAGGCCAGCAGGACGGAGGTCGGCTGTGTTCCCACCCTCCCCTGCAGGAAGCACCCAGGAGCTGGGGGTGCCCTCCTCCTGCAGGCCTGGGTGGGGGAGGGATTTCACCTGGAGGTCTCAGATTTTCCTACCGGCTTGGACAGGCACGTGTACCTGCCAGTGCTGGGCACTGATGAGCACGAAATGCCACCTGCTTCACAGCCAGCCCTCGGCACAGAGGGTCCACCCACAGCCTTGGGCACCAGGGGGCCTCACTCCCCTTTTCTGGAGGTCAGCAAACTTCCTTCAGATCGTCACCCTCAGCCCCCATGGGGCCACACGTGCCGCAAGCCCACCAGGCCTCTCCCCCTTCGCTCCACAGCCACGTCCTGGTGGCTCTGAACTGCTCTACTGGGTGTGACCCTGAGTCACACCTCTGGGCTCCTCTCCACATCCCCAGACCAGCCAGAGCCAGAGTGCAGCCCGGGTGTCCAGGTGCCCCCAGCCAGGAGGGACCGCCCCCAGGAGGGACAGAGGCGGCAGGAACCAGGCTCCACCTTCAGAGGTGCTTGTCCTGGAGCCAGACAGCAGCCAGTATTCTGGAGCCAGGACGCTGGCTGGTGAGGAGAGGTCTGGGTGGGCAAGGCCAAGGGTGGGACCAGCCTCTCCAGCCTTTTCCAGTGAAAAGAACTGGGTTTGGTTCTCAAGACCCGACGTGCGGAAGCAGGAGCTGCGGCCAGGGAAGCGGGCAGCTTGGCAGCTGCTGCACTGGTTTCTCAGAATTGCTGTGTCTTCTTCCAGGCCAACCTCGGGAGAGCCACAATTTAAAGCTGACTTCATCCGGGAGAGTCAAGTCATGCTGGCAGTTCTCTGCAAGGGGGAAGAAAGACAACTAACCACTTCCCAACTCCCTCCCGTGAACAAGAAGCAAAGTCACAACACAGGCTTCTGGGAGCTGGTGGCAGAAACACGGGGAGACCCGCTGAGCTGCACGTGTGTGTTTGGAGAAGCAGTGCTGAGGCAAAGCGTCCAGAGACTCTATTGAAGCGGCTCTTTGTCTTTGCCCAGCCAGGCCTGCACCTCAGGGTCACAGGAGAGGCCTCTGTGTCCTTTACAAATCAGGAAACTGGGCTAGTGGAGCAGGACCTTTGGACACCTGGGCCAGAAGGGCAGGACCTTCAGATACCGGGGCCAGGAGGGCGGGACCTTTGGGCACCTGGGCCAGGAGGGCGGGGCCTTTGGGCACCTGGGCCAGGAGGGCAGACCTAGGCTTCAGGAGCCTGAGGGCATGCCTTTGCACCCTGCCAGGAGAGGGTCTAGTCCAAGGCCTTCATTAAGGAGACACACTCGCATTGTTAATGTACAAGATGCATGTCTGACACATGGCTCCACAATGCACACAAGGCAAAATCTCGGGCTCGCCCAGCATCCCCAGGCACTCGACCCTCTGGTGCCCACTCTGCGCTCAGAGAATGGCCAGTATGGCGGGAAGCAGCCCAGGGGCCCAGTTAGAATGCGGGGTGGGCTATAGGGTGGGGGGGTGCAGCTTCTACTGGAGAACCATTTGGAGAAATGGTATTGTTCTGTTGTTCATTCACTAAATCGTGTCCGAATCTTTGTGACCCCATGGACTGGAGCACTCCAGGCTTCCCTGTCCATCACCAACTCCTGGAATTTGCTCAAACTCATATCCATTGAGTCAGTGATGTCATCCAATCATCTCATCCTCTGTCACTTCCTTCTCTTCCTGCCTTCTGTCTTTCCCAGCATCAGGGTCTTTTCCAGTGAGTCAGCTCTTCGCATCAGGTGGCCAAAGGACTGGAGCTTCAGCTTCAGCATCAGTCCTTTCAAAGAATATTCAGGACTGAGCTCCTTTAGGATTGACTGGTTTGATCTCCTTGCAGTCCAAGGGACTTTCAAGAGTCTTCTCCAACACTACCATTCAAAAGTATCAATTCTTTGGTGCTCAGCCTTCTTTATGGTACAACTCTCACATCTGTAATTGACTACTGAAAAAAAACCACAGCTTTAACTATATGGAACATTGTTGGCAAAGTGATGTCTCTCCATTTTAATATGCTGTCTAGGTTTGTCATAGCTTTACTTCCAAAGAGAAAGCGTCTTCTAATTTCATGGCTGCAGTCACCATCTGCAGTGATTTTAGAGCCCCCCAAAATAAAATCTCTCACTGCTTCTACTTTTTCCCCATCTATTTGTCATGAAATAACTGAAGGCAGGAGGAGAAGGGGATGACAGAGGATGAGATGGTTGGATGGCATCACCAACTCGATGGACATGAGTTTGAGCAAGCTCTGGGAGTTGGTGAAGGACAGGGAAGCCTGGCATGCTGCAGTCCATGAGGTCGCAAAGAGTCAGACACGACTGAGTGACTGAACTGAACTGAATGGGACCAGATGCCATGATCTTAGTTTTTGAATGCTGCTGATGATAGAGCACAAATGATTAACCCATGTAATGTCATAGAGTGGAAGCCCCTGACAGGAGCCTCAAACTTCCTGGGACAAGGGGTGCCCTGTGAACTTCAGGAGTTATTCAGCCTTAGTGGAGGGAGCAGGGAGTGCAGACACACAGCCTGTGAAGTTGTGGGCCCCCCAGGCAGGCAAACTACAGGAGTGGTGGGCCCCTTCAAGCCCACCTGGGGTCCTTCCCTCTCCTCGCCCCTCCCCCACATCAGCACGTCCCACCCTCCACCTCCTCTCACCTCCTGATGCCAACCCAGGGGTTCCCTCCAAACTGCAGCCCCTCCCTGCAGCAGTGAGAGTCCAACCATCCCTTCAGGACTCCAAAGTCTCCCTTGCAGCCACTAAAACACTGACGCCCGTGGGCAGCTGGCCTGGTCCTGCCACATCGGGAGCCCCTGGCTCCAGTCCCTACCCCAGCCTGGGCCTGCAGGACCGCACACTGTCTCAGTCTCCAGCACCGTGACCATGGATGACTTGCCTGCTCACGGCCCTGAGGGCCCCACAGTCAAGGTCAGAGCCATAGTCAGACCTGGTGCTGGCTCCCCACAGTGGTGTGCAGATGGGAGAGGGAGCCAGGGTCTCACTCATGAAAACACTGATCAGGAACTTGGTCCACTAACTGCAGCATGGGGATGAGAGCCTGTCACCTAGCAACTGTTCCACAAGCATCTTTGGAGGAATGAACATGGCCTGAGAACATGGCCCATCCAGGAGCCACGGTGTTTGTGTGAGCGGGAGGAGTAACAAGCAACAGAGAGCACAGGGAGGTGAAAGGTGGAAGCCCAGTGGGGTGAGATGTGTTCTTCGTTCTGAAACCAGTAAAAAGCTACTGATAGAGCTTCATCCACTGCAGCAAATGACAGCAAATGGTTCCTGAGAAACCAGAGTAGAGGCAGAAGAAGGGTTAGAAAACTGTTCCATCATCCAGGCCAAGAACATGGCCCAAATCAAAAGAGTGGCTTTGGGACTGGACAGCACAGACTAGGCTGGTTTGTGAGCCGTTAGTGATGAAAACTTGGCTAGGGTTCATCTTCCACTGGATGCCACGTGTAGAAGGGACAAGCCCAGGGCGAATTAAAGGTTTCTGAACGGACAGAGGGGCAGGGCACTGAGAAGGGAGCCCTGGTCCAGGTTTGGAGAAAATGAGTCTGATTCTGAAAATGCTCAATCTGACATCACACAACCACGTGACGGCGGCTGGTTGCAGTTGGAGGCCCAGGCTTGGCGCTTGGAACAGTTTGAGCTGGAAGCACGGCACGTAGGTTGGATTTAAGCCACGAGAGTGGATGGGCTTGTGCAGGAAGGCTATAGAGAACACAGAAAGTAAGAGAAGTCTGAACACAAATCCTAATGAAAACTACACCAAGGGTGCAGGTAGGGAGCGCCATAGGAACAGGAAAGCGGCAGAGAAAGACCAGGGTGTGGGGTCTCATGGACGTCTGGAGAAGGGTTCCAGAGGGATAGAGGCAGACGGCAGTCCGGTGACTTGGAAGTCGCAGTCCAGTGACTGGGCAGTCGTCTGGAATCTCAGCAACATGACCTCAGGGGATGGTGGGAGCAGGGGAAGGAGGGTGGAAGAAGAGAGGAGACTGCACAGCATCCTTGACCCAGCCTTCCAGCCTCTAAGTGTGTCCCCATCCACAGTATAGGAAGTAGTGCTGATCGGAGAGTGCTGGCACCACTGCCCTAAAGCCACCGGAAAGGTGGCTTAACCTTGCCACACTGCCACAGCCATCTCTACTATGAAGCCACTGCATTTGGGAGGATGCAACTTTTTAAATTCCTAAGCTTTATTTTATTTATATTTCTGGTCACACCACAAGCGGATCTTAATTCCCCAAACAGGGATTGAACCTGGGCCCTGGCAGTGAAAGTGCCGAGTCCTAATCTCTGGACTGCCAGGGAATTCCCAGGACACAACTTAAAAAAAAAAAAAAATCACAATATAAAAATAGGAACCACAGAAGTGCGTGTGTGAGGTGTCAGTGGAGAATATGCCATGGAGAACTTTCTGTGTTTGTGTCTATATTTTGCGAAGCCCCACAATATNAAAAAAAAAAAAAAATCACAATATAAAAATAGGAACCACAGAAGTGCGTGTGTGAGGTGTCAGTGGAGAATATGCCATGGAGAACTTTCTGTGTTTGTGTCTATATTTTGCGAAGCCCCACAATATTGCATAAGCTACATACTTGCGCTAGAAAGCGCTCACTATTCCCTAACAGACATGAAGGTGGATTCCAAGATTCGCTATGCAGCACTGCAGGGGATATTTAATTTTTATTCATCTTGTGTCCATATGCAAGTATTCATGCAAGTTGTATGCCAAATATGGAATGGCTGGGTCAAAAATGTGCATTTAAAATTTTTTCAGATTCTGCCAAATTATGACAGTTATTGCTAAAAGCCAGCACGATGACCACAACAATATGCACCTCAGGACCTGACCCCACCAATCCCAGGACAATTTCTATCTACTTAGCTTTCACAGGGCTAACCAGTGAAATATGGCATCGTGCTGAGTTTTTAATTTGCAGTCCCCTAATTATTAGGGATGTCAAGCAGAAAGGAGAAAGGGGGCATTTCAAGAGAACAGCTCCTCCTCCCAGGGACTGCCAGGGAAGGTAGGAGAGACTAGCCAAATCCTGGTGCTCTGGGGATGACACGGCTTCCATTACTTCTTCAAAGGAAAATATATGCTTTTATCCTGAATGCTGCTTTCATATACCTCACCAGTGTGCGTGGCTCACCTCTGGTGACCATTCCAAGGCAACTGCCACTCGGCCCAGCTCCCACTTTTGGCCAGCAGCCCAGACGTGTGTCACATCTCACTGACACTGTGACACACTCACACTTCTGATTGTTTTCACTGTAATTTTTAATTCCTCACAGGCCTGGGCCATGTGTGAGGCCTCTGTGTGTGTACCACCATCTTCCAAGGACCTGCCACCAATCAAACAACAGACACAAATCCGAATAAACGATCCCCCTCCTCCAGACCTCTGACACAGTGCAGCTTCCAAAACAGCCACAGGCACGGACAGCTCAGATCTCTACTGAGCCGGAAGAGGTAGGGACACTGAGTTTAAGAGTCCAGTACTGCCCCCCCACCCCCCGCCAGCCTGAGAAACTCTCTGGTGTGAAGGTCGTCAGTTTCCTCACTTTAGGGTCCATGGAGCCATGTACTGGCAGACAGTGCACGGGTGAGGCCTGTCACAGGCACAGGTTCAGGGAGCAGGTGGACGCTGGGGCCAGGCCAGGCAGGCCAGGGATTCTGCCCCCATGGCTCTAGACACTGCCCTCGCGCGGGCACGCTAGGTGGCCTCTGGTATGTCATTACCTTCCCAAATGGGCAGTTTCCTTTCCTGAGAATTTGGGATAATGACCGTTTTGGGAGACTCAGAACACCATGGGAATGATTGCAAATTCCAGGCAAATATTATTTGTGACTATTTCATCGCTGCAGTGAACATCTTCAGAGGTATAATCTATACACAGAGACGACGCTGTCAAGGCTGCAGCCCTGCCCTGAAAGGGGTGATGCCCTGAATGTCCTTCCTGGGTGTGAGGATGGCCAGGTCTTGCTCCCGGGACCCCACCTGCCCCAAGGGTATGCGTAAGGGCTCGGGGATGAGGGGAGAGCTTTGTGCAGAGACGAAGTGAGGAAAAGGAGAAGGGTGGCCAGACACACATAACAGCAATAGGCCGTTCCCTTGGGGTCCGGAGCCAAGGGGAGGGCACAGTGGCCAGGGCACCAGGGTCTTAGGGAGAGCGACACAGGCATCTCCGGGCTTGGCCAGCCAGCGAGGAGCAGGGATACACACCCTGAGCTTGCACCTCTGCTTTCCAACAAACATCCCACTGGTCCTCCCGTCGACAGAACCCCCAGAGCCCAGAAGGAAGCAAACCTGGAGCCTGCAGTCGACGGCAATCAGAAGTCCACTCCCAGAGTATGGAGCACAGCAGGAACGCTGGAAACACAGTGACCTGGACACTCAGGAAAGAGGAGATGTCATTCATAAGTAGACATATTTTTCTTTTTGCTGCAGCAACAAACAGCTCCAAATCCCAGGGGCTTTTGGTAATGGCCATGCATCTGTCCAGGGATGAAACAGTGCAGGGTGCTCCACACCATCATCCCTGAGGCCAGCAGAGCCCCCCTCACCCCCACCCTGCCACCTCGCCTCCGACTAGAGCACGTCCAGCCTTGTGGACAGAATGAGAGGTAAACCCATTCAGCTGCAACAGCGCCCCCTGCAGACGGTATCCACTGCCTGAAGCACGGCACACTCTGGGCCCCAGGATGCCGAGACGGATAACTTAATCACTGTGAGAGGCTTGTAGGAGGAGAGCCAGCATATCTAACAGACGTGAGTATGATGTAACTGCCAGGGGGTGAGGGGTACCCACACCTGCCTGGTTCCCACGCAGAGAACACGGCTAATTTTACGTTACACATTACAATTTTTTAAGAAGTATTTTAACTGCATGTTGATGCAATGTTAGAAATCTACTGAAACATCTTGGATGCTCGATTTAAGAGGCAGATGTGGGTCTTGTCTGGGCCCTGGGCGCTCAGCCCCAGACCTGAAGCCCCCCCAGGAGGCTCTGAACCTCAGGGCTTTGAGACTAAAGCCCATCTCTCTGCTTCGCACAGAAAAGCACGGAGGCCCAAGGATATGGCAGATGCTTAAGAAGCTCTGGCATTTGCGGAAGATCAGAGACACGCTCCTGGTTTCTCCCATGTGAGAAGACACCTGAGCACGGCAGTGTGGCAACCTAGGGGGAGGTGTGTGGACAGCTGGGGGAGGCCGGCTCCAAGTCACCGGGCAGCCTGCACCATGGCCGGCACGTCTGAGGCCTGAGCTAACGCAGGGAAGGCGAGCGCAGGAGACGGTGGGGCGGGGGTCGGGGGCACAGGGAAAGTGGTGTGAAAGTCGTGCACACACCCGGGCTTCAGATGAAAGGCATTAACGTCCACTCGGGGGAAAGACGGACACGCCCATGCACTTGGGGGTGATGATGATGTCACGACTGGCCGACACTCAGCCTCAAAGCTCGTCACATGGAAGACAGGCTGTGTCCCCGCGGCTCCTGTAGCAAAAACACAGCCACCAGGACCAGTGTCTGGACAGGAGGGTGTGGTCCTAGGCTTTGAGCAGGCAGTGTGACCAGCATGGTGTGGACTTAGTCCTCGTGGCGACCGTCACACCCCCACCCCGGCACCTGCTCCCACTCTGAATGCAGACCCTGATCACCAGTAGGGCCCAGGTGGAGGCAGTCGGGTGGCCCTGGGTCACAGCCTGTAGGAGTTACCCTGTAGGTTCTGAAGTTGAGAAGACAGGACACTTCACTTAGCAGACACACACTGCCCAGATCCCTCTGTGCTTCCTTCATGGTTATATTCAGAGGAACAGCGATGCCTCTGCCCCTGCAGAGCTGAAGTCGCCTTCAGCGAGGAGACACCCACACTGCAGGGGAGACAACACCTGCCTGCATCTGAGGCATCTGGTTCCCTGTGGACGGGCATCCTTCCCTGGGGAACTGTGTCCTCCGTTCTTTATGAGGGTGGGTACTGCCCCCTGCTGATGACTCAGAGTTGGGGGAGGACAACTGCCTGGTGTGGGCAGAGCAGGCATCTCCCTCACACCCTCCCTCATCTGTCCCCTCCCTACTGGGCAGACCCCCCCAGTCGTGTCCAGCCTGATGCCATCCACTCATTACCAAGTCCACGTCTGTCACAGACTGGACCTTGGTCCCTGAAAAGCTCAGGGTCACCAGGGAGACCCCTGAGATGTATCAGGGACCTAAGCTCCTCAAAGGGAACAGGAGTCCAGGGGCAACCCTCCTAGAAGTCACGGCCACATACAGGGTCCCTCTGCTTGGTGCCGATGCTAGGAGTGAAGACTGCCCCACAGAGAGCAGCTCATCACCCAGGACAGAGCGCCCTCCCCAATGTGGCCGTGTGAATATATGTGTGTCAACCTCATGAGGCTCAGAGTGATGCCACCCATGGCCCCTTCCAGAACAGGGTGCCCCCTTACGGACTGACACAGAAAGTCAAATAACACACATTAGGTTTTCAAATACACGAGTGGGTGTTTAAAAGTAGGAAACATAACAAGAAAGGATCTTCTCCAAGTCTCTAAGGAGCCTGCGCTGTTTTCGTCTTTCTAAGTATAGAGAAACCATGTCCTAATATTGAATGGGGCTTCCCAGGTGGTTCAGTTGGTAAAGAATCCACCTGCTAATGCAGGACAGTCAAGGGACAAGGGTTCAGTCCCTTGGTTGGGAAGACCCCTTGGAGGAAGAAATGGCAACCTGCTCCAGTGTCCTTGCCTGGAGAATCCCATGGACAGAGGAGCCTGGTGGGCTATAGTCCATGGGGTCGCAGAGTCAGACACACTGAAAGAAAAGAAGTGGATTTATTAAAATGAGTCTGATGTCTGGGTTAAAATTAAGATTTCAGAATATGATTTAAATCACTACAAATTCTTTCCTTGTTAGAATACTTTAAAAAAAAATCCTTTTATTTCTTGAGATCCCCTTAGGCCATGAAGTTAATACACTCAACAATGCTTGTTCTGCATTTAATTATCCACGTCCTCCTTATTCCCACACTCAGAAGTATTCTCTTCACTTCGTCCCTGTTAGGAAGAAACGAAACTTGGCAGGCAACCTGAAGGAATAGCATCTAGGGAAGCAGCTCAGACCCGTGGGTCGCAAAGGCCTCAATAACACCCTGCAGAGGCGGCGGCCTGAGTCAGGACACAGCAGTTCCCCTGGGTCCTGGGCTCAGCTGCATGGCCTCAGTCAAACCTCCGGTCACGTACTGAGCAGGGGCCACTGTCACCACCGCTTTTCCGGAGCATCAGCTGGGCCTGGACCCGACTTGGGCCTCCCTCCCACCTGGGGCCACACTGACCCACAACCCCCAGGCTGGAGACCCAGCAGGAAATGCGCAGGGGCCTCGGCCCACCCCTCACTCTTACACAGCAGCCCCAGGAACACCTGTTGAATGCCTATGCCTCAGAGGCTGGGCCTGGTACTGGCAAATCCTCTGCCTCAGTCTCCCACGTCCTGCAGTGACCACTTCAGATGATTTTCAACAACAGGTAACACTGGTCTCATAGAATGAGTGGGAAGTGTTCTCTCCTACTTTTTTCTAAGTCTGTCTGAATTCTCCTTAAATGTTGGGTGCAATCCATCAGTGAAACCTTGAGCCTGGGCTTTCCTTCGTGGGAAGTTGTTTTTATTACTAATTCAGTCTCTCTCTTGTTCTAAGCCTGTTCAGACTTTTTCTTGGTAACTGATAGTTCACAGCTTTCTAGGAATTGGTCTCGGTTAGCTGATGTGTACCCTGGATCCCCTCAGCCCTTTTATTGGGGGCAGTGGGGGGGGGGTCTTAGAAGATTCCTCCAGGTGTATGGACGCAGCGTCCCCACACAACATGGAAAAAGACCCCAGCCTGGAAAGGTTCTCTATGCGGCTGATCAGCTGCGGGAAACAGCCAGGCCTCTGGGAGAGGCCCCGGAGCCCTGGACCAAGGCCCGAGCCCGGCTGGGCAGGCGCCCCTGGCTGAGGGGCGGGAGGAGCCAGGCGGGGTCCCTCCACTCTGACTCTCTGTCGCAGGCCACCCCCCCGCCCCTGCCCCCGCCCAGGCGGTTGCACCTGCTTGCTGCCGAGCCAGGTCCCACCCCTTACCTGGAGCTCTTCTTACCTGAGGGCCTGGGCTCTGGGGCGCCTCCGTTGGCTCAGGCCGTCGGGGGTTCCCCTGGACAGGCGCACACACACCTGTGCACTCTGTGCATCCCAGCACCCACGTCCAGGATGCTCAGGCCGCAGTGGGCACGGCGGGGACAGTCAGTGGCTCTGGGAACATTCAGCCTCCAGCTCCGCCACGAGGCTCAGACCCAGAGAAGCCCCCAGTGCACTGAAGGGCCAGAGGACAAGAGCCAGGCACCCCACAACAAAGCCCCTCAGAACCAGGCCTGTCCTATTTGCAATCTATTCTTCACCCATATTTCTCCTCCAGTAAATTTAGATTTTAAATTAGATTGTAAATATTTGGAGAGAAGCAGAGACCAGACCTCCACCCATACTGCAACTAGCGGACTGAGACTCTCACCTGGTGGTGGGAATTAAGTAAATTCTTAATCGAGTGAAGTCGTTGGAGACTTTCTCAAAAACCTCATCTTTTGTGGAACATCACAAACACAGCCAACATCACAGCTGAGCGAATTATCCCCTCAGTTCTCAGGAGCCTCTCTTGACAAAACAGGATCCATGCTCTTTAGTTTTACCACAGAAGTCGAAACAGTACAGGTCAGGTTCTGCTGTTATTTTTTTAAACAAAATAAATAGAATCACAGAGTACATGAGCTCCTGTCTTCTCATCCCTATGTCTGTAGCTTCATCCACACTCTTGTATGCTGAGCAACATATGGACGGAAATACCACAGTGCGCCTCCTGCCCAGGGCCCAGCCACCACGAACCCCTCCGGTACCTCTTCCTTGCGGCCCATGCACACCGGCTGGTTTTTTTGAGAAGGAATGTGCCTTGGGGAAGGCGTATCCTGGATTTCAAAAGATGATGCAAGTTTCCAGCAAGTGTTTATGCTTCCTCCCCAGCTTTGCATCCTCACCAGCACTTGTCACTCATAATTTTCGCCACTGGGGAAGTATCAGTGATAACTCATCGAGCATCTTTTAATAAGTTTCTGGGCCGTGTGTGTATCGTCTTTTGTGTCTTGTTGATTAGTACCCAAGCTCTTTCTTGCTGCTGATAGGATTTTTACTCTACATTTGAGTTCTTTTTCTGGTTATTTGCAATGCAAATATCTAACTTTACCTTTTTTTTTTCTTTTTTATTGAAGTATACACGATTTACAATGTTAGTTTCAGGTATACAGCAAAGTGATTCAGTTACACACACACACACACACTTCTCCATTGTAGGTTATTAAAAGATACTGAATAGTAGGGCTGAGTCCCTTAGCTGTTCACCTGCAACTACCACAACATTGTTAATTGGCTATCCTCCTAAGGTTTAACATTGGAAAGACAACTGAATATATTTCCCTGGGCTATACAGTAAATCCTTTTAATCTATTGTATATACTGTACTGTGTATGTGTTAATCTCAAACTAATTTACTCCTCCCCTGCCTTCCCTTTTGGTAACCAATTTGTTTTCTGCATGTGAGTCTGTTTTGTAAATAAATTCATTTGTATTATTTTTTTTAGATTCCACATAGAAGTGGTACCATGCCTTTTCTTATTTCACTTGGTATGACAATCTCTAGATTCCTCCATGTTGCTGAAAATGGTCATAATTCATTATTTTTTTTAAGACTCAGTTATATTCTATTTATATGCCACATTTCTTCATCCATTCATCTGTCAACAGACACGCTGCTGCCATGTCTTGGCTAGTGCTGTTATGAACATTGGCATTTTTGTCTTTTCCAGAATGTATGCCCAGGAGTGAGACTGCTGGATCAGATGGTCATTCTATTTTTGGCTTTTTAAGGAAACTTCATGAAGTTTTCCATAGTGGCTGTACAACTTACATTCCCACAAACAGTGCAGGAGGGTTCCCTTTTCTCCACATCCAGTCTTTATTATTTCTAGACTTTTTGATGATGGCCAGTTTTTTCCTTTTCTTAATGGTATCTTGGTCCTATCATACATTTCTTATTTATTGATCTCTATTATTTCCTCCCATCTACTTTCCTTAAGTTTAATTTTGCTTTCTATGACCTCTTGAGATGTTTAGATAATCAACTTTCAGCCTTTCACAATTTTAAATATGTATGTTTTGTGTTTATACACTTTCTTCTACGCAATATTTTTGCTTCATCTCACAGGTTTTAGCATGTATTTTTGTCATCACTCAACTTAAGACATTTCGTTTCCACTGTGACTTTTCCACTGACCCATTGGTTACTGACACACAGACTTCCTAGTGTCTAATCTCATCACTTTCTGATCATCGTTTTGAATTCCTCAGTGCTCGGAGAGCACACTCAGTGGCAAAGATGTGTTCACTCTGCAATTGGCGGGCGCATTTTTCCGAGTGTTCACTCTGCAATTGGCGGGCGCATTTTTCCAAGAAGCGTTCACTCTGCAATTGGTGGGCGCATTTTTCCAAGGAGCGTTCACTCTGCAATTGGTAGGCGCATTTTTCTCCATTTGCCCTTCAGTTCAAGTCTGCTAATCCTGTTCCGGTCTTCCATGGACTTAATGGCCTGTGCTACATCTTACACAGAGACGTGTGCTAGTGTGCGTTTTAATTTCCTATCAATTTTTCCTGTGCCTGTTTCAAGGCTATGTTTCATGGATATGAACATAGGATGCAGACGTTTCCTAGTGACCAGCCTGCTTTATCTTCAGCAAGCTGTCTTTCTCTAGTGTTTGTATTGTTACCTTCCTCCATCCTTTTATTTTCAATCTTTCTGTATCCTTATTTTTTAACAGCTTTATTGAGGTAGAATACAATTAAACAGGCTATGTTTAAACTGCACAATTTGATAAATTTCACATTTATGTAAATGAAACCACCCCCACAATCAAGACAATATTATCCATTATCCCCAAGTTCTTTCACACTCATTTATGACTTTTCCCCTCCCAACATCCTGTTACGAGGCAACCATCAAGCTGTAGACGTGATGGATTACTACATTTTCTAGAACCTCATAAAATAAAACCACATAGTATGAACTCTTTGTCATCTTTCACTTAGTTATTTTGAAATTTCATTTTATTGCTGAATAGCACTCTATTTATGGATATATCACACAGTTTATCCATTCACTTGATGATAGACATTTGAGTATTACATGATAGGTTCTGACTACTGCAAATATTCTGAGTATTCATTTCTTTGCATGGACATATGCTTGTCACTGTCTTTTGAGTGCATACCTGGGGATGGAAATGCTGTCAGATAGATGATGCTTTCAGAAGTCATACCATTTTACAGACCCACCAGCAACATACGAGAACTCATTTACGTATCTGTCCCAACATTTGGTATGGTCAATCCTTTTTAATTCAGATATTCATAGGTGTCTAATGCTATCTCATTATAGCTTCTATTTGCAGTTCCCTAATGATGAATGATATTAACCATCTTCTTATGTACTTGCCACCTGTATATTTTTGTTACTCAAGTGTCTGTTCAGTTTGTGCCTATTTTTTTACTGGGTTGTTTTCTTATTGGCAAGCTTTGAGAGTTCTGTATGTTTTCTTATACCAGTGTATCAGTTTTCAATTTGTCATCAAAACAACCAACCACAAACTTAAGTGCTTTAAACAAATATATTACCTTTCAGTTCTGCAGGTTAGAAGCCTGAAATGTCTCACTGTTTGGCTAAGATGAAGTTGTGGTTCCCTGCAGGCTTGAAGTGCATGTCTTCTTCCTTTCTCCAACTTCTAGAGGCTGCTCACCCTCCTTGCCGTGGGGGTCAGCTCCATCCTCACAGCCAGCTTCGCCCATACCACCCTGACCCTGACCCTGATCCATGGTCAAGCGTCCCTGTGATCACCCCGGGCTCACATAGACAGCCTCTCTCTTCTCAAGGTCAGCTTATGAGCAACCTTGATCCTGTCTGCAACCTGACCCCCTTCTGCCTTGTGATGTAACATTTTCAGATTTGCAGGATGGGGACATAGGTGTGTTCAGGAGACAATTACACGTGAGTCACAATATTTTCTTCCAGTCATGGCTGGTCATTTTCTTCTCTAATAGAGTCTTTCAGAGTACAAGTTACTCATTTTAGTGAAGTTCAGGTTTTGAAATTTTGTTCTGCAAATCCTGTTTGTTGTGGTTTGTTATCTAAGAAATCTTTGCTGAGCTGCCCCCAAAGTTAACATTTTTCTGTTTTTCTCCTCTAAAAGTTTGAGGAAAACGTAAACGCTTTACATTTCAATGATCCATTCTGAATTAACTTTTTTATGTGGTGTGAGCTATGGGTTTAGTTTTGCATAGTGATCCCAATGATTCCATAATCATTTGTGGAAAAAGATTATGGGAAGTGACAAAGGGTTCCGCTGGTCAGCAATGAGCCTGGCAGGAGTGTAGCTGGGAGGTCACAGACACAGGGGTTGGAGAGGCAAGAAGATGGTCCTCTGGGAGTTGGCACAAAGCATGAAGACCACCGATCACATGTCAATGCCCCTTAAGAACATCACCTGAACATCCAAGCAGACAGAACAGTCAGCTGGCCTGCTATCACGACCTTGGTGTGGGCAAAAGGCATGTGAAGAGAATATCCGTGGTAGTGGGTGTGGGCCACAGGTGGGCTTCTGCTCAGCAAGGCCTGTCTCCAGCTGCACCACCAGCCTAGATGGTCAGTCAGGCACTTTCGGGCAAGGATGAGTCCACGGGACCTGGTCCACCCTGGGGAAGGCTGGCTTCCTCCTCCACGTTCCCTCTGCTTCCCTGCAAAGCCACCTCGGATCTCTCACCAGCCACCGCATAGGCATAGGGGAGGGGAGCAGGCTGCTGGTGCCTGACTAGTACTAGTGCTCCTTCAGACTCAAGACAGAAACACACCTGAACGCTGTCAGGACATGAATCTGGCCTCTCATTAGTCTTTCAGGAGCAGCCTGCTTCTCACACACACTCGTTCCACCCAGTCTGGGCTCCCTTCACTGATTCCTACCGCGCAACATGACAACCACAGTTCAACATGTCTGCACACCGTCATATCTGCTAAGTTCCTGATTCCAAACAAGTATGCTGCTTGCGCATTTTCAGCATTTATTTAACTAAGCCCACAGCAGAACAAATAAACAAATGCCCTGTTTCGCTGAGAAACCTGCCTCCTCTGGTCAAGTACGTGAATTTTTGCTCCTAGACGGCCTAGATGGCCTCCATGCCTGTGAAGAGCAGAGCGGCATTCCTGAAGAGTGACGCATGAGGACAAGTTGTGTCAAGCTGCTTTCTCACTGCAGGCCTTGCATCTTCTCCAGTCAGTGTGGTCCTGCCAGCCACTGTAATTTCCACCAGGACGTAGGAAACAAGATTTCTGTAAGTGGTCCTTCATCCTGAGTGCTGCCAGTTCACACCACTGCCCACTCAGGTTAAAGTTTTTCTGGAAACCATCCAGGCTGTCACCCAACGCAAAGGAATATAAAGCACTGTCTTCAGGCTTTCTTGCTGTCTGGCCACTTCCCAATGCCAGAACCCTATTAGCTTGTTTCAGCGACAACCTCACACTGTCCTCTGCATCCTGCCACCCAAGTGGCCGCTTCTTACTGGGGCTCCTGACTTGAGCATAAGGGGACACACAGATGGGGGTGTGGAGGACCCCTCACCGGTGCCTGGCTGCAGCCTCAGACTGTGCAAACTTGACTGCCTCCCTGCTGAGGAACTGCCAGGGTGGCCAAGGACACAGACCCGCTCCTCTCTGTGATTTGGAAAATCCACACCTTGACACAATACTAACAGACCCACAAAGAGCATTTGTGCCTACCACTGGTGATGTCACCTGCCAAGCGTTAGCCCTCCTGGACTTCAATATCACTTGTACGACAAGGATCTCAAAAAAATTGCTATCTTAAAGTTACTGCTTACTCTAATAAACTCGTTTTTTCCTCTCCTCTAACTTTAGGACATTTTTATTTACAGAGAATATCTGTGTACCCGTCCCTTGCTGCTTCTCCTATTACTAGCATCAAGCCTTAGTTACTGTGGTACTTTTGCTACAACTGACAAAAAAACCCTAATTATTACTAACTCAAGTTCATAATTACTATGAGGGCTCACTCTCCGTGCTGTACACTCTATGGGCTGGGACATGTCTCCACCATTATGAACAGTGTCACTGTCCTAAGATCTCCACCCGTCACCCCTCTTCCTCCCCCATCCCTCCCCGAAACCTGGGCAACCACACATCTTTTCATTGTTTATCTTTACAAGAAAGTCACATAATTGGGATCATACAGAATACAGACTTTTCAGATTGACTGGACTTCTAGAACAACTTGTTCTCTGCAGTTTATTAGCTCCAAGTTCATGCAAAGTTAGTACACACTGCTGGAAAGCATACTGAGGACTGAAGGAACACAAGCCCATGGACCAGTTGTAGAACACAGAGCATTTCAAGACTATACTCCCTTGGATTAAAACATAAACACAAACTAAGCCTTTTATCCAATTCATATGAATGTTACTGCTAGAAATATCTAGATCTCCGAAACAAAAAAAGTTAATTAAGGAAAGGAAGAAAAAATGAGCTAGGAAACTTGAATTAGAAATTATGACTGCAAAAGATAGCAGAAGAGCAATTAGGTTAAAAAAAAAGAAGACATGAAAGACATTCAGAGTGGAAAATAAGGATGACAATCTTTATTTGCAGATGACATAAACCTACATACAGAAAACCCTTAAAAATTTACACCAAAAACCTACCCACACTAGTAAGTTCAGTAAGATGGCAAACACAGGACCCCAAGTGAAGCGGGTACAAAGAAGATATACCTTAGCACAGTGAAGGCCACAAAGTGCAAGCCCACAGCTAACACCTCACTGAGCAGTGAAAAGCTGAATCTTTTCCTCCAAGATAAGGAATAAGACAAGGTTGTCTACTTCTACCACTTTTATTCAACAAAGCACTGAAAGTTCTAGCCAAAACAATTAGGCAAGAAAAATAAGTGGAAGGGATGCAAGTGAGAAAGGAGGATGCACAACCGTACTTGTGGACAACTTGCTATTAGTACACAAAAACCTTAAAGGATCTCACCAAAAACATGTGTGAACCCATCAACAAATTCAGTAAAGTTGCAGGATGCAAAATCAATATATAGAAATCGGCTTCATTTCCATACACAAGTAATTAGCTCTCAAAAAAAAAGAAATTAAGAAAATGTTTCATTGAAAATTGCATCAAAAACTAAAATACCTAGGAATAAGTTTAAACAACAGAGAAAGAACTGTCCATTTGAAAATGTACAGGACCCAGAATAACCCAAACAATCTTGAAAAAGAACATAATTGGAGGACTCCTAGTTCTTGATCCCAAAACTAACTATAAAACTATAGTAACTACCTGTGCTTTTGGCATTAAGGCTAGATACATAAATCAATGGAACAGAATTGAGAGTCCAAAAATAAACTCATACAGACATATGGTCAAACGATTTTCAACAAAGGTGAACCATTCAACAAATGGTACTAAAAATGAATGGATATGTATATGCAAAAGAATGAATCTAGACCCCTCCCTCACACCATATGCAAAAACTCAAAACAGACCAAAAGCCTAAATGTAAAAGCTGCTGCTGCTGCTGCTGCTAAGTCACTTCAGTCGTGTCCGACTCTGTGTGACCCCATAGAGGGCAGCCCATCAGGCTCCACCGTCCCTGGGATTCTCCAGGCAATACTGGAGTGGGTTGCCATTTCCTTCTCCAATGCATGAAAGAGAAAAGTGAAAGTGAAGTCGCTCAGTCTGTCCAACTGTTAGCGACCCCATGGACTGCAGCCCACCAGGCTCCTCCGTCCATGGGATTTTCCAGGCAAGAGTACTGGCGTGGGGTGCCATTGCCTTCCCCGAATGTAAAAGCTACAAGAATAAATTCTTAGAAAACACAGAATGTAAAAGCTACAAGAATAAATTCTTAGAAAACACAGATGTAAATTTCTATTACTGTATCAGTTAGAACACAATACAGATAAATGACAGACAGATAAAGAAGAGAGAGATAGACAGGCATAGAGATAGATTTATTTTAAGGAACTGGCCTAAGTGACTGCGGGGACAGGCTGGCAATTCAGGCAGCACTCGACACTACAATCCTGAAGCAGAACATCTCCTCCAGGAAACCTGTTTTTGCTCGAGGCCTTCAGGAGACCGGAGGTGGGTTCATCACGTTGTTAAGGATAAGGTCCTCTACTAAACACCTCCGAAAGACCCAGGTTAGTGTTTGATTTAGTCACTGGTTACTACAACCTAGCAAAGTTGACACAAAACTAACCATCAGAATGACTTTGGACTAGGCAATAATTTCTTAGACACAGTATTAAAATGACAAGTAACCAAAAGAAAAACAGAAAAACTATACTGCATGAAAATTTCAAAATCTGTACATCAAAGAAATAATATAGAAAACAGTGAAAAGTATCCTAGAGAACAGGAAAAATATCTGCAAACCATGTATCTAATTAGTGCTAATATCCAGAATATCTAAGACCTGAGTGCATGCTAGTTTGCTTCAGTCGTGTCCAACTCTTTGTGATCCCATGGACTGTAGCCCACCAGGCTGCTCTTCCACAGGATTCTCTAGGCAAGAATACTGGAGTAGGCTGCCATGTCCTCCTCTGGGGGGGATCTTCCTGACTCAGGAATCAAACCTGTGTCTGTCTCCTGCATTGGCAGGTGGGTTCTTTACCACTAGCACCACCTGGGTATCCAGAATATCAAAGACCTCTTACAGTTCAACAATAAAACAACAAATAAGCCAGTTTTTCATATGGACAAAGGACATGAGTAGACATTTCTCTAAAGAAAATATGCAAACAGCCAGTGACCTTGTACAAAGACACTCAGCATCATTAGTGACTAGGAAAACCTGCAATGAAAACTACTTTTACACCTACTAGGATGGTGAGAATCAAAGACAGCAACAGTGTCGCTGAGGAACTGGAGATGTATGCCTTAGCTACTTTAGAAGACAGCCAAGCAGTTCCCCAATGCCTGAACATGGGGTTACCTTACGACTCAGCAATTCCACCTCTAGCTATCGACCCAAGAGAAATGACAACAGGTCTTCACAAACATTTGTACACACGTCTGTAACGGTGTAACTTTTCACAGCCAAAACACATAAATAGCCCAAATATCCATCATTCTGGAGAGTTCTACAGTTAGACAGTGGTGATGTTTGCAGTCTTGTGGATATGGTAAGTCACCGAGCTGAACAGTTTAAAGAGTGAATTTTATGATATGTAATTTACATCTCAACTTTACAAGAAACAGTAGTAATAAATATGACCCGACCTCCTCTCCCAGCTCTCCTGGCCTTGGGCCTGCACTTCCAGATGGGGTGGAGCCCCGTGCAGTGGGGCTTCAGCTCCAGGGAGCCCCCTCCCCAGGTGTACAAGAGGATCCGACTGAGATGTCAGTCACTACCCTCCAGTAAGGAGCCTACCAGGCAGCATTTCACACCAAGTTAGCTCAAATGGCTCAGTCCCTTTGGTCCAGGGCTTCCTCTACACGCCCTGGACAAAAAGGAGAGTCCAGCCTCTGCAGGCCTGCTCTAAGTTCCAGGTCAGGGTCTGTGCTTCTGGTGGGCCAGCAAGGTGTGTGACCCCATGGTGTGAGATGAATGCATGGATGAACCACACCCACTCCCCTCCAGGTCCACTTGTAACTTGTATTGGTCACAACAATGATGCCAACAATCATAAATGCACTAATAATGCACATGACATGGAGGGCAGGTGTGGTGTCCCCCCAGGGGTGGACCCACTACACCCAGGGGGTTGGGGGAGGGGTGCCAGGCATGCCAGGTCTCCTTAGCACCCAGATCACCATCTGTCTGTCTTCAATCATGAGCAGAAATTAACTTCAGAAAGCATGAGTGGTTTAATGAAGCCTATAGAACCTCATGTAACCTCTTGGAAAGTCAGCCTGCCCCTTACACAGGAGGACAGACCTGATGTAAATGCATATCTTAACATGATTTAAGTGAATGTTCTTAGATTAAGTAACTTTTAAAAATACAACCATTTATTGATAAGTCATTCTGCATCTGACTGTGATTAAAACCATTTCTTCTATTTCATGAAACCGTAACTCTACAGGGTAAGCGTAATCTCCTCTCAGGAGAAACCGAAGGACACAGGGCTAACTGGCCCAAAGCCATGGGGTAAATTGCCCTAGGATTTGCACCAGCTCAGCTTAGAACCTCATGGTTGACAGCGCTAGGGTTAGGGCTAGGGCTAGGGCTAGCCCTAGGGCTGTCAGTGAGGAGCTCCAGGGGAGGCCCACAGGCCTCATCGCTCACTCCATCACCAGGGGTAACTATAACTGGCAGAGGCCTGTAACGTCCACAGTACTGTCGACCTTTATGTCTTCACCAGGACTTAACACAGGGAGGGCTGGAAAACACACCCCAGCCTGTCTGCTGAACAGAACTCAGTAAAATCTGCATCACATAAAAAGTAACCTAGTTTCTGGCAGATAGGTCGATAATTTTTAATCTAAATAAATAATTCCAACATTTCTTTGTAGCCAAGTACGTTGCTTTCAAAAATGTATTTCTAATAATCTTCAATATCTCAAATTAAAAAACACTTTTTGATTTATAGTTTCAAAAAATATACTTTGGAGATTTTTTTAATTCAAAGAATATTATTAGAATACATTTATAAATATTATTAAAATTTTATTACTATGATGGGCGACTTAGACGTAACTCTCAGAAGCAAATAAAGCAAAAGCATCACACACAAGCATTCAGCTCGGGGTAGGGTCTGCGTTTCTGGTGGGCCAGTGAGGTGTGTGCCCCACGGTGTAAGATGCATACATGCCTTCCCATGGTGTGTGTCAAACAGGACAAGAGTGACAAGGGAGAAGACCTGCAGATCAAGGTGGCAGCGAAGGTGCAAGAGGACCCAGGTAATGCGGGGATGGGGTAAACAAAGGGCACAGGCAAGAAGGAGCCACGCACGGCAGATGGGGTGAGCTACCGCTCAGTGTTAGTCACTCAGTCGTGTCCGACTCTCTGTGACCCCACAGACAGCCTGCCAGGCTCCTCCGTCCATGGGCTCTCCCAGGCAAAAATACTGGAGCGGGTTGCCATTTCCTTCTCCAGGGATCTTCCCAACCCAGGGATCAAACCCCGGTCTCCTGCATTGCAGGTGAATTCTTTACCATCGGAGCCACCAAGGAAGCCCCATCACGAGTCTTCTTTAAGTCTGTGGTGAGAGTTGATGTGCGGAGAGCACATCCAGGATGATGGGAAGCGCAGCTGAGAGAACGGATCCACCTGACATGACAGAGCACAGGAATGGGCTGACGAAGAGGGAGACACAGAGACCACAGGTGAGGGGGACTCACCAGAGCCATGGATGACAGACTCACAGAGGGAGGGGCCACATTCACCTACAGTTTACTTTCTAAACCAATAAATGCAGTCAGCACCTCGCAGCACTAAGCATGAGGAATTGCAGCACTTAGCTGTAACATACAAGGGATTAAACCGTATCACCCAGATTTAAAACAATGTTACTAACAGATCAATTTATCAACCATCACCAATCACAGATTATGTTTGTGTCTACAGAGGGCCATGAACACAGCAGTGAGTGTCACGGTCATTCTTGAGAACCCAGGGTTTAAAACAACTATGGTCTCAGAGTGGAAGCCAAAACCTCAGGAGTTCTAGTTCTCTGGTAAAGAACAGCACAGAGGGGGACTTAATGCAGAAGTGTGTGTATACCAAATGAAGGTCAGACAACACAAAAAAGGTTTTTTGGTACCAGTATGGCAAGAGAAAAAGGATAAAGAAAAAACAAAAAAACAACTAAGGTCCAGCAGCACACAGTATAGACATGGCAACAACAGAAAGCCAAGGAGAGACAACAATATTTACATTTCAAGTAGAGATTAATTCAATAAAACATTTTCAGTATTAAAGTCTTTTACATTTTAATTACTGTGTAACTTTTATAATTTTATTGGGCTTTATAATTTTATAGGACTAAGAAGTATATACATTTGCATTAACACAGTTTTATGCATTAAACAGTATTTTAACAAAAATAATTCAAGACAATATTAGTCCAAAAGAATTATTTTTTTCCTTAAGGAAGTCCACATGTTACTCAAGGTAAAGAAACCCAGGCAATTAGATACTGCACTTTCCTTGTGAATTCAATTTTTTCACTTGGGTATTCAGATGATTTTTTTAAATTATAGCAATAAAAAGATAATCTATGTTAGTGGATATAATCTGAACGTCTGTCAATCACTACTTATCTGGACAACCTGGCTTAAGAAGCAGTCAGACAATACATTTCTCTTTGTCAATTATCAACTGTGGAGAAAATCTACTCTTCTTTCACGTTAAGGACAAACCACACAGGCTGTAAGACTCCGCCCTGTGTAATACAGCGTTCACAATGACCAGGTGTGTTGACTGGAAAACAGTTGAGTCTTTGGACCCAAAAACATGACCGTTAAGTACTGTAACCAACTTTACATTTTAATGCAGGTGTCATGTCAAAACCTCACTTTATGTTACATGGTTAATCTTCAGATTACTTGGTAAAGTTATCTACTGTTAAGTGCCTGTTAAAAAAAAAAAAAAACTATTATATTAGATACAGGAAAACGATCCACTCAGTAGTTAGCAGTGTCTCCCCATAACTTCTGAACAATAATTACTCAAGTGCAGTGAACAAACAATGCAAAGTTTCACTTCAATGTATTCAACAGTCAGCTTCTTTACTGCCCACAGGTTTCTGACTTCTGCTGGCTCCTCAATAATCAGCCCTCCTTTGAAGGTGGAATATTAACTTCACTTTATAATATTTTAGCTGCCAAAACCTCAGACATCAGCAGCTGTTCTTACAAAACAAAGACAAGATGAAGGGATTCACAGGAAGTCTACATCCGGAGCAGAGGGGTCAGTGCCCAGTCCTGACACGCTACCTGATCAGTCACCACTGGAGGGAGGACAATTCCTGGACTCTAAGAAGTGAAATCCATCTGGCTTTAATCGCCAACTTCATAAATGAACTTGAAGATAAAATCTCGTACGGATCTTCAGATTGCATGTGAAAATGAGATGGAGCAGACCTTTAGGGAATCTTTAGTGAGACTGTCCTATTAAAGATGTAAACTCCATGGGCAATCTCTTCAGATCCAGTGATTTTTTTTTTTTTTTAATGACATACTCGCTCCATGAGTTCCTCAAATTCCCTTACTTCACAGGATGATGGTTGTGACTTGTCATATATTTTCTGTCATCAAATACCTTCAACACTTTTCTCTTCAGAAAATGCTTGTGGTGTACCTTTTCTTTTCCATACTCTACTATACTTACACATTTTCAGTATGACCCATAATAACATTTCCATCTACAGTTTAATAAATTCAGAGGCATATTAATTTAGCATAAAAGACATTCTATTTCCATACACTTCCCGCTTTTCAATAAAAACAGTACTGGGAAGGAATTAACTGCTAATGCTCCTATCAATCCTGTAACATACTGTATCCACTTTTTATAATGTTTCTATTTTTATATACAAAATATATACACTTCCCAAAATCTCAGGAGCTGGACTCTTTTTGTGAATATAACCAAAAGCCAACCAAGTTGTTACTGGAAAATCATATTGGTACTTCATAGTTTTCTGGTAGAAAAGTGAAATCAGTACCTTTTAGATCCTTCCCAGCAATTAATTATACTATAATGCTACACATATGCGTCTAAAAAAGGAAATTTTTGGGGGAAAAAAATCCATTAAGTAACTCGCCAATCTTGTAACCCATGGCACCAGACGGTATCACACATACTTCTGATAGGAGAGCATGGCCATGTGCCCATCAGAAAGAACACAACTTTGACCAAAGTCAGCTTTCACAAGGCTCCTTCCAGAGCCGCCTGCTCCGCCACGCCCACGTCACCACACACCACATCTAGAACGGAAAATACATTGATATTTTCCAACTGTGTCCTCTAAATTTTCAAAACAACTGAATTTCATGTGTATTTATCAATAACAATATATACTTAGTGGAAAGTATTTAAGTCAATGAATCGGTTATTAAGTAAACCAGACTATAAACTATATGCAAGTCAAACCAATTCTCCACACACTTACTCAAATTTGAAGTGATAAATTCCTTTAAAGAGATTATTTAAAATAATTTTTTCTATTTTATACCCAAAAGATGAAACACCACTGACTACCTGTAACAAAAGTTTATGTTCCAAAATCCTGAAAAGTCACACATAAACCTGCAACAACAAATGCCTTTAAAGTACTAGAAAAAATATTTTTAAAATAAGAGATTCTGAAAATTAGTAACTAAAACCATTCAAGAATAACACTGACTAACAGGACAAACACTTTACTTTTGCAATTTTTATTTATATATGATCATCCCCGAGGGTCTCATTTGCTAGCCTTTCAAAGGCAATGCACACCTTGGTGGGGAAGAGGAGGGGAGGCCTTCACAACACTGGATGTGGGGAAATGAGAGAAGACAAGAGGTCAAAGTGCCCAAGTGATGAGCCCACTAATGTGGAAACAACAAACAGCATTCAGGTGGTTACTGGCACCCACGTAACATAGGACACACTCTCCCTACAAAAGGGGCCACTACACACCAATCCAGACCATCAGGAACCACCACTCTCACATAGGATGTCAGTGGGATTCCACTTAATCTCAACCAGTTAAAATTTTTAAAGAATGTATGCCAAGGTAACAGTCCATTTCAAACCCATTTTAACAAAGTACACATGCACTAGTATGTATGTATACATTCTCTATGTGTCACTTTAAACATCTTTGCTATTTAAAGTCAGACTGAAATTAGTAAATTTAGATATAGTGCTGCTAACTTTAATGTATTCTGGCCAAGAAAAGGTAGCTCAAAGGTAACTCTGAATGCACTTGATAAAAACATGTCAGTGGTTGTTTGAGAAATAAGTTCTTATTACATGACCATCTGTCTATTTTCTTCAGAAAACAGAACTCTTAAGAAGGAAGGATTTTCAACAAGGTAGTACAACCAAGCTCTATGAAATGAGAAACAGTGACCCAAAGCCTCAAGTCACTGTGGTCAAAGCAGAGCACAAGTGAACTTTCAATTCAGAACTACACAGCTGCCAGAGTTAAGGTAAGTGGACAAAATCAATCCTAGTCAGTACTAAGAGCACTGGGGGCAGATACAATGAAGAAAACTAAAATGTATATTTGGATAATCTGTAATCTAAATTCTATAAAAACTGCTAGAACTCAGACATCTCTTTTAATAATATTTCTAGTGAAATCAAGTTGAAAACATAATAACTGTGATTATTCCTTCGAACAAGAAATTAAAGCCTATTAGGAAATCTGTACTCTGAAATACTCTGCAAATTCCAACTTGCAAGAAGTATACCATCCAGGATAAATAGTGAGAGGTGTGTATAGATGAACAGCTACAAGAATTCCAATTTTTGCAATCTCAGCAAGTTACTGTACACACACATCAATATAACAGAAATGGCACCGTTTCTGAAGACACATTCCACATTTTTATTTACAATTTAAGACTAACTTTAATCTCCAAATCACATATCCATACACCTAATTCCTTTTTGATTTCATTTAAACGTAAATGCATGGTCTGTCCAACAAAGACTGTAAACAAATATTTACCACATCTGTTACATGGAACACACAGGAACAGCTTGTAACAGAAATTCATCCACCTCCCCCACAACATTTTTTATTATAAATACAGGTATCAAAACAATCCTGAACATATTTTTGATACTACTAGTAGTCAGCACCCATACCGCTTCAAAAATGAACACATTTTGTGACAATATTCATTGTACCTGCTACTTTAGACAATTTCAACTGAAGCTCTTTCTCTAAGCAAGATGACGGAGCACGCCACTCGAGTTTCCTTCTCGGCTTTCTCGTCAGAAACACACCTGCCTGCACAGCCAGCCGACACTTCCTGCTGTGCTCTCACCTGCAAACCTGAGCTCCAGTGAGGACTCCAGGTGCGTGCTTAAGTGGTGGTGCCTTAACAAGAAAAGACTGCTGAATTTTCTTCCTGTTACCTGAAAACATAATGGGTGTACATATATTAAATATGTTCTTACAAATGTCCAGGTCATGTTTACCAGCTGGAATTATCTTACTTTAATGTGTGGGTATTTTGCATTGTGATATTTAATCAAGACATTAACATGAGTAGAAGGTTGTTGATTTAAGACAAGTTTGAGATCCACTAAAATTAATTGTTGTATATTTGTCCTTCTGGTGGCTGTGGAAGCTTCATATTTTCTTTGGACATCATTAGACGTCTTAGCTCTTGAAGTACAACTTTAATGCTATATGAATTTTGCCATTTTGCTAACACTGGTATGCTTCGTGCATCCACCTGAAAGGAGGGGAAAAGTACAGTTAACTACGAAGTTTAAAGTACTTGGGCACCAATTTACTAGATGTACTTTAATAAAAAGGGCTTTAAAAATCCACAGTCAGGCACTATTTTCACAAAAGCAAACATTATAAAACCACAGGTCCACACAATACCTAGGGCCACAATCCAAGGCCTGGGCAGTTACTCACACCAGGGATCAGCAGATAGTGGTAACCCTGACTTCTGCTTTCAGATCCCACTCCAGCATGCCCTTTGCACTGTGCTGGACTCGTCTTCCACTGGGGGAGACGGACAGGCTGGGGCTACAGCCTCTTCAAAGCCTGAGCCCCAGGTACGTGCTGTCGCCTGGCCTATCTGGCAGCTCCATGGCAACTTGCCCACTGAGGACCACCTATTCCCCGACTACCCCCTCTCTACCCTGGTACCTGTCAAAAATAACCAGTGTCCCATGTGTAACACCAGAGACACAGACTACCATGTAGAACATACACAGGCACCACGGATGTGTTGTACAGCACAGGGAAAGATAACCATAATTTTGCAATAACTTTAAATGGAGTATAATTTATAAACTACTGAATCACTATACTGTACATCTGAAACAAATATAATATTGTAAATCAACTATACTTCAATAAAAAATACAATTTTTTTTAAATTAAAGAAAAAACTGTTTTAATAGTTCTACTGCCTGAAGCAGCAGCAAGAAGGCAAGCAGGAAGGGGACCAAAGACGCCACAGGAAACGCTGGGAGAGGAGATGTCCAGTGAGGCTACAAAGTCCCACACACACCTGAGGGTCCAGGGGACACACACGTGTGCAGTGCTGTGCACAGGCTTCAAAGCCTGAGAAAGCTATAAACTCTCAGCTATGGCTGACCCTGCTCAACATACAGACATTTTGATTATGCGCTATAACCAAGTAGAATTTATCCAGGAAGTGCAAGGTTGGCTCAACATACAAAGATCAATGTAACACATCATATTAACAGAAAAACCCACGACTATCTCCACAGACACCAAAAAGCTTCTGACAAAATCCAACACGTTTCATAATAAAAATACTCAACTAACTAGGATTATCAACCCAATAAACAGCTTCCACTTGCTTTTCTGTTGTTTTAATGTTCTCCTAACTATAAACTTATAGGTTGTGTAAAAATAAAATAACTTTAACTTACCATTCCACTGGAATTATTTATTCCATTCATATTAATTTTGGTTACAAATCTAACTGATGGAGGAGCTTCTGGGTATTTAGGTCCACATTCTACTTTCAAGCTATATATTCTGTTTTCATAATTTGTCTGGAAGGCAGAAATAATAACAACAATATTCAAGCACTAATAAACTGGAAAAGAACAAGATAAATGTACTTAATACTGTCATGTGTGTGATCAAGAATTTACTTTTCAACAAATTTATTTGATCTATATGGTTAGCAAAAATACAGTTAGTGTATTTCACTTTCACATAAGTTAGTGAAATACAGTTAGTGTATTTCACTTTCACATAAGTGAAAGTGAAAAATTTAATACCTGTTGATTCTTGTATAAATCTGGAAAAAAAGAAGCTGACCATCTATGGATCTCAGTCACCCCAACAGATCCACGGCTTTCTCTCTCATAGTAAGAAATCTCCCCAATGGAGGTGGATCTCGGGTGTTAATAACCATGGTTTAAAATGTATACAACAATCTTGTACATATATTAATAAATGTTTCAGTATTTTTAAAAAGTAAACAGCTATATAAAACTCATCTAAGTTTAACAGCAAGCATATATTAACAGTATGCCCAGGACCCGGAGAGGCTTAAAAAGAACTAAAAAGGTCAAGGAGACACACTCACATGCATACCATCCTCTCGAGCACTTGCAGTAAAAGTACAATAATTAGGTAACCAACAAGGGCCTAACTGTACAGCACAGGGAACTATACTCAGTATTTTGTGATCATCTTTAAGGGAAAACAATCTGAAATAAAAAGACACATAGGTAGATAAAACTGAATAACTCTGCTGTACACCTGAAACTAAGACAGCACTGTAAATCAACTACAAGAAAAAGAAAACAAGAAAAGCCCCTGAAAAATCTCATACTCTTAAAAATACTCAAAGTACATGGAAACAATCAGAATTCTCATACATTGCTAGGAGTAGGGAATGGTATAACTATTGTGGAAAAAATATGGCATTTTTTCCCATGCATTTCACTACACATATTCAACTCCCTTTCCCTAACTCCCCTGCTGCTGCTGCTGCTAAGTCGCTTCAGTCGTGTCCGACTCTGTGCAACCCATAGATGGCAGCCCACCAGGCTCCGCCGTCCCTGGGATTCTCCAGGCAAGAACACTGGAGTGGCTTGCCATTTCCTTCTCCAATGCATGAAAGTGAAAAGTGAAAGTGAAGCCGCTCAGTTATGTCCGACTCTTAGCAACCCCATGAACTGCAGCCTACCAGGCTCCTCCATTCATGGGATTTTCCAGGCAAGAGTACTGGAATGGGGTGCCCTTGCCTTCTCCGTGTAACTCCCCTATTATGCAGCAATTCCAACCCTAGGCATTTCTGATCCAAGAGAAATGGAAACAAACCTATGTTCACAAGATGACCTGTAATCACAGCAGCTTTATTTGCAATAACCAGAGAGAACCATGATCAGGGGAAGTGACAAGCACACTGAGGCATATCCCCACCGTAATAAAAAGAAACAAACCA
The DNA here is from genome assembly GCA_006410675.1 of Oreotragus oreotragus. Lineage (NCBI taxonomy): Eukaryota > Metazoa > Chordata > Mammalia > Artiodactyla > Bovidae > Oreotragus > Oreotragus oreotragus. The sequence goes on from SJYX01002116.1 coordinate 556,789, forward strand.
CTATGCAGCGCATGGATGGAACAACGCAGGTGAACCTGAGGGGCACCAGTCAAAAGGAGTAGGCCTCTCAGTACACACACTACATGATTTCACTTGCACCAAGTTCTATGACGAGCAAACTACTCTAGGGCATAGGAAGTAGTAACTGGGTCAGGTCTGGGGTCGAGGAAGGGCAAGGGACTCTCTAGGGTGACAGAAATGGTCTGTATCTCGACACAGGTGCAGCTAACAAGATACACCTTTTGAAAGTCATGGTAAGACCCATGCATTTAACTACATGCAAATTATAAAAGTTTTTAAGTTAAAAACAAACAAACTCTAAACTAGCCTACAATGCTTAAAATTAAACATCCTAACTTTTGATACCCTGGATTAATTTCATCATCGCTGGATTTTAAATTAACAGCCAAACTTTTCTGTTACCTAACAAAAGAGTAAAGAAGAGAGTAATAAGTAAGAGGAACTACTATTTGCAAACTATATACTAGAGTCAGATACTCTCCTATTGCCTAATTATTAATTTAATTCTCAAAACTTCTAAAGTGATATGGTACTGCCCTTACATAAAAGTAAACTTGGAAAAGTTACTAAATCTCTAATGCTAAAAATTTAACAAACGTGGAAAAACAAAACTGCTAACTACATAAATCCAAATAAATAATGGAATAATATAAAGCAACCAGGGATCTTAATAACACAAAAAACAAGAAACAACTAACCAAGTAACAGAATGTTAAGGTAGCAATTTTCATGTTACCCTAAAGCTGGGACAAAACTGTTCTAAATCTGGTACCCTGCAAAGAAAAGACAACAAAGATGAGATGCCAGCTCCTGCAAGTTTAATTAAAAGGCAATTGAACGAATGCTGAGACCACAACCCCTCACCCAGCCCCTCAGCTCAGCAAGGGGGCTGAAGCCTGGCTGGAGGACAGGGTCCACTCAGGCTGCGCCCTCCTGCACCACAAGAAGGGGAAGGGGCTCCAAGTCAACTACCACAGAAAGCGGCAGGAGGCACACCTGTCTCTGAAACCCTGCCAGCTGGCCCACCTCCCACGTTACCCTACAACAGCCAGGCCCCCAGTGGGCACAGCCGGACACAGGGGCTTCCTGTGGCTCAGTGACACCAGGGGACAGCCAGTGCGGGGCTCCCGCGGATGACCCGAACTGGGAGAGAGGTATCTGCAAACTAGATTATGGGGCTGAGGGTCTTACTTCACACAAACTCCAATACTCTTCAAGTTCTCTCAGAGGAACAAATGGGAGAAAAATAAAATCTAAGTAATTTCAGGACTTCCCGGTGGCTCAGTGGTAATCTGCCTGCCAATGCAGAAGACGTGGGTTTGAGCCCTGATACAGGAAGATCCCACATGCCGCGGAGCAACTAAGTTCGCGTGCCGCAACTATTGAGCCTACGTGCTGCAACCCCTGAGTCCTAAAGCCGTGCTCCACAACCTGCAATGAGAAGCCCGAGCACCAGAGCTAGAAAGGAGCCTCCACTCTCCACACCGAGAAAAGCCGATGCAGCTGTGAAGATCCAGCACAGCCAAATACAAATATCTAAGTAATTCTGAAAGCGTACTCCACTCAGTTCAGACTGTCCAACCTTCAAGTTACTCATTAAGTAAGAATGCTCAAAAGTTATAATCACTTACTTTTACCAAACAGACCACGGTGATACTGTTCACAGGTAGTAAAAAATCAAGGTTTTCATTACAAATATTGAATTATAAAACAAGATTTTTAACCATCAGCATTTAATTTCTTCCTTACATGTCTAAGGAGAGTGCACGAATTCTACAAAGGAATACCAGAAAATGGTAAACAAACATTTGTCGGAAGTTATCAATGCTAATTACCTGACCATTTTTCTTTTATAAAAATCAAAAAAATCTAAATTCTACCCAACAGCAAAACAGTTGAAAAAGTCCCATTACAGGTAGCAACCAGTACACTAAACCAAAGACTAAAAAGAAACTTCAAATTTGTGTTCTTTCTAACAAAGTCAAAGGTCATACAAAACTTATTTAAAAGACTTGCTGCAGGGCATGCCGCAAATGGGGCCTTTGAGTGAAGAATGCAAGGTACAAAAAAATTTCCCAATCTAAAAAAGATTTTGAGTAAAAATAAAAAGTCATGAACTTGAGAAAGACCTAAAAATAAAACAATAGGTCTGTGGCCAACAACACTAGGAAACATGCAAGAACCAGCCTTTCTGACATATTTTACAGGTGAAGATATTGAAGCCATAACATCTCCAAGGCCAATCAACTGTCACTGGCCAACAGCAATGTGCACTCAACACAAACCAGTTTAGGAACCCTGCTGATACACATGCCGGTTAGCAGCCTCTGTGTTCGCTCTTCCCAAATACCCCTCTGCTCCGTGCCTCACCTTTTTTCCTCTCTATCTGGAATGCTCTCCATCCCCATCATCACCTTCTGAAATCCTACCAGCCAGTTCTTTAGGCACTCCAAAGGCAACTTCCTCCACTGTCCAGCCTTCCTCAATTATTCCAGCTAGAAGAGACATATTCTACAGTCCCACAGTGAACTCACTCTGCCACATTCGGTCTGTCATCTGCATTCATGCCTTCTCCTCTACTGAATTGCAAACACTTTGACAGCAATAATCACACCAGTCTTCGACCCACTCCTCCAGAAAATCCAGCATCAACAAATGTACAAAAAATAAGTAAAAAGTGAGTAACTGTTTCAGTTAAAGTTATCTTAACTATTTACTTTAATATTAATAACATAAAATAAAATGCATACTCGAAAGTTACAATAAATATTCATAGGAAATAAATGTAATGTATGCACTGACCCGTGGTGGCCCAATGATCATGCCTGTCCACCTCGTGAGTGTCATGTCTTCGTCATCTTCCAGGCCCCAGCTGACCGTACCATCGCCCACTCCTTTCTGTCCTTCTTCAAGTTCTTCCAACAAACGAAAATTACGAGGAACTTTAACGCCTATACAAAAGGAAGCCAATGTAAGTAGCTCATAATTATAAGGGCTACACGAAATCAAATTCAGCTTTTCCCAAATTAACTGTTAAAACTTATTTACCAAAAAGGCAAAATTCTCTAAAAAGTCTTCTGCCCCAGGAAATGCTGAATCTAATAATAACTCTTCAAAATGAAAAAGCTACAGACAGCATTGTTTCAAACATAACAGCAGCACAGAACATGTATCTAAACACCTAACCAGTTTTACAGTGACATAAATCAATCATAAGGGAATCATTACAAGTGATTATTTTCCCATAATTGAGATTTCTGCCAAGAACAACGCATCAGGTAAACAGGCATGACCAGAAAGTCCATAAAAGTGTCACTGCATTAGCACATACTTTCCAGTGATCTGTAAAAAAGAGAACTACGTTCCATTTGTAAAAAGGCACTAAGTGGCACTACTTTCTAGAATGCTGACCCCACCCTAGGTCCTCAACCAGTGTGCTGGCTGCCTAATAACCAGTGTCCTGCCTCCCCTGTGAGCAGGTCTGACGCCGGAGAGCCAGTCTCCTGGTGGCTAATTTCTTATGACATGTCCGTCCCACCCTGGCCCAACCCAGCAACACTTTCACAGCCCTTCTCACACCTCCACTTCTGAACCCTTTAGACCTCATCACTCTATTTCTCAAATCTTAATAAAAAATATTCCCCTCTGCCCAGAACCCCAGCCTTTCACAGTTCCCACCCCCTCATTCTCACTGAACCTGGTTTTGCCACCATCACCACCCTGACCTCCAACCCCTGGAACCAGCAGGGCTGGTGATACAGCATGTGACTTGATCATAGCCTCTCTCAGGATCACTGGCCTGGCCTCTCCAGAGGATGGACCCTGTGGTCTTGCGAACTCTCAACAGCACCCAGCCTGAAACACTCTCCAGCCCTACTGTGCAAGTTCTGAGAAAAACCAAGACCCCTCCACTGGCTCTGGAGCACTGCCTCCGTCCTTCCCTTCCCACTCTAAAAAGCAAGCACACACATAATTGCGAGGCAGGAAACAACGGTGACATCTCTTTTAAGGAGACTGTCATTCTACATAACTTATCTCTCCTGCTGAAACTAAAACACCTCTTTCAGGGTTTCCCTTGTGGCTCAGTGGTAGAGAATCCGCCTGCCAATGCAAGAGACATGGGTTCAATCCCCAGTCCAGGAGGATCCCACAAGCCGCAGAGCAACTAAAACATCTCTTTCAGTTACTAATTCATAGTAGTCCTTCCGGACAAATAATGAGAAGCCAATAAATACTGTAACTTAGAAATAGTAGCCACTTTATGTACTGTGCTTCAGAAAAAGCACTTTAAAATTTTGGGCCATAAAGCATGGATATGTCAGAAACCACAAAACAAGAGTAAGCATTATTACAACTATAATAACTATTAATAACCATTTGCTTAGTGCACCCTCTGCACTAAATTATCCCATTGGATCCTAAAAGCACCCATTTTTCAGTTGTGGAAACTGCAGTTTGAAGGAGCTAAGTGACCTACTCAAGGTCACACAGTTTTAAGTGGCAGCTGTTGTTGTACTAAGTCATGTCAGCCCCAGTATTAAAGCCCAGTTTCCAGACTGAAGTCACTCTCAAGCACTAGGTTCTCCAGGCAGCACCGTGGGCACAGACCAGGCCTCCAACTGCCGCAGCCGCTCTCAGCTGCTGCCTCTCGGGCAGGGCCCCTGCAGTTTCCTCACCTATAAAAGGGGAACCACCACGGTCTCTACTTCATAGAACCACTGTAAGGTAATCGATCTCAAACAGGATAAACGATGGCTCTCATCATTTTAGTGTTCATATTAAGAAAAATTACACAAAGCTTCCATTCACCTTGACCTACGTTTTGTGAGAATTCAAGCTCGCTGCAGTCCTCAAGAATGACCCAGAAGGGGTCCCTGAGCTGAGAGTTTCTACACACTCACACTGTGCTCACACCCTGGAACAACAGCCACTCTGTCAGAATCTCCACAATCTGTCGCTCCTGAGCTGCTCTTTAAAGGAATATGAAAGGAGCCTGATCACCCTCACCATCTATGAAATCATTCCCCAAGAAAAATTCTAAATTTGTGTGTAATTTCCTTTACTCCTTTTCAAAAACAATTCAGTCAGGAGAGCTTCATAAGCATCCAAAACTACAAAGTAAAAAATGTAAAGATGTTTCTTTTTATGTAAGTGCCATAAAAGCAATAAACTGACTGACTGCTAAACTTCTAACCATTTCTCAAAGCAGCATTTTGGGAAAATAGTTCTACGATTACCGGCAATGTTAACATTTAAAGGGTTACAGCAGCTAAGGTTGTTCTGTTTGTTTTTTTTTAAAGTGTAATACTCAAACAAATATCAGTAAGCTCTACTTTCAAACTGAGGCTTGGAGTACTCCGGCTTCATTTCACCCACCACTAATGTCTGTAAAGAGAACACACCACAAGGTGGGGCTGTGGGGCTGTGAATGCTGCAGCAGGTGCACAAGCTGCCCTCTGATGGCTGGCAGTCTCTGAGCCTTTCCTGTTACTTCCACTTGCCTTTATCCTGTGTGTGTCTATGTGTGCCTGGTGATGTTACTATTATCTCATAGTTTTAAATATTTTAAGCCCTTAGTCTGAGATCTTCATTAAAGGAAAAAACAAAACGGCCCATATACATAATATGAATTGCAAAGGTCAACCTCTTAGCCAGAACTCTCACTGCCTGGGAAAACAAGAATTAAACCCTAAAGACCATCCACCAGACTGACAAATGTTAACTCTGGCAAAACCTGGTTTGACAAAGATATGGAGATGAAGGCTCTTCCACTGCTGAAGCTGGAATAAACTGGCACAACTACTTTGGGAGGAAACTGGTAACATTTACAGAGATGCTGGCACCGGGCTAGAGAAAGGCATGAATGCTCACGTACTGTGATTTCTAACCGTGAAAATTTAGAAACAATCCAGACATAACATAGCATAACCCATGACACAATGCTACTGCAATTACAATGAAAGAATCAGAGCTACAAGTATCAATTAATGCTAAAATTTTAAAACGCACTGTTTAATGAGTGCACGTTTCAGGTTTACAGCTGCACAACAAAGTGAATATTTAATATTGCTGAACTGTACAGAGGAAGTTAAGACAGTACACTGTATATTACATACACATTACCATAATCACAAAGAGAAATAAAAAAGCTATGTATCAACAGATCTTTATACTGTTCTGAGTACATACATATCTAGCAAGAGTATAAAAATACTTGTGGAACAGACTCCAAAATCAGAATACTGATCACCTCTGGGCAAAGAAGTGGCCTAGTACTTGGAAGGGTGCAGGTAATGTCTTGTTTCTCCAAAAAAAAACAAAACAACCTGAAGCAAGAAAAATTTATTACCATTTGGGAGAGCTGGGTGGGGTTGAGGGGGTAACATGTATATTCATGCATTTTCTTGTGTTTTAAATCTTTTGTCTCAACAGAAGAGAAACAGTATCCAAAAAAGGAGAGAGGGAACTGCAGGCAATGTTTCGGGACAGCAGTTGAGGATAAACAAGCAAAGAGCCAGAAACTGTCAGGAGGGACAGGTGTGCTTGCAAATTCAGACTTAACCTGTGGTGACAAGGACCCAAGGGAGGAATTGAAGCCCAGACTTGAAGGACGGGGAGGCGGGGTACAGTATCAGCTGTGATGAAAGAGAAATCGGAAAAAACACCACACGCTTCCACTAAGGAAAATGTGGTACATTTTATTGTAATTCTGTGATTTTGTCATCTGACAACCAAAACTAAACATCAAGTACGAGCTAGGGACTGTGCTAGGCCAACGGGATCTGACACTGACGGCCCTGCCCTCGTGGAGCGCACAGCACACCAGGGCAGCAGGACAAGGAAAACAAGGGGAGGAGCAGAGAGACAACTGAGGCAACGGGCCCGCTCCACAAGGCAGTGGATCTGCTCTGCCACAAAAGCAGACAGCTGCATACTTTGACGTCAACTACGGACCTAAAACTCACAGGTGATGACGTCCAACCTTTGCCCACTCCACCCCAGCTCAACGACCGACGTGTGCAAGCGTCCTTCTGGAGGCAGTCCACTGGGCTGGGCAGAAAGGACAACTCCTGTCCTCAGTCTCTGCCCCCCACCTCTATCCTCGGGTTCAGAATCCCTGCAGAACCACAGTATTCCCAAAGCTCCTCCCAGGTTTAGCACCTTTGAATTCCACTTGAGGGAGTTTCAGAACAAGCGACATGACTCAAAAAAGTTTAAAAAACACAAATGCAAAGGGGAAAAAGTAATAAACATAAGGTGTAAAAATTTTAAAGCGTGAAAGTTGCTCAGTTGTGTCCAACTCTTTGCGACCCTGTGGACTATACAGTTCATGTAATTCTCTAGGCCAGAATACTGGAGTGGGTAGCCTTTCCATTTTACAGGGGATCTTCCCAACCCAGGGATCAAACAAACCCAGGCCTCTTGCATTGCAGGCGGGTTTTTTTTACCAGCTGAGCCATAAGGGAAGCCCCAGAATACTGGAGTGGGTAGCCTATCCCTTCTCCAGTGGATCGTCTTGCCCCAGGAAGTGAACTGGGGTCTCCTGCATTGCAGGCAGATTCCTTACCAACTGAGCTACAAGGGAAAAATTTTAAGTTGATTTTTAAACAACTAAAACCCTATGTCAATAAACGGTTCCACTCAAGTAGTAAATGGATAATATATTTCACAGATGTGAAACACAAATGATAATTAAACAATAAAAATATGCAGATGAATTATATTATTATTAAACTCTGATCAAAAAATAAAATTAACACCATGGTAAACACAATGCTGGCAAAACAGTGGAAAAACTCTATTTATTCACCTCAACACATCACTGAAAACTGAATACACCTTGCTGAAGAGGTAAACTGACAAACCATCACAAGAATTTTTAAATATTCATGTGCATTGACTTAAAATTCCACTGAGTGAAATCTGGCCCCGAGAGCAAAGCACGAGGAGGCAGGCAGCCTCCAGCAGTCAGCTGCGAGCAGCGCTTCTCAGGCTGCAGGCTGGGCCCCTCCCGGCCCCCTGACTCTGGGCTGGCCTTGCCACTTGTTCTGGTAGAACGCGACACTGGTGTGGTTCTGGGGCCAGCCTTGTTAGAGCCCTGATACCTTCTGTTTGGTCTCTTGGAAGCCAACTACCATTTAAGTTCTGACTCCCGGACACTACTGGGATGCAAGTAAGTCCAAACAAGACGCCTAGACTGACCACATGGATGAGAAACAAGGCCCTGGGCAAAAGGCCAAGCCCATTGTCAGAGGAAGGGAGACAACCAGGCCCAGTCAGTCAACCCCCAAATCGTAAGAATAAATCCCTGTCTGAAGCCATATATCCATTTAAGATATTAAAATTTGTCTTAGAATTGATGAACTAATGGCACCCCACTCCAGTACTCTTGTCTGGAAAGTCCCATGGACGGAGGAGCCTGGTGGGCTGCAGTCCATGGGGTCGCTAGAAGTCGGACATGACTGAGTGACTTCACTTTCACTTTTCGCTTTCCTGCATTGGAGAAGGAAATGGCAACCCACTCCAGTGTTCTTGCCTGGAGAATCCCAGGGACGGGGGAGCCTGGTAGGCTGCCGTCCATGGGGTCGCACAGAGTCGGATATGACTGAAGCGACTTAGCAGCAGCAGCAGCAGCAGCAGATCAGGAAATAAGTACCAGAACCTATTTCAGCAGTAGAAGATGCTTATATAGGTAAGTCTTTATTCATGATAGTATGTAAGTGCTAGTGATTTCAAAGCAACTTAGAGTGGCTTTTCTCCTTGTCCCCTTGCTTTAAATTTTGTCTTTTAATTTAAAATTTCCAAACAGGAGCTGGTTGGACCCTTGGACCAAGTCAACTCTGATCTCTGCAAACTTTTATGGCTGGTCTAAAGATAGCTGGCTTTTGGGTCAAGTCAAGTTCTTCCCTGGTGGCTCAGACGGTAAAGCGTCTGCCTGCAATTAGGGAGACCTGGGTTCAATTCCTAAGTCAGGAAAATCCCCTGGAGAAGGAAATGGCAACCCACACTAGTGTTCTTGCCTGGAGAATCCCAGGGAACGGGGGAGCCTGGTGGGCAGCCATCTATGAGGTCGCACAGAGTCGGACACGACTAAAGTGACTTAGCAGCAGCAACAGCAGTAAATAAAAATAAATCTGAAAAAATTTCAACTCAGCGGTGAACCTGTAAAGCATCTGAATCTACCTTCAATCATCAGGAAGACAGCCCTCTGCATTACACGGTTTGTGAAGAACCTGGAACCAAGGTGTGGAGGCTGTGCAACATACAGCAGAGAGTGAATGACACTACAGGTACAGGTTACAGCCAAAACCACTCTGCCCCCAGCCACTCCCCAAATTCTGGAACTCTTCTTATATCTCATGTGCGATATACTAACTCAGGGAAGGAAGAAAACAAGCAGCTTTGTGTGTTTATTTAATGAATGCACCCGAACACAACATACCCTTAGTACTGTTCATTTCAGAAAAGTAAGCTCAAAACAAAATTTATGAGTAAAACATTATAATACCCTAAGGAGGAAAGCTAGATTTTACTTGAGCCATTTGTCTTCTCATCACTGAATCACTTACATAGAAACTGGACCGTAAGTAATGCTGAGAGTACCAGAGGCGCTCAATAAACTCGGGGTGCGTTGCCAGCAGATGCTTACTGTCCACCTCTCTGTCTGTCCTGTAAGTGCTGGTGGAGGACACAGACTCATTTGCCTAGCATCTTGGCAGAGATGGCAAGCGAGGACAACCACGGAAGCAGATGCATTCAAATGCAGTATGCTGTCCCAAAAGATTTGCTCGAACACACTCTTGGTATCTCCGTGCGACAGACAAGCCAGTGAGAACAGAGTGACTCAATGCTCTCCAGGAGAGCTGCCAGCACTGTTTACTTCAGAGCTAAGGAGGAATGCTTCCCTCGGAAGAAACAGGGGTGGAGGGTGGTCAGGGCGCCTCTGGTCGCTCGCTAGCAGGGTCTTCTAAGGGGATCAAGGGCTGGCACACCCTCCCCTGACAGAGACCACTTCCAGGAGCACAACTGCTCGCCTGGGACTCCCGGGAGCTGCAGCTAGAAACAAAGGAGCGATCCTGCCAAGTCACTGCCGGTAGGTAAACACTTCAGAAAATTAAAAACTTCTCAATAACTTACGTATATCCTCTCAGGAAACAACCACTTGTATCAATACTGGCTAGTCAACCATAACTGATAATTGAGGGAGCAGGTGACACTATCATGAGAAACAAACGGTAAACCAAGGTCTGTGTTGTTGGTCCTTTTCAACAGCATTCCAGTCACTAGGCAGAAAAATCTTTGCATGATTATATACTTACAAAGAATAAACTGCCTGGAGCATGCCTGTTACCTGAATATATTTCTCTTTAATGTAACCTTAAAGCTCACACCTGGCAAGGCAGGGTTTAGACTCCTGCCCTCTGTCAGATGGTAATCGTGTACAGTAATCACAACCAGACCATCACTGAGAACTCACATGTATCAACATGATGTTTTTAAAACAGAGTCAAACAATGAAGCACATATCAAAAGCCAGACTTCCCATCTTAATAAAGTAGAAAAAAATAAATTGGACTTTATCAAAATTTACAGCTCTGGGGTTTCAAAGGACACTTTCAAGAAGGTAAAGAAAATACAAACACATAGCTAAGGAACTTGTATCCAGAACACAGAAAGAACTCTTACTACTCAACAATAAAAAGACAGTTAACACAATTTTTTAAACATGGATAAGCCAGAAATAAGCCCACACTTGCATGAGCAATTAATCTACAATGGAGACAAGAATATACAAAGGAGCAAAGACAGTGACTTCAATAAATGGTGCTGGAGAACTGGACAGCAATATGGCCACGAATCATACTAGACGACTCCCTCATACCATCTACAGAAACACATTCAAAACTGATCAAAGACTTAAACCTAAGGCTGATGCCTTAAAACTCCTAGAAGACACAGGGAGCACGCTCTTTGACATCAGTTTTAGCAATAATTTTCTGAATCTGTCTACTCTGGCAAGGGGGAAAAAAACCAAAAATAAACAAAATGAGACTACATCAACTAAAAGCTTCTGCACAGCAAACGAAATTATCAACAAAAGAAAAAGGAAGTTTATGGAATGGAAGAAGACATTTGCAAACACTGAATCTGACAAGCAGTTAATACCCAAAATATACAAAGAATTCACACAATTCAACATTAAAAACAAACAAGAAAATTGGATTTTTAAAAGTGGGCAGAGGATTTGAATAGGACATTTTCCCAAAGAAGACACACAGATGGCCAACAAGCACATGAAAAGATGATGTTCAACGTCACTAGTCATCTGGGAAATGCAAATGAAAACCACAATGAGATACCACCTCAAACCCGACAAAATGGCTGTCATCACAAAGACAACAAATAACAAGTCAGCAAGAATGTGGAGAAAAGGGAACCCTTGTGTACTGCTCATGGGAATGTAAATTGGTGCAGCCACCATGTAAAACAGTACAGAGCTTCCTCAAAAAATTAATAATAGAACTACCATACGAGTTAATAATTCTGCTCCTGGGTATTTAATGGAAGAGAACAAAAACACTATTTTAAAAAGATACATACATCCTTATGTTTATTGCAGCATCACATACAATAGCCAAGATGTGGAAGCACCCTAAGTTCCCATCAATACATGAATGACTGAATAAAATGTGGCAGGCATGCACACACACCACAACACTGCTGCTGCTGCTGCTGCTAAGTCGCTTCAGTCGTGTCCAACTCTGTGTGACCCCATAGACAGCAGCCCACCAGGCTCCCCCATCCCTGGGATTCTCTAGGCAAGAATACTGGAGTGGGTTGCCATTTCCTTCTCCAATGCATGAAAGTGAAAAGTGAAAGTGAAGTCGCTCAGTTGTGTCCGACTCTTCACAACCCCATGGACTGTAGCCTACCAGGCTCCTCCATCCATGGGATTTTCCAGGCAAGAGTATTGGAGTGGGGTGCTGTTGCCTTCTCCAACACCACACCACCACTCAGCCATAAAAAATAATGAAATCTTGCCATTGCAACATGGATGGACCTACATAGTATCATGCTACGTGAAATAAGCTTCTCTAAGTGAGGCTTCAACAGTATAATTAGAACCGGACATGGAACAACACACTGGTTCCAAATTGGGAAAGGAGGATGCTAAGGCTGTATGTTGTCACCCTGCTTATTTAACTTAAATGCAGAGTACATAATGCAAAATCCTGCGCTGGATGAAGCACAAGCTGGATTCAAGACTGCCGGGAGAAATATCAATAACCTCAGATATGCAGATAATACCACCCTTATGGCAAAAAGCGAAGAACTAAAGAGCCTCTTGATGAAAGTGAAAGAGGAGAGTGAAAAGCTGGCTTAAAATTCAACATTCAGAAAATGAAGATCATGGCATCTGGTCCCATCACTTCATGGCAAATAGATGGGGAAACAGTGGAAAACAGTGACAGACTATTTTCTTGGGCTCCAAAATCACTGCAGATGGTGACTGCAGCCATGAAATTAAAAGACGCTTGCTCCTTGGAAGAAAAGCTATGACCAACCTAGACAGCATATTAAAAAGCAGAGACATTACGTTGTCAACAAAAGGCCCGTCTGGTCAAAGCTATGGTTTTTCCAGCAGTCAATGTGAGAGGTGGACTATAAAGAAAGCTGAGTGCCGAAGAATTGATGCTTTTGAACTGTGGTGTTGGAGAAGACTCTTGAGAGTCCCTTGGACTACAAGGAGATCAAATCAGTCAATCCTATAGGAAATCAGTCCTGAATATTCATTGGAAGGACTGACGCTGAAGCTGAAGCTCCAATTTTTGGCCACCTGATGCGAAGAACTCACTCACTGGAAAAGACCCTGATCCTGGGAAAGACTGAAGGCAGGAGGAGAAGGGGACAACAGAAGATGAGATGGTTGGGTGGCATTACCAACTTGATGGACAGGAGTTTTAGCAAGCTCCAGGAGTTGGTGATGGACAGGGAAGCCTGATGGACAGGGAAGCCTGGTGTGCTGTAGTCCATGGGGTCGCAAAGAGTCAGACATGACTGAGCAACTGAACTGACTGAAATGAAATAAGCCACACAGAAAAAGACAGATGCTGTATGATTTCATTTATATGCAGCAAACAAAAGTTTACAGAATACAGTGTGGTACAGAAGTGGCACGAAAAAAGCTGAAATCAAGAAACTCGATGTTGGAATCAACATCGAGCTAAATAATCTTGGGAAACTCACTTTGTTTCTATATATTCACTGTTCATCTATAAAACGAACTTGGCTAGAGCCTAGATGATTCATAATGTACTTCCCATGAGAACTATTATTCCAGTGTATGTAAGCACCTATACAAAGCCCTAAGAATTTCTCCCTTTCTGTGGTCTGAAATTTTGCTGAGTTACAACTTAAACTGAAAATAACATCCACTTTAACACAAGTCAGCGGAGCCCTTGTAAACAAGAACACACTCCCGAATCCAGTCTTGCAGTGCCATGTCACAGTATCTCAAACATCTTATAAATATACTGGCTCTTTTCAAACAGTTACTTTTAAAACAAACTTTTAAATGCTGGGTTTCATTCCATTTATTGTTATATCAATTTTGAAGCTTTGTGTCAAAAAGCTCCCCAAATACTTGCTAAGTGGATGTCTCCACATATGGGCCACCTCTGCTTTTCACGGTTTCCATATGCACAACTTTCAGTTACCACGATTTAAACGCCAATCCCCCAACAACAGGGTTTGGACTCCAGTCTCCAGGGAACACACACTAGGAATAAGTGCACAGAGTACACATGGCTGCTACTCTTCTGTCCACAAGACCAACAAGAACTCGGACTCCAGTCTCCAGGGCACACACACTATGAGTAAACGCACAGAGTATACGCGGCTGCTATTCTCTGTCCACAAGTCACTATGTGAGTAACTGCCGAGCAATCCCGACCAGCGGCCACACGCCACATCTCTCAGTCTGCAGGTGATGGTTCACCACACAGCTCACTCAATTCACAAACAAAGCCTGTAGTAGAGCTGCCTCCTTGTGATTAAATTTTTGAATCACACATACTAAATATACTAACAAATTTCTATTCTGTAGAGTCATGCCCTATGAAATTATCTTGATTCCCAGAGGTGACTGTCTCTTGGGAAAGGGAAACCTAGGCAGTGGAGTCTCCATCATGGCCCTACTTCCATCCATGAGAAGCACTAGACAGTCTGAGACAGGAACCTGCAAAGAGAAGAGAAGTATGAAAGCCACTCTCAAGTCTCAAAGGAAGTAAGATTCCTCATTTCAGGACTATTCCAAATGCACAATTCCAGACTGAGTAAGACACCTGAATTCTGATCTGGACTCTATTACTAACCAACTATGTAAAAGCTTATACTTCCTTAGGCCTCAGTCTTCTCAACTGCAAAACAAGAGAACCAAGTGGTATGGCAAAGTATTTTCCAGTTTAGAGGTCTCAGTATAATTAGTACCAAGTCGCTTCAGTCATGTCTGACTCTGTGTGATCCTATGAATTGTAGCCTGCCAGGCTCCTCTGTCCATGGGATTCTCCAGGCAAGAATACTAGAATGGGTTGCCATGCCCTCCTCTAGGGATTCTTCCAGACCCAGGGATCGAACCTGAGTCTCTTATGTCTCCTGCATTGACAGGCAGAGTCTCTACCACTAGTGACCCCCTAGGAAGTCCCAAGTCTAATGAAAATTCTTCCCATTTTTTCTTCTTAGTAACAGCAAGTGTAAAAGCATACGACTTAAATAATACATGTTAAAATAAAATGCTTTAAATAAAATTTAAAAAAATCTGTCGGGTGTTTTTTTCTTTTTGGCCAAACAGTAATTTTTACATTAATTTGGCTTGAATAAAAAACATGCAGCACATCCATCTAGCTCATCTATTTTAAATTTCAAGCTTTATCATGTTTATTTCACAAACAGGTACTGTTTCCCTCCCTTGCTACCAAGAAGCAAGCAATACCAAAGTATAACTAAGTGAAAACGTAATTTAAAAATAGTTATTTACAAAACATAGCCTAAAACTGCTTCTGCACTCCTCTCTCCCCCTGCTGGATAATACTGTCAAGGTTACAAAACACAGAAGAGGAATAAATATGATATTGACCACAATTTTCAGCAACAGTGTCAAAACAAGTTTCAGGGTCTAAGAAAACATCAGTTAACAGTCTAACAGTTATTCTTCCGAATTATGCTAAGATTTCAAAACTCATAAACATAAAATCAGTGTAAATGTAACAACTGGAATACTGAAATATAAACTATAAAACTCAAGCTTCAGATGTACAACAAAATATGTTAATAATCTCTTGGCAACTTCTTTATAATTCATATCAACTTCCAAAAATGACTTAAATGTTGTTACCAAGAAGTATCTGCCATTAATATAACCTAATCATTGTTTTTTTCAAAACATTTCCACACTCTTTCATATGTAAAATAGTACAGGGGAGAAAAACTGTGTTTAAAAAATGAAATCTACAAAATGAAAACTATCAAGTTAAAATATACCATTTTATTACTAATTTTTCAAGAACCTAAAGATAGGATGCACAAGTCTTAAAAAAGACACGGCCCCATTCATGAGCACACTCGATTTCAAATAGCAAGGACAAGAGCAGTTTCAACACTAAAACGTCACTTTTTAAACCACCTATGCTTTACCTCTTAGGTCTGACCTTAAGCGTGAAATAGCTCCGCAATGCTAAAATCGTTAAACAGTTTATCCTGACACCTGCACCGAACAGAGACACAAAAGACGCAATTTTTCATTAAAAGGTAGCTAGAAAGGTACTACCTTGAAAGTACCAATCGCAACATACAATGAAGTATTTCATTTAACGAAAATTCGTGCAATGATGGCAAGAAATACAAAACCACACTGTTCTCTAGTCTGGTTTCAATAACGATGAGAAAAACGAAAGACCGCACGTACTAAGGTTTTAGGTTAATACAGCTTTCAACATTTTTAACATTTTTAAATAGTCAAATTTCTAAAACCTCAGTGTTAACATCTAATTTCAAAATCTGTGTTTACAGGAAACCAAAATTGTATTCAATAGGAGAGAGGAATTGAAAAGCTAATCTAAGAAGTCGGTTTTTCTTCAATGAGCGTTCACCTCGCTCGTTGCTTTTACTTAGTCGGCACCGCAGTTATCCACTCACAGGAGACAGACAACACGCATTCAGTCAGGTAAGAATGGGCCCTCCGCCCACGTTAGGGCGAGCCGGAGGATCCGACTCGCTCCATCCACGACCCCCACACAAGCCATCGCGCGCCGAGGTGGACAGCGGGCCGCCCCAGACTCCTCTCCTCGCTCCCGCATCACCCACGGGACCCCGCCAGACGGATCCTGCACCGCCTGCCGGACCCCCAGCGAGCCCGGCCCAGCCCAGCCCCCCGGCGCGCAGCCGACGCGGGGCACGACCGCCGCCCCGACGGTCGCCAGGACCCTCCCTGCTCCGCCTGCGCTACGCAGGAAGTCTGGCGGTCGAGGGGCCGTACTGTGTCTTCTCTCACACAGCCAGGCCGGTCGCCAGATGCAAGATGAGACGCCGCGCGGGTCGGGGTGGAAAAGCAGGCAGCCGGGCAAGGAAACCGACCTGTGGAAACCGCCATCTTCTCCTGCAGCCCGACGCACCGCTCAGACGCACGCGACGTCCGCGCCACTTCCGGGAGCGCCACCGCCCGCCCCGCAGCTTCCGGCTCCAGGCTCCCTCTCCTCGGTTTCCGGTGCGTCACCGCGGACCCGCCCTGCGGCTTCTGACTTCCTGAGATGGAGCCGCTAACTCTGAGGGAAAGGTTGAAGGCTAAGATCATGGAACAGACTTGAGTCAGTCAACGTGAAAGAGCAAGAGCGTGAGGCGAGAGTGCTTTGTGAGGGGCTGGTGCTCCGGGAGCTCCCCCCGGCGCCAACATCACAGGCCTGCGTCGAAGCAGGTGCGCCAGCGCCGTGCGCGAGCGCCGCCCAGAGGGCTGTCCTCTGTCTGGGAGAGGGTGGCGTCTGTGTTGAGGTACACCAAGTGTTTGTGGAAATGAGGCCCTGACCGGGGCGTTCACGGTTCTGCAGGAGTGACAGAATGTAAAAAGACTTTAGAATTAAGCCGCCGTATTCATATTTTCTTTTGAGATAGGCATGCTGGAGAAACATGATTACAGTCTCTCTGTGACTCTAGAAAGTTCTTTCCGTTTCTGAGTGATTAGGGAGCATGACTCCTTCCGGAGGGCTGAGGTGCGCACGGGGCTTGGGCGGCCGCTGGCACGGGGCGGTTCCCGGCGGTGACAGCCAGGACGACCCCCGAGGATAAGACTTCCCTGGGGCGCGCCGCTCTCTCCCCGCGGCCCTGGCTCCCGCCCGAGTGGGACTTGTTCTGCGCAGGGCGGTGGTCCCTGCGGGGTCGACCTCTTCTTCCCGTCCTGCGCGCTCGTTTACCCATGCCTTAGCACGACCGAGGCCTGGGGAAAAGACGGGCCCTAGTCTTAGTTCTGAACGTGAAGTGTCAGCTGCTGCTGCTTCCGAATTGGTCCCAGCTACCCCCCTAATGTTAAGTGACACTGCCGGGCACTCCGTTACTTTACTCTTCACTCCGGTGGGAAACGATCGTAGCTCCCCTCTTGGCTTTCCTGTCTTGTTCTTTATAATCCTCTCACTTCGTGTGTGCGCTGGGTTTACTGACCAGCTTCCATTGAATGAAATAACAGAAGCGTGGGGAGGTGGGGTGGCCGAGGTAATTACTTCCGAAATTTTGTTTTAGAAGGCTAGATCGCCGGGAATTCCGCGCAGTCCAGTGGTTAGTACTTTCAGCTCTTTCATTGCCAGGGGCCCTGGGTTGGAACCTTGGTGGGGAACTAAGAGAACTAAGATTCCACAGCCCTGGTCTGGGCCAAAAAAAATTAGATTGCATGCACTGCTGTCCCTTGCTCCAGTCCTCGCTTTGAGGGAAGCCAGCTCTCAGTTATGACAGCTGCCTTATAGAGAAGCCCACATGGCAAGGAATTGAGATCAGTCTCCGGTCAATAAACTTGACGGTGTGAGGAGCTCAGTTCAACAGCCTGAGGAGCTGAATCTTGTCAACAAACACAACGTGAGCTTCAAAGCAGATCCTCCCCAGTAAGGTTTTCAGCCTGCCCCAACATCTTAATGGCTACTCTGCTAGAGACCTTGAGACAGAGGAACCCATCTGGTCACCCCATTCCTGACCCTTAAAAATTGAGATAACAAATGGTTAGTGTTTTGAGCAAGGACATTTTGGGAAAATATGTTATGCAGCAATAGGAAACTAATACACTCTTTATAGTAGCCAAGATATGGAAGCAACCTAAGTGTCCATCAACAGGTGAATGGATAAAAATGCAGATTATGTGTGCAATGCAATATTACCCTTTAAAAAGAATGAGATTATGGGACTTTGGTGGTCCAGTGGTTAAGAATCCACCTTCTAATTCAGGAGATGCAGTTCAGTCTCTGGTCAGGGAACTAAGATCTTAAACGTCGAGGGGCAACTAAGCCTGTGTGCTGCAAGTGCTGAACCCACGTTCTCTAGAGCCCCTGTGCCACAACTAAGACCTGCTGCTGCTGCTGCTAAGTCAGGTCAGTCGTCTCCGACCCTGTGCGACCCCATAGACCACAGCCCACCAGGCTCTTCTGTCCCTGGGATTCTCCAGGCAAGAACGCTGGAGTGGGTTGCCATTTCCTTCTCCACAACTAAGATCTGACACAGCCAAATAAATCATTTTTTTAATGAAATTTGACCACTGTCAAGAACGAGTATGGACCAGGTCCATACTCGTTCACTAAGTGAAATGAGACAAAGACAAATACTCAAATGTTTTCACTTCTATGTGGAATCTAAAAAATGGAACAAGGAAATAGATATAACAAAACGGAAACAAACTCTCAGATGTAGAGAATAAGCTAGTAGTTACCAGTGGTGAGAAGGAAGGAGGAGGGGCAAGATAGGGGGAATGGATTAAGAGCTACAAACTACTATGTATAAAATAAACTACAAGGACAGGACAGGAAATATAGCCAATGTTTTATAATAACTTTAAATGGAGTATAACATAAAAATTTAGAATCACTATGTTGTACACCTGAAACTAGCAAATCAACTCTGCCTAAATTTATAAATTTTGTACATTTCTCTTGAGATTTTTTTTAATCTTTGCCTCTGCTGTTGTTTAGAAGTGTGCTATTCTGTCTCCATATATTTGGGGAGTCAGTGAACTTTTTTGACATATGGTAATGGTGATTATAAGATGAGCTAATGTACAGTAACAATAAGCAGTTATATTATTGCCTTCTCTGTTGTAGATTAATTGACCCTAAGTGCGTGGGCTTATTACTGGCTCTTCTGTCCCATTGACTTATGTGCCTGTGTTTGTGCCCATTTCATCCTGTATATGGTTTTTTTGTGGAGGGCAGGGATGCTTGTCAAAACGTTTATTTGGACTAACTTTTGGCAGAAGCATCTGTACATCAGCCTCCTGGTAAGCCAGTGGTGTTTGTTAGTGCTTTTACCTTGTGCACCCTGGGTTAGGGGTGGAGGAGGAAGCAGACAGTCCAGGAGAAAGGGAATGCACTGGTGTGTTCCACACAGCTCATCTAATGGGAGTTCTTAGATCTGGACTAGCTCTGTCTTCAGCATGATCTGACTGTGCGGGCCTCTGTAGATCTCAGCTGCCTCATCATCAGCTGAGGGGTGAGGACTGAATGATGCTATCATACTGTTTTGATTAATGTAGTTCTGTAGTGTAGTCTGAAGGCTGGAAGCATGCTGCCTCCAGCTCTGTTCTTCTTTCTCAAGATTGCTTTAGCTATTCAGGGTCTTTATTGTTTCTCTACAAATTTTAGAATTATTCTAGTTCTGTGAAAAACACCATTGAATAACATTGAAATATGTATACTATCATGTAAGAAATGAATTGCCAGTCTTTGTTCAATGCAGGATGTAGGATGCTTGGGGCTGGTGTATGGGGGTGATCTGGAGGGATGATGTGGGGTGGGAGGTGGGAGGGAGGTTCATGTTTGGGAGTTCATGTAAAAAAATAAATACAAAAAAAAAAGAAAAAAAGTGACTAAAAAAAAAGAAAGAAAGAAAGAAAAATACCATTGGTGTTTTGATAGTGATTGTGAGAAAGCTTTTTTTTTTTTCTTTGCCACTCTGTGAGGCTTGTGGGATCGTAGTTTCCAACCAGGAATTGAATACAGACCCTGGAAATGAAAGTGCTGAATCTTGACCACTGGACTGCCAGGGAATTCCTGGGATTGTTGTAAAGCTTTTTAAATAAGTTAAAACACAACTTACCAAAATTTGTGAGATACAGTGAAAGCATTACTTAAAGGGAAATTTAACACCAGGCTCCTCTGTCCATGGAATTCTCTAGGAAAGAATACTGGAGTGGGTAGCCATTCCCTTCTCCAGGGGATCTTCCCAACCCAGGGGTTGAACCTGGGTCTCCTGTATTGCAGGCAGATTCTTTACGGTCTAATAAAGAATAAACCCTAATAAAAAGAATAGTATAAACAAATCTATGCCCCACATTTGACAACCCAGATGAAATGGATCAATTCCTTGAAAGGTATAGTCTGCCAAAGCGTATAGACAGAACAGACTGTATGAATAGGTCTCTATATATTGAAGAAGATAAATTAATAATCACCTTTCAAAACAAAGCACCAGGTGCAGATGTGTTCACTAGTAAATTCTATCAAATATTTAATGGAAAAATTACACCAATTCTCTACAGTCTGTTTCAGAGAAAACAAACTGAATATGTTCTACCTCATTTTATGAGGTCAACATTACCCTACCACCAAAACCAAAGACATAAGAAAACTGTGATCTGTCTCTTCAACGTAGATAGAAAATCTTCAACAAAATATTTGCAAATAGATTCAGTAATATATAAAAAGAATTACACATTGCAAGCAAGTAGGATTTATCTCTGGAGAAGGCAATGGCACCCCACTCCAGTAATCTTGCCTGGAAAATCCCATGGATGGAGGAGCCTGGTAGGTTGCAGTCCATGGGGTTGCTGAGGGTCGGACACAACTGAGCGACTTTACTTTGACTTTTCACTTTCATGCATTGCAGAAGGAAATGGCAACCCACTCCAGTGTTCTTGCCTGGAGAATTCCAAGGATGGGGGAGCCTGGTGGGCTGCCGTCTGTGGGGTCGCACAGAGTTGGACACGACTGAAGTGACTTAGCAGCAGCAGGATTTATCTCATGGATACAAAGCTATTTCAACATTTAAAATCAATTAATAGAGTTCATGATATCAGCAGGTTAAAAACAAAAAATACATGGTCATATAAATAGATATAGAAAAGCATATGATGAAATTCAAGATTCATTCATGACAAAAACTGTCAGTAAACTAGGAATAGAGGAAGGGCTTCCCTGGCGGTCCACTGGTTAAGAATCTGCCTTGCAGTGCAAGGGACACCATTTCAATCCTTAATCCTTTTCAACATTGTACTGGAAACCAAAGAAATAAACTATTTGCCAATGACATTATTTTCTGTGTAAAAAATCTGAAAAAAATAAAAAAATATTCTGGAACTGATAATCTATTATAGCCAGGTTGCAGGATACAAAGTTATCATACAAAAGTCTATCAGTTTCTCATATATCAGCAATGATCAACTGCAACTTGAAGTTAAAAACATAATACTAACATAAGTACCCTCCAGATTAAACACTCAGGAACAAACCTAACAAATTACATATAATATCTATCTGAGTAAAGTTATAAAAGCTCTGATAAAATCAAAGAAGAACTAAATAAGTGGAGAGATACCTCATGTTCATGGATTGGAAGGCGGTATTGTCAAGATGTCAGTTCTTTCCAAATTAATCTAGTTTCAATGTGATCCCTATCAAAATCCTGGTAAGTTAGTTGGTGAATGTGGACAAGCTGATTCTAGAGTTTAGAGAGGCAAAGATCCAGGGTAGCCAACACAGTATTAAAGAAGAGCAAAATTGGTGGACTGACACTGCTCAAATTCAAGAGTTACTATGAAGATGCAGTATTCAAGATAAAATCATTTTGGTGAAAGAACTGGTCATTGGAACAGAATAGCCATCCCATAAATAGACCTCTAGAAATAGAGTTAACTGATCTTTGACAGACAGCAGAGGCAGTACAATGGAGGAAAGAGAGTCTTTTCAACAAATGGTACTTGGACAACTGAACATTCAGATGCAAAAGAAAAAATCTAGACACAGACCTTATATCCTTCACAAAAATGAACTTGAAATGTATCACAGACTGAAGTATATAATGCAATACTATAAAATTCCTGAAGTTAACATGGGGAAAGCCTAGATGGCAATGGATTTGGCAATGACTTTTTAGATAGGACCCTGAGGGCACCATCCATAAAAGAACTGAAAAGCTGGACTTAAAAGTACAATTAAAATTTTTCTTCTTTGCAAAAAACACTGTCAAAAAAATGTAAAGACAAGCCACAGGCAGGAGAAATATTTATAAAAGACCCATCTGATAAAGAACTGTTATCCAAAATATAAGAACTTAAAATTCAACAACAAGAAAACAAACAACCTAGTTTAAAAAATGAGCTGGAGCTCCTAGCAGACCCCTCAACAAAGAAGAAATACTAATAGCAAGTAAGCACATGAAAAGGTGCTCCACATCATGTGTCATCAGGGAGAGGCAAACTAAAAGAGCAGTGAGATGTTGCTACACACCTTTTAGAATGACCAGAACCCAGAGCCCTGACAGCACCAAATGCCAGTGAGGATGTAGAGCAACGGGACTTCTCGTTACTTGCTGGTGGCAATGAAAAATAGTGCAGCCACTTTGGAGGAATATAATAATCATATATAATCCAATAGTTTTGCTTCTTGATATTTACCCAAAGGAGCTGAAAACTTAGGTTCACTTGAAACCTACACATTAATATTTATAGTAGCTTTCTTCATGATTGCCAAAACTTGGAAGCAACTAATGTTACTAGGTACATGGATACATAAACTGTGATGTATGTAGACAATGGAATGCTATTCAGTGCTTTAAAAAAATGAGCTATGAAATCTTGGAAGAAACTTAAATGCATATTACTGCATATTAGGTGAAAGAAGGTAATCTGAAAAAGGTTACATACTGGTTGACCTTCTGAAAGTCAAAACTATGGAGTCCATAAAAAGATGGGTGGTTCCTCCAAGTAATGGGAGAGGTAGGGATAGATAAACAAAGGACTTGAGGGCAGCGAGATTACTCTGTTTGATTCTGTAGTGGCGGATTTGTGTCATACATTCATCCAACCCATGGAGTTACAACACCAAGAATGAACCCTAATATAAACTGTGGACTTGGGTGATTATGGTGTTTCAGTGTACATTTAATTATGACAAGTTTACCATCTTGTTACGGGTGTTGATAACAGAGGTGGGGTCGGGGGGACAGTGCAGGGTTGGGCAGGGAGGTATATGGGAAATCACTCAGTTGTGCTACGAACCTAGACTGCTCTTTAAAAAAAAAAAAAAGGGATTTTGTAAAAGCCTTAACAGTGCCTTTCCTTGTCCTCAGCTAAGGTTCCTGCAGTGGACTAGAAGGTTCCACATTGTCTGTTCCCATGCCTGCTTCCTTATCTCGCATGCTCGCCTCTTGGTCTTCTCCTCTCCTCTCTGCTCTTTCACATATGGTCCATGTGCTTCCTCACTGTCCCAACAGTGTAGATTCAGAGTCAGTTCTGGATCTGTCCCCCGGCCATTGCTCCTACATGGACCCCTTTCCTCCCAGTACATTGCAGCTGAACATCCTCCCTGCTGGCTCCTTGCAGTGTTACAAGTGCATCCTGATGCTCACCTGTTTTCAGTCAGGCTGATGAGAGCCCATCACCTGTGATTTGGATTACGGCTGGCTGTGCTCTGCTGAGAGCAGCCCCCCAGGGGGAGGTCTGCATGCTTCTGCTGCCCATTCCAACCATCCCTGGGCTAGAGCATCCTTTCTAGAGTGTCCAAGCAGGCAAAGCTGTGGGGTGAGAGTAGATTCATCCTTCACCATCTACTGTGAGCTGACTGTTCAAGCCCCAAGCTCCACAAGTAAGCACTTGCACCCCAATGGTGGGCGCTCTCAGGTCTCCGGTTTGTTAGAACAGTGATTGGTGTCATGGTGTTAAGTTCAGATTTACTGGGTGCATTCTCCCTCCTCTCATTCAGCATCTGGAGTATTCTTAAATCTAAATAAACAGGAGATAATGAAAAGATAATACAGATGGAATTTGTTCTTACTCCAGTGTGTTATTTTCTCACTATGAAGGAGATTCTTAGGAACATTGATAAGATTTGAAGTTTTAAGTCCATAACTGGAAAGAATGGACAACCACTGAAATAACATGAACTATGCATGCTAAAAGTAGGGAGAGGGCTCAGGGTTACAAAGAACTCTGAAAGAGAGTATCTGACATAAAGTCATAAATTTCTTAGATATCTAAATTCCTTCTTTTTAAAAAATATAAAATATTTTGTTAATTTACTATAATTTACTCATGACTATTACTTTGAAAATAAAAGTGCTAATCACTCAATCATGTCTGACTCTTTGGTACCCCGTGGACTGTATGTAACCCGCCAGGCTTCTCTGTCAAAGGGATTCTCCAGGCAGGAATACTGGAATGGGTTGCCATTCCCTTCTTCAGGGGATCTTCCTGACCCAGGGATCAAACTCGGGTCTCCTGCATTGCAGGCAAATTCTTTACTATCTGAGACACCAGGGAAGCGAACACATCTATTTTTAGTTTCTTATACACCGTTCACATAAACATACTTTTTAATCACTGCTCTTCCCTCCTACATATTATTTTACTACTTTCAGTAAAACATTTTTTTGCACTCAGTTTTCAGAAGTACAATTTTAAAGGCTTTAAAATATTAATATTTATCATATTATCGAGACATTTTCTTCTCTGGTCATTTGTCACTGCTTCCAAGACTCTTCTAGAATAAGATCTTCTGTCCACATCCTTAGGCAGTTAGGGGAAAGGTCAAAGGTTCTTCCTGAGTCTTCGGGGCCTTAAACATAATCAGCCTAAATTAATCCTCATGCTTCCAAGCCAAACTCAGGTTTGCTCACCTGGTGATCGCCAAAGCCAGTCTACTTGGTTGTGGTGAAGAAAAGTACAGAGTTTAGTCATAGGCGCCAAGCAAGGAGAACAAGCAGCTGGTGCTGGAAAGACTTGAACACCCCAAGGACTTCCAGGGAAGTTTTTAAGGCAACAACTGGGGTGAGGGTCTCAGGGTGTGGCACCAGCTCAGGTACATTCTTCTGACTGATGGTGAGGTCACAGGGTGATGTTTCAGAAATATTAATCATCAGTCTTCTGGTTCCAACTGAAACCACACAGCTGGTCTCAGCTTAATGAAACTTAGGTTCTTTATGTCTCAACACAGAAGGAATTCAATCAGAGACAAAGTGAGAGGTAAGAAGTGGATTTGTTAGTATAGGATTCTTGTGAAGGATATGAGCAGGCAGGCAGAAGAGCTCCACCCCAAGAACTTACTGGGCTACACTTTTATAACCAGAGGAAAAGGGCAGGAGAGAAGGCCATCTTCCCCCTCATTCTTTGAATAAAATCCAAGCTTACATCACTAGCTCCTCCTTCGAGTCTTAAAAGCAGAAATAAGCAGTTCTTCATAACAGTTGGAGTCTTTGGCACCCCACCTCTGATAATGGAGACACCCATGAAGCAGAAGATTGGGAAAGAAATTGAGGACCAAGCAATAATATGGACAAGTTGGACATTTGACTCGGCAACAGTATCACCCACGGTTTTCTCAAATGCACATGGAACAGTCTCCAGGATGAGCATCTGTCACAAAACAAGTTTTAAAATAAATTTTAAAAGAAGAACCATAAAAAGTGTCTTTTCTTATCACAGATGAAACTTAAATCATTAACAGAAGAAAATCTGGATAATTCACAAGTATATAGAAGTTAATCAATATACTCTTAACCAGTGTATCAGAAATCACAAGGGAAATTTTCTAATTTCCCAAGAATACAATTTACCAAAACTTATGGGATGCAGTGAAAGCAGTGTAAACAGGGAAATGTATAGCTTTAAATATTTACATTAAAAAAGAAAAATCTCAAATTAATTACCTAATCTTATAGCATAAGGAACCAGGCAAGGAAGCACAAACTAAACCCAAAGCTAGTAGAAAGAAAGAAATAAGATTAGAGTGGAGAAAAACAGAATAAGAAAACAAGAAAATCAAGGCCAGTGGAGCTGGACAAAATGGAAAAAAATTCTCATTTGCCTCTTCTTGATGTATCATCTTCAATTTATCTGGGACATTTTTCCAAAGACGACACACAGATGGCCAACAGGCACATGAAAAGAGGCCCAGTATTTCTATGCTGGAGAGGGTGTGGAGAAAAGGGAACCCTCATACACTGTTGGTGGGAATGCAAACTAGTACAGCCACTATGGAGAACAGTGTGGAGATCCCTTAAGAAATTGCAAATAGAACTGCCTTATGACCCAGTAATCCCACTGCTGGGCATACACACCGAGGAAACCAGAATAGAAAGAGACACATGAACCCCAATGTTCATCGCAGCACTGTTTATAATAGCCAGGACATGGAAACAACCTAGATGTCCATCAGCAGATGAATGGATAAGAAAGCTGTGGTACATATACACAATGGAGTATTACTCAGNTAGAGGGACACAGTAAAAAATAACATGGACAATAGCTATCTCTGAAAGTGAGGTTAAGTGGTTTCCTTTTTTCAATTGTTGTTGTTGCTCAGTTGCTAAGTCATATCCCAGGCTTTGTGACCCCACGGACTGCAGTACACCAGGCTTCCTTGTCCTTCACTATCTCCCACAGTTTGCTCAAACTCATGTCCATTGAGTCGGTGATGCCACCCAACCATCTCATTCTATGTTACTCCCTTCTTCTCCTGCCCTCAGTCTTTCCCAGCATCAGGGTCTTTTCCAGTGAGTCGGCTCTTTGCATCAAGTGGCCGAAGTATTGGAGCATCAGCTTTAGCATCAGTCCCTCCAGTGAATATTCAGGGCTGATTTCCTTTAGAATTGACTGGTTTGATCTCCTTGCAGTCCAAGTGACTCTTAAGAGTCTTCTCCAGCACCACAGTTCAAAAGCATCAATTCTTTGGTGTTCCACCTCCTTTACGGTCCAACTCTTACATCCATACGTGACTAGAGAAAAAACTATAGCTTTGACTATATGAACCTTTGTCAGCAAAGTTATGTCTTTAAATTGTTTACTGCTTGTATTTTCAAAATGTTCTTTACAATCTTTTATTACCATCTCCAAATAAATGAAAAACAACTTTTTGTTTTATTATTAGNCTAGAGAAAAAACTATAGCTTTGACTATATGAACCTTTGTCAGCAAAGTTATGTCTTTAAATTGTTTACTGCTTGTATTTTCAAAATGTTCTTTACAATCTTTTATTACCATCTCCAAATAAATGAAAAACAACTTTTGTTTTATTATTAGCTGTAATGATGTCATTTTCTGACTAATATTTTGGTGACAAATTTACAGTGAGGACAGTTACTAAGAGATTAAAATTCCTATCATTTTTATTCCCACTCTGAAATAAGGCCATACAAGGTTTCTCTGAGGAATCCATTTTCTGTACAGTTATGCTAGTGATAAAATCTCATTTGGCTAAACTCTCCTTCATGGAGTGGCAAGAACACAAGAAATTCTAGTTTTAAAATAGACCTTTCTTACACAGAAAACTATTTATCTGGAAGTTATCACTTACCAAAGAACCTTAGCTAATCAGGGTATAGCCAAGTATCCTGACAATACAAAAAGGCCTCTGAACAGTCCAAGAAAAGAGATGAAACATCTTGCTCAAGACAGAACCACTTGGGTTTTACCCTTTGTCAGTTTTCTCTCTCTCTGTGTAAATGGAACAGAGTCCCAGAATACAGAGAGAAACTGGGTCTGCTGGGCTAATTCACTAGTGCCTGGAGGGTATTTTGAGGTGGTTACGCTGGTCCCTCATGTTTCTAAGGGTCCTTTGAGATCTATCCAGCCACCAGAGTAAGACCCCTCAGTTACAGGGGAGTGGAGCCCTGTGAGCACTCCAGGTACAGCTCAGGTGGAGAAAGTCAGGGAGAGGCTCTGATGAGCATGGGGGCTGGGTGGCAGCAAGTGGCACTTCTGAAAAGAGTCGGTGCCTCAGGGACAACAGAGCAAAATAGAGGAGAAAGTGAAGCAAAATCTTTCCCACTTATTCTGTGTGAAATGAATACGACTGGAGGCAGAGTTCTGGGAGTAGCACAAACACTCTGGCTGACGGGAATGAAGAATTTTCTTATCTTCCTCTTTGAGTTATCCTTTGTTACTGCTGTTCAGTCACAGAAGTTATGTGTCTTTGAGACCCCATGACTGTAGTCCACCAGGCTCCTCTGTCCACTATCTCCAGGAGTTTGCCCAAATTCATGTCCATTGAGTCAGTGATGCTATCTAACCATATCTCATCTTCTGCCTCCCCCTTCTTTTGCCTTCAACCCTTCCCAGCATCAGGGTCTTTTCCAATGAGTTGGTTCTTCAAATCAAATGGCCAGCGTATTTGATCTTCAGCAACAGTCCTTCCAATGAATATTCAGGCTTGATTTCCTTCAAGATTGACTGGTTTGATTTCCTTGCAGTCCAAGGGACTCTCAAAAGTCTTCTCTAGCACTACGGTTTGAAAGCATCAATTCTTCAGTACATTGGCAAGTGGATTCTTTACCACTGGGCCACCTAGGAAACCCAAGTTATCCTTTGCTCCATAACAAAATCATCCCAAAACACTGTGACTTCGAACAATACACTGTTTATTTGCTCAAAACTGTGCACTTTAGACGGGGATCAGCTAGGCAGTTTTTCTTCTGGTCTCAGGTAGGGTGACCGTGAAGCTGCAGTCAGCTGGTGCCTTAGCTGATAGCTGGCTGGCACTGCGTGTTCATGTGTGTGCTCAGTCTTGTCTGACTCTTTGAGAGTCCGTGGATTGTAGCCCACCAGGCTCATCTGTCCATGGAATTCTCCAGGCAAGAATACTGGAGTGGTATTGCCATTGTCCCAGTGTTCCCACTCACATGTCTGGGGCTTCCGCTGGGGCAGCTAAAGCTTCCTGTGTAGTCTTCCTGGGCAGTCTCTTGTCCTCAAAGAGGCCGGCCCATGTTTGTTCACAAGACAGCAGTGTTTCAACAAGACCCCTCAAGGTCTAGCCTCAGAAGTTACACAGTGTCGCTTCCACCACATTTTGCTAGTCAGAGCAAGTCACAAAGCAGCCTGGATACAAGAGATGGCACAGTAACTGCTGATAGGAATGTAAATTGGTGCAGCCACTATGGAAAATACTATGGATGTTTATTAAAAAACTAAAAACAGAATTACCATATGATCCAGCAATCCCACTCCTGGGCATATATCCAGAAAAGACAAAAACTCTTAATTCAAAAAGATCTATGCACCCTAATGTTCATAGCAGCACTATTTGTAATAGCTAAGACACGAACACAACCTAGATGTTTGTCAACAGATAACTTGATAAAGATATGGTGTATACATATAGAATGAAATGCTACTTGGCAGTTTAAAAAAAGAATGAAATATTGCCATTTTCAGCAACATGGGTGGACCCAGATACTATCACACTAAGTGATTTAAGCCAAACAGAGACAGACAAGTACGTGACATCACTTATATGTGGAATCTAAAAAGTAATGCAAGTGAATCTATTTATAAAACAGACATAGACTCATAGACATAGAATACAAATTTATGGCTACCAAAGGGGAGAGGGAGGCGAAAGAGGGATAGTTAGGAGTTTGGGATTAATAGATACACAATCCTATCTATAAAACAGATAAACAATAAGGATTTACTGTCTGCAAGGAACTATGTTCAATATCTTGTAATAACTTAGAAAAGAATCTGAATATATATGTATATATACATTACTGAGGGGCTTCCCTGGTGGCTCAATGGTAAAGAATCCACCTGTAGTGCAGGAGACACTAGTTCGATCCCTGGATCAGGAAGAACCCCTGGGGAAGGAAATGGCAACCCACTCCAGTATTCTTGCCTGAGAAATCCTGTGGACAGTGGAACCTGGCATCTACAGTTCACGGAGTCACTAAGAGTTGGACATGACTTAGCAACTAAACAACAACAATAAAATACATAACTGAATCACTTTGCTGTATTCCTGAAACTAACACAATATTGTAAATCAACTATACTTCAATTTAATAGCTGGGGTGGTAGACTCCACTGGACAAAGGGAGTAGCAACGTTACCTTGAAAGGAAGTGAGAGACAATAGAGAGGCCTGGCTCACTGAGGCCATGGTTGTAATAATCTACCCCAATGCCTTGGAGTACACTCCTGGGGTTGGGGTCAGTCTGACAGGTACAATGGGGTGTATATTCCTAGGGCAGCCACAGCCGCACATCAGACACCCCAGTACCTCCAGCATGGCCAGGCACCGCATCAGCCACACACAAGGCAAGAGCCCATGGCCTGGTGAATAAAGAAGGAAGTGTGAATGGCACCTGAAAATTTCTTTGGTTTTTTGAGTTCAAAGAGACAGATCTGAATGTTGGGTTCCCACAACAGTGCAGGTGAGGACTGAGACACCAAAATAGTATCTTGGTATTAGGCTGTTTCTATTTTCTTTTTTGTTTATTTTATAACCTGTTAAAATAACCTTTTCCCCTTGGCTCATGGCCTGGGAAGCACATGTAATTCTAATAAGCTTGATTGACAGACTTTCTAACCTATAACAGGTTAAAGGAGCATCCACAAGCAAGCAAAAGAACTACTGGATCTCAGTTCTCTGACAAAAGCTAAAATGACCAAGAANTTTTTTTTTTTCTTGGAGAAGAGATTTCCTACCAGGAAAGCTGTGACAAGCGTGTTCTGATTGACCAGAAGAGCTTTATTTCTGAAAAAGACAGTGCCTTGGACAGTGGAGGCTATGGCTGGAGACACTTGTCACTCTTGATCTATGCTGGCAACCTCTGCCTAGAGGGGGACCTGGCTCCCTAGGCAGGACGGCCAATTTGATGCCTCTGGCACTGGTCCACTCACTGTTTCTATTACAGCTGTGGCCCATGGGGGTAGCTTGGTGATGGCAGGATGTATCTCTCACTACTCTCATTTTCTCTTTGTAGGAGGAAAACCTATGGTAGCAGTAATGTGGACCCAGTGGGGCCCAGAGTTCTCCTTGGCACCAATTTAACTCCGAGGCATGAGGTCTGTAGTGAAACACCATCTTCTCCTTTATGATCTTTCCAACAGCTGTCATGAGAAGCTGAGCCTCGGCAGTCCTGCCCTCCACTGTCAGTCTGCTCTGGACTGGTTCCTGGGTCTGGTGGCTGCTGTGGCCTGTAGTTGCTGCCACAGGCTTTCCCTGTTGCAGGTGCTCTTCTGGTCTTTTGCTTTTGTTGGGGAAAATCCACTGCAGAAGCTGCTTAATCCATATTCTGAAGTGGCTTTCTAAAGGAACCTGTCCTTTCTTCAAGGTAAACTGGTGGGACTTGCTCAGTGACTCTGCTGATTCCTTTTTCTGGCCAGAATGGTTCATCCTGCGGGCCTGGTAGGCCCTCCATTCTGCCAGTCTTTTTTTACGCTGTCCTAGTTTGGACCTTCTGTAATTTCCCCTCCCATCAGTGGGGACAAACTTCTTGCTCTGGAACGTACATTGGGGCTGCCATCTTAGGACTTCCTGCTGCCCCTGGCTGCTCCCTCTGGTTGATGAAACATCATAGAGCATCTGGGAATTGGTCGTGCCTCCACTGGACAAAGTCTGGGAACAGGACAGGGATTCCTGAGAAGCCAAGTTGTTTGCAGCAATGAACTTATCTGAGCGACAGTTTTTGAGAGGCGTGCCAGTGGCCCCAGTTTCAGAGTCTTGAAGGAGCAGGCCAATGGCCTGACCTTGAGCCTGTTTCTGCCTATCTGTGAAACCTTGGCACTCAAGCTTACGAAACTGTGCATCAAAGTGTAGATCTTCTAGACTTGAGGCAACAGACTTTGTATTCAATGAGAAGCATTTATTGAATTTTGGAGACTGTGATCTCAAATCCATATTATTACTTTGCGATTTGATCAGCAAACAAGGTTCAAAAGTACTTTTCCAACCAGAGTCCCCCTCTATGGCCTCTTGTTCCATGGGAGATTGGGACCTTTCATCAAGCTCCACTACTGTCACGCTAGAGTAGGAGTCTGGGAAAGCCCATCCCCCAGCTTCCTCCTGTGGCACATTCCTGACCATTGCTGGACTCGGACTGCTCCGAGGCTCCAGGCTGCCTTTCTCAGCCCCCATGATACACTCATTGTGCCAGATTCTGCCCACAAAGTTGTACATAGGGGTCTGAGAAGGTGGCTTGTCTCCCTGTCTAGTCAGAGGGACCTCTGAAGGCTTAAGGATGCCACCAGGTAGGGGTCCTCCCATGACTCCCTGGGTTTCCTCGCTGGCCCATGAGGGAGTGGGGAAGGCAGTCTCTATGGGGAAAGCTGCCTTAGCTGTTATCAGTCTCTTTCCAGCTTGGGGCTGAGGAAGCTTTCCAAAGATCTCTGTAGGGGCTCTTGAGCGGTCCCCAGATTCACAAGCAGCTTTCAAGGTGGATCCTGGAAGGGGCATGCAGTGGGCCTTTCTCAGCTTCAAGCAAAGTAGGACCTTGAGGACCTTGAGGAGTAAGCCCCACATATGCTTCACCCGAAATTTTAGTATATATGCTTCCAACTCCTGTCGGACATAAGGACTGAGGACAAGAGACTCATGGCAGGTGTTCATGGAGTCTTCCCCATCCTGAGAGGAATCTAGATTTTCTGTTTCTTGATAAGCATTTGACTCTCCAGAAAAGTCTACGATGCAGTTGGCAGCAAGTCTCAAACAATGGACGCCCACAGGGTTTGGACTCTCTTGAATCTTCTTAGTGTTCACGCCCATAAGGACTCCCAACTCTTCTGGATGCTTCCTGTCTGGGCTCAAGTCTCTTTGTGACTCGGGCTTCACCCTTGGAACCTTCACTGTGATGTTGGCTGAGATCATGCACAGGTCTTTTACGATCTTCCCCACACTTTGTTCTATTTCCTGGCAAAGGTCCTTCTCTGATGGAAACCTTGCTGAGGATCTGGACCTCATCTTCTGTGTGCCCTGGCTGCTTTTGCCTAGAACTGCAGAGGGTACTGAGGGCCCCTTCTTAGCCTGTACCTGACAAAGCTTTGGAAATTTGCCCTGAGGCTGCATAACTTTCTGAGTAGCTTGGATTCTGCAGGGCAGGTCACTCTGTTGCTGCATGAACCTTTTAGAAAGGTGGTGTTCCAGTTTCTCCCAAACCTCAGGCCTGATCAAATCCCCAGAAGGGGTGGCGACAGAGATGTGGGCCTGGGAAGGCCTGCTCTCCTGGGAATGGTTGTGGGTGACTTGATTAAAGACATGCTGATATCTTTTAACCAAAGAGGGTGTAATTTTCCTACTTTCTAATTGCTTTGTCAAAAAGTGATGTTCCAGGTTTTGAATTGCGTTTGGGACAGAAGTTTGTCCGTTACTTTGGGTTATTGCATAAGATACTTCACCATACCTAATCTGTGGTTTAGAAGATGGTTGAATTGGAAGAGATGGTGACTTATGAGCAGTGGTCTCTAACTGAAACCTAGGTGACGGTTGACATTGGGGCATGACTGGAGTCAAGGGTAGGGGTTGGACCTGGGTCTCCATGTGAGCCCGAGGTGATGGTTGACATTGGGGTATGGTTGTAGACAAGGGTCGGGGTTGGGCCTGGGTCTGAATGTGAGCCCGAGTTTGTGCTTGACAATGGGGCATAGTTGGAGTCAAGGGTAGGGGTCGGGTCTGAGTCTCCAAGTAAACCCGAGGTTGTGTCTGATATTGGGGCAGGGTTGAAGTCAAGGGAAAGTGTTGGGCCTGGGTCTCCATGTGACCCTGAGGTGGTGGTTGAAACTGGGCCATGGTTGGAATCAAGGGTCTGGCTTGTGCCTGGGCCACAGTGGAGGTCAAGGGCTGGGTCAATGACAGTCGTGATGTTACTTTAGCTGGAATTTGGAGTGGTTTGGTCTTAGAGCATTCATTGAATAAGATGGGGTGTAACTCTAAAGGGGACCCAGGGGCTGTGACAGCAGCCGCCAGGGACTCACTGTGCAGAAAAGGGAGGCCCCAGAAGAGGCGGCTGCATGTCTTCTGTAGATGGTCCCCCAAGGTGCCAGCGTACGGGGCCTTCTCGGGGCCGAGCAGTTGTTCTGATTTGCCTTTCCTGATCCACAAGCTGGCCTCCACCTCCGCGCTTTTCTTCTTCTGAATCTTTAATTCTACTCTCTTGGCAATTAGTATCTCCAGCAGCTTCTGGACATCCGGGTTCACAAAAGAGAGGCTGCCAGCCTCTTGCTGTCTGTTTGTGAGGTCCCCCCAAAATGAGGCCTCCACTGGGGGCCTGGAAAGGTATTCTTGCTGGGACTCAAAGTGTGTCACAGTGGAGCAGCTCCAGGTTTTTTCAGCCCCCTGCCACCAAGACGGTGCTGAAAGGGGGCAGCTTGAAGGGGGTAGGCCTGAGATGGCTGGTCTCCAAGGGGAGGGTAGATGTGACCTGTGTGAGATGGTGCCCAATGGGAGTGCCATAGATTCACCCTGACTGAGAGTCAGCACAGCAGCTGGTGGCTGTGGGACAGAGGAGGCTGCCGGAGGTGCAGGGCTGGCCACTGCATCAGGAGAGCACGATGGTGTAGGAGAAACAGCCAGGGGCTGGGGTGAAAGGCTGTCCAGGGGGAGGAAAGGCTCTGGTATTTGAGAGGCACTCAAGGAGGAATCTGAGTGAACAGAAAATGAGGCGGGAACCGAATCTGAAGGAGGGGCGGAGGCCTGAGGTAGAGGCTGCTCAGTCAGAGGAGCCGGGGACATGGCGGGAGCAGTCTCCTCCCTGTATGGCTGGTGGGCTCCAGCAGGCGCTGCTTTGCACACCTTCCCAGGGGCATCTTGAGAGGAGAGTTGATGAAAGTTGCCCTTTGCAGGGAACCTCCCCAGGTGTCTGCAGGAAACAGGAGGCACAAGCTGCGGCCAGGAGCCCCTGGGGCCAGGAGGGCTGGGCAGGCCAGGCGAGGGTGGGCACCTGCAGCCCACAGCCCTCCCTGGCCCCCTGCTGACTTCACAATGCTCCTGCTCTCCCTCACACCAGGGTTTTTGCCAAACCCCC
Organism: Oreotragus oreotragus; assembly: GCA_006410675.1. Lineage (NCBI taxonomy): Eukaryota > Metazoa > Chordata > Mammalia > Artiodactyla > Bovidae > Oreotragus > Oreotragus oreotragus. The sequence goes on from SJYX01002116.1 coordinate 592,056, forward strand.
ATCCTAGGACTTCCCCTCCCAGCTCAGCCCCAGGCTGCCTGTGGCCCTGGGATCACACCATAGGATCTGGGAGGAGTAAGAACCCAGGAAGAAGGAGAAGAGTCTTTACGTTTGCAGAAGCGCGGTCAGGTCCTGGACCTCTTCCAGTTCTTTCTGGCAATCTCTGCAAGCTGGAAATTAGCAGAGCGGGTTATGGTGGTGAGGGCAGCAGCCTAGGGGTCTTAAAGGAGTCTGAGTGCAGTGCCCCTTTAAAGGGACACCACTGGGAGACTGGAGTCCAGGCAGCAGGGTCCAAGGCTGTCTAAGGGTCCCTGACAGTGAACCTCAGGAAAAAGTTTATCATTTACAAAGTGCTTCCATATCCATTGCCTCCTGCTGCCCTCAAAACCCCTCCGTGGAGGAGAATGAGCAGGGGTCACCTCACGGATGAATCTGAGCAAAGTTAACATGTCCACACTTGGACATGGAGGTCCCACCTCCCAATCCAGGTGCTGTTGATCCAACGCAGCCCACATACCCCTGCTGGGCCACACCCATTTTCAGGACCCTCACAGCTTCATTCTGCACATGGAATCTGGGAAGTATCTGTGTTCTGCTCTGCTCCTCAGGAGCCTCCATGGGGGTTCTGTTTCCTGAGGGGCGGGCCCGGCCACTGGTCTCCTCAGAACCCGTTGAGCTGGGCCCTCAGGGCCAGAGAGGGTGGGGGCTAACACCCAGGGCACACAGGGCTGAACGGCATAACCTACCTTTCACAGCTGCATTTTTCTTCCGACTCCTCTTTCTTCTCCTTGGCTCATTTTGAGGCTGAGAGATAGAAAAATTTCCATTCTCACTCTCCCCTTTCTAGACAAGCATCAATCAAGGTCCATACATAATGTGACTTTATATATTTAACTAGCAGAGTTTGTGTGTTTTCTTTGTATTTGTGGGGTTTTTTTCTGTTTTTCCTTTCCTGTTACTCATTTTTAAAAGGAATAATTTTTTTGAAGAACATAACGAAGGATTTTCAATGTGAGATTCACCGTGGTTCCTTTGTCACTGTTCCTCTACTCAAGAAACACACATTCTCAGACCCACTAGTGAATTTGAGCTCCATCAGGTAGGGCTCTGCTTCCCAAGTCCAGGGCCCTACTCCAGCCCCCTCTGAGGCTCTCAGGGCCACGGCACTGCCTCCAGATCAGCCCTCATCCAAGATACCTGTTCACGGCTGATGAACTGGTGCTCAGGAGTCTGTCTTCTGGCTTAAACTCAGTATCCTATCCTCAGCCCCTGGTCACTGTGTTTGGGACTTGCCCTGGATCCCTCTACCACGCCTGCACAACTGGTCTGAGACCTTCTGGCTAGAAATCCTGGTGTTCACTGGATCCCCTTCCCAGCCTGGTTTGTCCCTAGAGGGATGATGTTGTATACTTCCTAGAGAGTAGATGTCATATTCTTTCCCATCTCAGGGGTCTCTCTAATTGATTCAGAAAAGTGGAAATAATAATAGAAGAGAGAACCATGTGCTTGTGAAGCTGTGCTAAGGGTTCCTTACCTTTATGTTTCCATGTTTCCTGGGAGGTGGAAATGATGGATTATTCTCCAGATAGGGAAGGAACAGGAAAAAGAGCCCCACTCCAAATAGAAAGGCAAGGATGGTATCAGTCACCCAGTAAGTGGAACAGGAGTTCAACCAAATATCAAAAGTGCTTTTCAGAGAAAAGAGAGAATTCTCCATCATCTGTATCACACTGCTGCCCTCAGGCAACTAAGCACAGGGTATCCACTTGAGGACTTAAGTCCTAGGCCCACATCATAGAGCTGTGGTCTAGTCACAAAGGGCTCCTGAAGGTGAGGAGTGAGTGATAGAGGAGGCTGGATCCTGGTCCCTCCCCAAACATTGAGCCTTTCAGCTTTATTCATCTACCTTCTCTGAGCCTTCCCATCCTACCTTCTCATCCTGTTAGGCAGAGATTTTAGTCAAGTGTCAGTTCATCCCATCTGGAACTCAGACAAGGTTTCCAGATATTTTTACTCTCAGGATGCCCTTGTTTGTAACTCCATATTTTNGATGCAGGATGCTTGGGGCTGGTGTATGGGGATGATCCAGAGGGATGATGTGGGGTGGAAGTGGGGGTTCATGTTTGGGAGTTCATGTACACCCATGATGGATTCATGTCAATGTATGCCAAAACCAATACAGTACTGTAAAGTAAAATAAAGTAAAAATTAAAAAAAAAAAAAAAAAAGAGGCCCAGTATTTCTAATCATGAGGGAAATGCAAATCAAAACCACAATGAGATACCACCTCACACCTCAGAATGGTTGTCACTAAAAAAATAATAACGAATGCCAAGTGTTGGTGAGGATGTGGAGAAAAGAGAGTGCTTGTGCACTGGTGATAGGCATGTAAACCCATGCAGCCACTGTGGGAAACAATATGGAGCATCCTCAAAAAGCCAAACAGAGATACTGTTTGGTCTAGCAATTCCACTCCTGGGCATGTATTCCAAAAGGAACCAAGACAGTAATTCGGAAAAAAAATGGACCCCAGTATTCATTGCAGCACCGCTTAAAATAGCTCAGAAATGGAAGCAATCTAAGTGTCCATCAGCAAATGAATGGATAAGGACGATGTGGTGTGTATATATGGTTGATATTACTCAGCCATCAAAAAAGAATCTTGCCATTTGCAATAACAGATGGACTTGGAGGGTATTATGCTAAGTGAAATAAGTCAGAGAAAGACAAATACTGTATGATACCATTTAAATGACTCTAAAAAATAAACCAGTGAATATAACAAGAAACAGACTCACAGGTGTAGAGAACAAAACTGTGGTTAGCAGTGGGAACCGGAGTGATGGAGGGGCACGTAGGGAGAATAGAGGAGTAAGAGGCATGAGCTACTAGGTATACAATAAACCAGCTACAAGTTCCCTGACCCAGGAATATAGCCAGTACTTTATAGTAACTATGAATAGAGCGTAACCTCTGAACAATTGTGAATCACTATGCTATACGCCTGAAACTGATATAATATGGTAAATCGATTGTGCCTTCCCAAAAAGTTGATACACCTACGGCACCTTCATATCTAGTTATTAATATGCAGAGGGCACAAGATGTAAAAGTAAAATATTATTACTGTTTAAACAGACTTATCAACAACATGAGTTAATCTTTCCTTGGATAAATGTCTAATTTCTTTAATAACAGCTACTAATTAAGCAACCCAATAATTTGACGTGACATTAACTTTGTTCTGGTCTTCCCTCATTGCTCAGTTGGTAAAGGATCCACCTGCAGTGCAGGAAACCCCAGTTTGATTCCTGGGTCGGGAAGATCCACTGGAGAAAGGATAGGTTACCCACTCCAATATTCTTGTGGGCTTCCCTTGTGGCTCAGCTGGTAAAGAATCTGCCTGCAGTGCAGGAGACCTGGGTTTGATCCCTGGGTTGGCAAGATCCCCTGGAGAAGGGACAGGCCACCCACTCCAGTATTCTGGCCTGGAGAATTCCGTAGACTATATAGTCCATGGGGTCGCAAAGAGTCAGACTTTCACTTTCTTTCTAACCTTGTTCTAAAAGAATCATTAAGGTGTAAAGTTAATAGTTTAGAAAGCACCTGGACCCCACAGTCAAAGCCTGTCTCATGGAACTGTCTGTCCTTTATCCATAAGAAGTTGAGTTTATGTAGGATCACCCACAGCCCGGAAATCTGACGTTGAGAACAAGTGAGCAGAGTGTTTCTTGAAAATTCTCCCATCTGGCATATTTTCTTCTCACTTACAAATTCATTCTGAGCAAAAATTCACATTTGGCAGTGTTTTGACATGGAAATCCTTCCAGATATTTTGCGTTTTGACAGCAAACTGCAGAGTTAAACTGCGGCTAGGCTGATTGGGCAAGTTTAGGTCCTGAGATGGAGCCACTGAAAGGGTCCGCTCAGGTCGCACAAAGCCATTGTTATAAATGTGCAGAGACAGTTACTCAGTGAGTCACCGAGGACAGGCTGTACCTGGTTCTGAAGCTTTCTTCTCTGTGGCTGGCTGTAATTTTTACTTCTTTGCCTTCCTTTACTGTATCCTTTTTTAATTTTCAGGAGTCTTGTAAGAAACAGTCACTGAACTTTATTCCTGAGTCAAATGTGGTTTTGCTGTAATGATGCCAAAAGTCTTAAGGAGCAACATGAAGCCAATTGAATCATTATTCTCCAGTGCTTCAGCCCTTTCCAAGGTTCAGAGGGAAGAGACTTCATCCGTTTAACGTACACATCGCTGAGCTTGAGTTTGGCCCTCTGGTTGTGCAAAAATTCAGAATGTATCTGATACGGTGGAAATAGGTTTCAGGGATCTTTTACTGTAAGCCCTTTTTGAAATAATCACAGCAGATAGCTTATAGAAATCGTTAGCACAGATGCTATACGTTCTATAATATTACAATATAACCTTCCAACTGAGGGAAGACTGTTTTCATTTTTGTGAGGTTATGTGTTCAGGGTTCACAGCAATTCAGGCCAGCAGATCACACACTCTGCCTGTGAAATCCCACTGAAGACAGAGTGGCCGTGCGGGAAGCACAGCCCTTGGAGGAACAGACAGGAAGTTGGAGACTGAATTTTATGAGCTGGAAATGTCACAGAATTGGATGTTTCCAATAGACTGATGTTCTGTTGGGTAGAGCAGGGCCCCTGTTTAGCTGCCCCCTGGTGATTCTGGAGCAAACACTGCGGAAGACTGTCCATTCCTCAAAGACAGCTCTCCACCCTTGCAGGAATTGGCCCTGCATTTTAGCCCCCATGCCAGGAGACCCCTTAAAGGTAAGGCGGCTGGATCAACTGCTTCTCTTTCACGAGGGAAGGAGCTGGACCAGTGTCCTTCTCCAGCCCTCCCATGTTCGGGGCCGCAGAGACGTGCCTGTGAAATGGGACCAGCACTGCCCTGCGGAGCTGCTGAGAGGGGAGAACACTGCACGTGGACCGCGTGGTGTGTGTTTGTGAAATAAAACATGGAATCCATTGCTTGGTCTCGGCAGAGCCTGATAAAGCCTCGGGAAACAGAAGACTGAAAGTGTTTTGCTCAGTTGTATCCAACTGTTTGCGACCACCTGGACGATAGCTTTCTAGGCTCCTCTGTCCATGGACTTCTCCAGGCAAACATACTGGAGTGGGTTGCCATTCTCTTCTCCAGGAGATCTTCCCTACCCAGGGATCGAACCCAGGTCTCCCTCATCATGGGCACATTTTTTACCATCTGAGCCACCAAGGAAGCTTGAAAAACACAGAAGCAGATCTTAAATCCAACTTTCCATTTGCAACAGTAGACAGAGAGCAGTGAGAGAAAAACATCCAAAGAATAAACACCTCTGAGGTTTTAAGTTTTGTTTTGTTTTAGACTCCACGTAAAAGAGATCATATCATAGAGTATTTTTGTCTTGCTCTGTCTGACTTATTTCCCTTGGCATAATGCCTTCTAGTCCATCCATGTTATCACTAAGGGCAGGATTTCCTTCTTTTTTTATGGATGAATGATACTCCATTGTGTGTATATGAACATATGTGTATGTATAATTACATATATGTATTTATATAGAATTTCACATCTTGTTTATCCACTCATCTACCAATGGACACAGGTCATTTCCATGTGTTGGCTGTTGTGAATAATGCTGCAATGATCATGAGGCCCCTGAGGTTTTATAAATTGCTCTTTTAAACTGGAAAATTTATAGTTGCCTTGGAAAAAGGCCCTGCCTTCATAGAGCTTATGTGCTAATGGAAGTACACAAACAGCAGACTTAAACAGTGCATACACGAGACACTTTCCCATCATGATAAGTACTGAGGAGCAAATGGGGCAACAGAAGAGCAACAGAGTTGGCTCCGTTCTTCAGGGCGAGCCATGAGGGAGGGGCCCTCTCAGAGGAGCGTCGCAGCTCAGCTCGTAGGGCAGAGCTCCTGTGAAGCCTGGAGAGAGCCCAGGCAGAGGCCGGCGGCTGAAAGAGGGCCTGGGGCCTGGAGAATGGGCCTCTGGGAGGGAAGCCCTGGTATCTGTCCTAGGCCTTAGTAATGGGCTTATTTGGTCACCAGAGGAAATCCAGTGTGACTGAAAGTGTTGTGTTAGTGTTGTGACCCTGAGGTCCCAGAGACAGCTGGAACCAGATCCTGCAGTGTTTTACTTATGAATGACAAGGAGTTTCTGTTTTGTTATAATTAGAACAGGCAAACTTGGAAGGGTTTTAAGAACAGGATATGTAGTGTGAAATCGTGTGGCATTGCCAGATAGCAGTAATGTGATTTAATTTGTTTTAAAATGATCAATGCTGATATTTAAGGGTTGTTGTTATCAGTCACTAAGTCCTGTCCAATTCTTTGCTACCCCATGGATGCACGCCAGGCTCCTCTGTCCTCCACAGGACAAATTCACGTCCATTGAGTCAGTGATGCTATCTAATCATCTCATCCTCTGTTACCCCTGTCTCCTTCCTGCCCTCAATCTTTCCCAGCATCAGGGACTTTTCCAGTGAGTCGGCTCTTTGCATCAGGTGGCCAAAGTTTTGGAGCTTCAGCATTAGTCCTTCCAATGAATATTCAGGACTGATTTCCTTTTGAATTGACTAGTTTGATCTTACAGTCCCAGGGACTCTCAAGAGTCTTCTCTAGCACCACAGTTAAAATGCATCAATTCTTTGGTGCTCAGCCTTCTTTATGGTTCAGCTCTTACATCCATACATAACTACTGGAAAAACCACAGCTTTGACTACATGGACTTTTGTCAGCAAAGTGGTCTCTGCTTTTGATACATTGTCTAGGTTTGTCATAGTTTTTCTTCCAGGAAGCAAGCGTCTTTTAATTTCATGGCTGTAGTCACCATACTGTCAGAAGTGGTTTTGGAGCCCAAGAAAATAAAATGTCACTGTTTCCGCTTTTTCCCCATCTGTTTGCCATGAAGTGATGGGACCAGAGGCCATGATCTTAGTTTTTTAAAGTTGAGTTTCAAGCCAGCTTTCTCACTGTCCTCTTTCATCTTCAAGAGGCTCTTTAGTGCCTCTTAACTATCTGCCATTAGAGTGGTATCACCTGCATATCTGAGGTTATTTGTTCTGGAAATCTTGATTCCAGCTTGTGATTCATTCAGCCCTCCTTATCGCATTATATACTCTGCATATAAGTTTAAATAGGCAGGATGACATTATACAGCCTTAATGAACTCCTTTCCCAATTTTGAACCAGTCAGTTGTTCCATATAAGGTTCTAACTCTTGCTTCTTGATCGCACACAGATTTCTCAGAAGACAGGTAAGGGGATGTGTTCCATGTTTTTAAGAATTTTCCAGTTTGTTGTGATCCACACAGTCAAAGGCTTTAGTGTAGTCAATGAAGCAGATGTTTTTCTGAAATTTCTTTCCTTTTTCTGTGATCAGATGTTGGCAATTTGATCTCTCGTTCTTCTGTCTTTTCTAAATCCAGCTTGAACATCTGAAAGTTCTCGGTTCACATACTGTTGAAGCCTGGCTTGGAGAATTTTGAGCATTACTTTGCTAGTGTGTGAGATGCGTGCAATTGTGCAGTAGTTTGAACGTTCTTTGGCATTGCCTTTCTTTGGGATTGGAATGAAAACTGACCTTTTCCAGTCCCATGGCCACTGCTGAGTTTTCCAAATTTGCTGGCATATTGAGTGCAGCACGTTCACAGCATCATCTTTTAGGATTTGAAATAGCTCAGCTGGAATTCCATCACCTCCACTAACTTTGTTTACAGTAATGCTTCCTAAGACCCACTTGACTTCACACTTCAGGATGTCTAGCTGTAGGTTAAGTGACCACACCATTGTAGATATCCAGATCAATAAAATCTTTGGGGTTCAAATGTACTACTTACTCTCAAAATCTGACAAGTAACAGAATATTTACATTGCCCCAGATTGTCTCCTCAAAACATACTTCTAATTTAAAAATAAAAAAAAAATTTACAATGAAGAAACCAGAACATCACTTTACTCAGGTGATCAAGTTCAGCCTCAGCAGTAAAGGTCAGGTTCATGACCACCTGGTGTGATGCACTGAGCACACCGGCTCACTTGTGCTGCTGCCGCCAAAGGATCCCCAGGGTCCAACCAGAAAGACATCAGACAGACCCAAATTGAGAGACATCTCCAAAGCAGTGGCCTGCACTCCTTAAAAATGTCAGAGTCACAAAAAGATGAGAAAAGACTGAGGAATATTCAAGACTGAAGAGAGACATGAAAACTATATGGAACTTGTGATCCTAAAGCAGAAACATGAATTTCTTAGTTTTACTATGAGCATTATTGAGACATTTGATGAATTCTGAATGTCTGTAGATTAGATAATAACTTTTTAAAAAAAATTAATTTTGGCAGTGCCACTGCATGGCAGTGAGATCTTAACTCCCCAACCAGGGACTGAACCCACGCCCCCTGCAGTGGAAGCACTCATTAACTGCTGGACCACCAGGAAAGTCCCTGAATTTTTTATTGTTATGAATAATTCTGTGATTTTATATGAAGGCTACTGGATTTAGGACATAAATGGTATTAAGGACATACTTATAAGTAAAGGGGTATCCTGTCTTAAGTGTCTCAAGTAATTAAAATTAAAATGTTAAAAGCAGATTTGAGAAAGCGTACAAAGGAATCTGAGTGAAGGGTCAATGAGAATTATACTAACAACTTTTTTTAAGCCTGAAACGTCAAGGTTTTAAAAATTGAGTTGCAGAGGTATTTAAATTACCTCAGACTTAGTAAGTAACAGCACTTTCTTAAACCAAACATCTCCTAACTTTGTTGTAAGAGCTTCTTCAGTCTTGCTGATCTTTGATTCCTTGGGTGGAGGTGGTTGTATTTATAACAGATGCTAGGAGTATCTGTGTCTGTGTCTAAATCCAGTAAGGATGCTCCAACTAGTGAGTCTGGGTCAAAATTAGAGGGAAAAATTCAAATTCAGTTACATTATTTTATAGCATTTGAAACATGTAGGAATTAAGCTTAATTGTACCATCCTACCAAGAAAAACCTACATTCTTTTGTTTGCAGGGACCCTCAGGCAGAGACCACGTGCCAGCCCTGTGCATGGGTCGGGAAGAGGAACCGGGACCCCGGCCTGGGCCACCCATACCCATGCTCAACAAACCACATTCCACAGTTGGGAAGGTGCCATCCTTCCTGCCCCAGCACTCGGGCATGAGTCTGAACGCTCACCCTGCAGCTCCAGCTTTCGGAACTGGGTCTGGTAGAGCTCTCCAGGGAGACACACTCTTCCTACTCCACCTCACTGCCTGCAGACCCTGTCCCGGCTCTGCCAACAGGACAAACCCCGCTATCCTCCCGGCTCTTGGGGACCCTCCCAGACCAAAAGGGACCAGAAATGCACCTTAATAAACTTGGATCCCGCACAACAGAACCCTCATTGGGTTCATTTGACTTAAATTCCCTTAAAATCAAACTTCATTTGTAGCCTTCAATTCCATGTTGGTACTGAATTAGAGTTCAGAAAAACATCATTAATGTATTATTTCAGGGGAAGTCAAAGGTGACACTGCTTGGATGACGTCAAATTTGACCCAACTCCCAATGTAATGCTGTTTAAGCACTCAATTCGGTCTGGACACTTTCCCAATGAATAGTGACTTTTAAGTTATAAAAAGGCCAATACACAGTGACATGTTTCAGGGATTACTTGTTATAGTCGTATTTCTGCCTGAGACTGCAGCCAATAGTGGTTTTATAGGAATGAGTGCTAAAATCGAAATAATTTTTAAATATGATGAAACTTATTAGTGACTTATAGGAAGTAATTAGCATCATGAATTTCCATAAAAGTCGTGTTTATTAAAGCTTTTTTCTTAGTGAAAAATGCCAGATAATCAAGTATTAACTTATTCTATCACTTATTGAGGAAGAAATTTTACACATTAGAGCAAAGCAATACAAGTTAACATGGAACCCCATTGTTACCAGCCTCTTGTAGGCAAGAAAACAAGCCTGGAGGACTCAGTGGGCCCATCGCCTCCTCACAGGGAGGGATGGGAACACCCGCGTGTCTCCAGTACCTGAAAGACTCCAGCACAGACCAGGACCGAGACTGCAGTCTGCAGAGAAGAGCGTGTCTTGCTATCTGTAGGGACACGCTACTCAGCCCTGGTGCTCCAGGGTACTCAGTCTCTGCTGCACACACTCAGATGGCCCAGGACACTTCACTCAGTATCAATAAAGAATACACAGGCTTCCCAGGAACAGTGAAGCCATGTGAGAAAATTCTCATGGTGCCAAGCAATGACCTCAAAGCCCTTCCTCCTGCTGGCAGCAGGGCCAGGACCATGGTGCTCCTGGGCCTTCAGAGCAGGCGCACAGTCTTCCCAGTTACTGTCAAGAAGTCGTCATCCGCCAGGGCGCGCAGCGCTTCTTCAAACATGTCCTTGGTGATTGCCTTTGGGGAAGAGCAAAGAGTTTACATCTGGAGCTGCCCTCCCCAGACACACAAGGAGCCCAAGTTCAGAAACCACTGGCGTCTCCTGCCTTCTGGGCAGCTGGACAGACATTTCATGCTCCAGCTCTTCCCCCAAAGGGCCTGATGCTAAGCACCACAGGCCTGGCGCCCCTGGTCTGTGTGCAACACTCAGCGGTCATGTGGGGCCAAGAAGCGGGTGTCAGGAAAGCAGGCAAGGGCTGGTCCCAACTAGCAGAACCCCTGCCGTGAACCTGGCTTTCCTAATAACAGCCAAAAACTGCAAATACTAAATGTCCACTGACAGTCGAGTACATGATGGGGAAGGCATGAGACAGCAAACGTAGTGGATTCAGTGTCACAGAGGGAGCTAAGACTGTCACTGATTAAAAAAGAAACCATTGACTCTGCTCAAAACCACTCGTCTACATCCACACAGAAGACTAAAAAAATTCTCACTGTGATCACTCACTGTGGATGGGGACCTTACGTGTATCTACATTTATTACTCAAGCAGTAAGTGAAGGGGGAAAGCTAGGGAAAAAAAACTTTAAAGCAGCATCAAGGGAAAAGAAAACTACTAAACAAACAAAATGTCCATGTAAACACTTACTATGTCAGACTGTCCCCGAATATCTTCAAAGAGCTGCTGGTATTTCAGGGCTGGCGTCTTGCCTTTCGATAAAATAAGCTTTCTCAGCGCTTCTGCTAACTCTTCTTTCCGCTTCCGAGAGGTGGCACTCATTCCTGAGTTAAGAGAAAGCAATGAAGATGTTTCTCCCATAAGGAAGGGAATACCTTTCAAATCTCTAGAAGTATTTCTTCAGCCATAAATCAACTTTAGTCTAAAATAATCTTTAGTCTTGTCACCAGACAAGGTAAGGGGATGGTGGCTGAATGCCAGAGTGAGGTCTGAATCCTGTCCCCAGTTTTATAAAAGCTCAGAGCCGCTACCTGCCACCGAGACACAGCCCAGCAGTCCACACAGGAGCAGAGTCCCTCTCGTGGGGGCCCGAATCACTCTGTGCCTGGATGGCTGGGTGGGACAGAGCTGGGCCAAGTGTGCCAGCGTCGGCCTCCGCCCATCCCCATCGCGTGTTCGTGGGGGCCCTGACCCGAGACAGGGCAGCACCCACGTCGGGGGAAGGCTGACCTGTGGTGAGGATGGAGATGTCCACAATGCCTGTCCGCGGGTCGGTGGCTGACTGCTTCAATGCCTCCCGGTGCAGGCGCTTGGCCTCCTCCACGTCGATAGCCTCCACCTTGTTTGAAAACCGCACTTTCGCGTGGGCTTCTGCCAAGCGGATCAGCGACTCCAGCTGCCGGGGGTACGCTGACACCATCCCTCGGCTGCTGCCAATCTTCCTCATGTCCACGTAGGCCTGCAAGACAGGAGACAGGCTGACTCCTCACATGGTGACCACAGGGAGGGAAGTCCTGAGGGGAACAAGAGCATGGTCTAGCCTTAGGACTCCACCCTCATCCGGGGGAGGGGTGGCACTGGTGGGGGGATCGCGGTGCTGGGGACAGAGCTGAGGACTTGGCCTGTTCCCACCCTGGGAGGACCAAATAGCAGCAGGCCAGGGGGCGCTGACACAAAGGGTAAACTGAACTCATGTGGATGACCTGATTCTCTCAAGATGATGCAGAGGGAAAACTATGAATCACTTGTAGCTGGCACTTGAGCATCTTCAGGACTGTCAGGATGGAAAGCCCACCAAAGCACCAGGAACCTTCCTAGTGTCACAGCGTCCATGCGTGTGTCACCAGGCACTGCTGCCCACTTAAAAGGTACTGAGAAGTGAACATAAACTCCTTCAGTTCTTTAGAAATGAGCAAATGCGGCTCAGAGACCAGAATTACAAAGTCACTAAGTATTAAGAGCCTCACCGATACCTCAACTCAGGCATCCTGGTCTTAAATACACTGTGCTTATAAGAACTTTACCTCGACGAGGGCCTGGCTGGCGTCCTGGCTGAGCCTTGGCATCACGGTGCTATGCGCGTAGGCAATGTAGTCCCTGAGCACCGCCATGTCCATGCCCTCCTCCTGTGCCTGCTCCTCGCTCTGGTAGTACAGGGACACCAGGTGGTGAGCCAGGCGCCGGTCGTATGCCTCATCCTGAGGGTCCAGCATGAGGAAGATCAAGTCAAACCTGAGGAGACACGGTGACAGTTCCCAGTCAGGACACCCACGTACTTGATGTGGACCCGCGGCCTCCATGGGAGGGACAGGTGCACCCGGCCCAGGTAGCCCGAGGAGTCCAGGCCCCTGGGTCTCCTGCCCTGGCCCTCAGTCTGCCTGGGAACAAGTGTTGGGCGCTGAAGGTTGAGTCAGAAGCCGGAGGCTCCCAAGGGAAACACTGCTGTGATTCTGAAGACTGGAGGAGGTGAGTGAAACACATTTAGCTGTGCTGGGGAAAAGGAACTATTTGTGTAATAAGTGAAGGAACCAAATTCTAAAACCCATTTATGAAATATATCTATCCTTGAGGGGAAGCCTGGGTCACATGTCTCCCCTCCCACAAAGGCAGCTCTCAAACCCTTGTCTACTGCAGGAAGCTGCTCTCTGCACTTTGCTGATTGTCTACAGCGGCTATAGCACCGAGAGCAGCAAGAGGTGGGCTTCTGACAGAAGGGAGTAGACAGGCCCCAACTGCTCCAAGAAATGAGCATGCATCAAGATGAGCAAACGTGTGGTCCTCACCTCAGGACCCATGACTAAGCAGACATGCAGACCACGCCGGCATGAAGAGATGACGACTGGATGTGTTAATCCTGGTTATTTTCTTCTCACCCTCACCCTGAACCTTCTACAGATGAGTAAAATGAAAGCATCTGTTTAGAACATGTGCTACCATACCTAGATAAGAGTGTGTGGGGCAGCTGGATGTTTTCAATGGTGGTTTTTTTCGGATTCCACTGAGACTCAATCGGGTTTGCTGCTGCCAGGATGGAGGTGCGGGCGTTGAGCTGACAGATGATCCCAGCCTGCCAGAGGGACAGATAGCGAGGTCAGCAGCCTCATGCTGAGGCCGGCAGGAGCTGAGAGCCCCTGCCTCAGGTGGCCTTTGTCAGGGACCCCTGGCACCACAAGCACGGTACCTACAGCATCCACTGGGGAAGCCTAAGCTGGGTTTCACGCCAAGGATGGAGGTGGGGGTAAACATTTGCTGTGACTACGTCCTTCTCAAAAACCAAACCCCTGGCATGAGATTTAGGACAAACTCAAGTTCTGTGAGCGCCAGGCATTTAGAGGTTAGTACCGCATAGAGGACCCAGGTCCTGTAGAGTACACTCAGATGGGCTGGGGCCTGACAGCAGAGTGTTGGCCAGCCTGCCGAGCTGCAAGTCCAGACGCTGTGGTCCAGGCCCCATCCCCCACCCCCACGCAGACATCAGAGCCGGTGGGTGGCTGACCTTGGCGATGGACAGTGTCTGCTGCTCCATGACCTCATGTAGCACGGAGCGCGTGCTTTCATTCATCTTGTCGAACTCGTCAATGCAGCAGACACCATTGTCGCTCAGCACCAGGGCACCGGTCTGCAACACCAGCTGCCGTGTCTCAGGGTCCTTCATGACGTAGGCAGTGAGGCCCACGGCGCTGGAGCCCTTCCCGGACGTGTACTGGCCCCGCGGGACCAGGTTGTGCACGTACTGCAGCAGCTGGGACTTGCTGGTCCCTGGGTCCCCGCACAGCAGGATGTTGATCTCTGCGCGGAACTTGCCCCTCCCCGTGTGGCTGAAATCCTTTCTAGTCCCGCCGAAGAGCTGAAGCAAGATTCCCTGGACAGATGGACAGACAGGTCTCAGCACTCACCTGAGGTGGGCGGTGGAGAGGAAAGGGGCTGAGCAAACAGATGGTGAAGAGATCAGAGGACAAGAGCATGTCAGAAGCCACGTGGGGCCTGCCTGGAAATGGGTGAGCCAGGGGTGGAGATGAGGGTGCGGCCCCTGTTCCACCCTAGGCTCAGCCTTTCACGGTGTTCACACCATCTGACCTTGAGCTTTCAGGCCTGGCCATAAGCAAGAAGCCTTTCAAGGTCAGTTACCTTCTTTATATCTTCGTGCTCATAGATGCTTGGCGCCAGGGCAGATGCAAGCCTCTCATAGATGTCTGGCTTCCTGGAAAGCTCTTTAAGCAACTCCACACGTTTCTCAGAGAAAAGTTTCTGCTCTGCTTCTTCGTCAAGGCCATGCAGACGCTTTGAGTCGGTTTTCCGGTAGTGAATGACATCAATGTGGGTTTTGTAGACAGACTTCACATTGCTCACTCTGGGGTTGATGCGAATGGGGACGGCTCGATAGATGCCTGAGGGCACGAAGGACACCCTCTCACCTGCCTGCTCTCAGCTCAAAGGGCAGGGAGCAGGGCTCTGAGCACAGCCGAAAGGCTGACTGGGGACCCCCACCTCCACACGGCGTCTGCTTGCTGCTGTGTTCAGTGTGAGAATTCTCATTTCTCTTTAAGTGAATGTACAGTTATTAATAATTTTCCTAAAAATACTAAAATCCTGTTCCAAAAGCCTAAAAAGAAAGGAAATCTGAAAGGCTCACATATTTAAAGCCGCTCACTAGTTATTTCGGACAGCAGGAAGACAACCTGCTGTCTGGGAAGGCACCACATTGGAGCTAAGAGGCTGGCACTGAAAACAGCAGCCCCAGGTCATGTGCCCCCGACCAGGTTAGAGGCCTGACGGTGGAGCCCCTCACCTGTGACGTGCACTCTATCCCCAGGCTGGACCTTGTCCACGAGGTCATTGTGAGCAAAGAGGACGACCGTGTGCGGCGTCTGCCCTGCGGGCATGTCTTCGGGGGACTCCTGGAGCTTGATCTGGAAGGACAGGGAATGGACATCTCAGGACATCCAGATACCCGGCACCTCCGCTGCCCCAGGGACATTGCTCTGGAAGATGGCTATGCTCACCAGAACACACTAGTCTCCAGCAACTCAGTCTCACCTCCATTCCGAAAGCGTTGTTGAGTAAACACTCCCCACATGGGGTTGGAGGGGCCACATCAGGGCGGCGGTGGGTGAGCCTGCATCACCCTCTGCCTGCTTTTCTAATCCATTCTGGGTGGCACTCCCTTCCAGGTCAACACAGTCAGGAAACGCGGTTTTAGGGCCACACGAGTGGACTGGTTACACTGGGCTTTGGATGACCCAGCAGGGGCAGAACAAGGACGGGGCACGTGGAGGGGGCACGCACCATCTGCTTGTCGGAGAACATGGAGCGGTTGTGGATGAGGGCCATGCTGTGGCTGGTGTGGCAGCGCTCGCACACACAGGGCTCGGCAATGCGGCCACGGTCTATCTCCACACGGGCTGTGTGGGCACACACTTGGCACTGGAAGAAGGCCTCCTGCATCTCTGGAATCAGCTGGGATGTCCTGATCACCATGCCACTGATGGCGATGAGCTGATCGATGTCTGCAAGGCGGAGAGAGGGCGGCTCGTCCCAGCTGGGCGTGGGCCTCCCCAAGGTCTGGGTCTGCTGTCCAGCCCTGGAGGACCTTGCCACAGGCTGCATGAGGATGCTGGAGTCACAGGAGACGCTGTGGCCTGAGCACCGACACCTCGCTGGGCACACCCTCAGCTCTGGCCTAGGACACCGCTCCTGTGTCCAGCCAGATTCCTCTCAATCCCTCAAGTCTACTGACCTACTGACCTGCACCGAGCTCAGCCGGCCCAAGGCTGCCTGGGGATGACCGGACTTACGCAACAGCCCATGTGCTTGTGATAATGTTCTTTATAGCCATACCCACCACCCACTATACATGTGGGGTTCAGACTCACCTGTCCCACTAATACCTGGGGCCCTGATACAGCCTTTCCCCAAATAAAGAACAGAAGCTTCAGGTCTGGTTTCTAAACCTTCGGCTGCAATCTCTCCGATCGGGGCCCAGAGTGCGCTATCTCCCTGGGCTGAGACACCTACACTGTTCTTCTGCCCCTTCTCCTTCTTCGCAAACCATACTTTCTCCTATGCATCAGGGAAGGGACATTTTATAAATCTGCTTTCTACACTGATTCTGAGAAAGTGCCTATTTAGTAAAAACTATCATCATTGTGTAAGTTTACCTTAAGATAGAAAACTGTCAAAAGCTTTATCTTTTATATAATTTGTTTTAAATAAAAATATGTCTGGTGGACCTACAAGCATATGGCACAACAGAGCCTGCTGCTGGTTTCTGTCAACTCACAGTTCACCACCGTCACTGTTACCAATTCCTTTAAGGTTCCTTGGTGAAGTGACTCTCATGTAAGGTATTTTCTTGCTATTAAAAACATTACCTTCTATATGTCAACAGTATCTCAATAAAGCTGGGGGAAAGACAGTACCTTCTGGATTCAAGTTCCTCATATTCTTAGTCTTCAAGGCGTTGAATGGTCTCACTTGAATCTGATGCTCTAAGATTGAGTCAGGGTAGCGGTCAAAGAAGATCTCATTGACTGCCATGTCAAAAGTTGGGATGACTTCCTAAAAAACAATCGTAGGATGCCAAGCTATACTTGTATTTTTATCTTAGGATTAAATATAATAAAGCAACTGACATTAGCAAGGCATAAAAACAAAAGAACATGGTATAATCCAGAAACATTACCCTAGAAATCACACACATGCAGTTCACAAACCCTTGGGCACTCTGGAATCTCACACATCAGCACTTTCTCACTTAAAGAGGCGAGTCTACAGTAGTTCCTTCAGGCTGTGCTGGCATGACTGTAGACTTTTAATTAGTAACACAAGCCCATACTTTCATGTCTTTTCCTCCATATCAAAATGATAGCAAGGTAGGTTAAATCATAATTCTTATTCAATTTTGTTAACACCTGTTCTCCGTTCTGTAGATGAGGAAATGGTGCTCAGAAGCTGAGGAACTGAGCCAAAGTTACACAGCAATTCAGCAAAATCAGGATTAAATAACAAGTCTGCTTGCCTCCAAAGCCTACAGCTATTAATAGGATCAGCATAGCTGATGCTTTGTTGATAAAGCCTGGCCTTAAGTCCAGAGAAGACTGTAGTATGGTTAACACACCCTGTTAAGACATGGCAGGCGTGTGACCATTTTCATTCAAGATATTTCACATCAGCAAACCCAACATACTATTTTGAGTCACTATTACCTTATGCATATACTAAGAAACACTGCCAATCAAACCATGACACGCCAGCAAAAGTAACATGTATCTTGATTTTCAATGTTATATGTAAAAAAAAAAAAGTGTTCAACTTAAAAAAGAAAGAACATGGTTTAAGGAGTTTGGGGGGAAATTCCCTGGTGGTCCAGTCATTTGGACTCCAAATCCCACATGCCATGAGGCATGGCCAAAGGTAAAAAGAGAAAAAGGAAANAAAAAAAAAAAAGTGTTCAACTTAAAAAAGAAAGAACATGGTTTAAGGAGTTTGGGGGGAAATTCCCTGGTGGTCCAGTCATTTGGACTCCAAATCCCACATGCCATGAGGCATGGCCAAAGGTAAAAAGAGAAAAAGGAAAAAAAGGTTCTTTGAGGCATATTCTATTTATAAAAAAATTTTTTTTTTAATTCTCATTGCCTTTTTTATTGGGATAATTGTAGATCCGCATGCAGGTGTAAGAAATATAAAGATCTGACTCTGCTCAGTTTCCATTAATGATAACACTTTGCAAATAGTCTAATATCACAAGCAGATATTAACTTGGTACAATTCACTTATATTCAGATTTCCCAGTTTTATGTGTGTTCACTCTTATATGTATATGTGTGTGTATTAGGTTCTATCAATTCTATCACCTGCATAGGTTCATGAATCTGTCACCATAGTTAAGGTACTGAATAGTCCTTCAAAGCCACCAAGATCCCTATGTTGTCTCTTTGTCACCATACAGAGCTCCCCCTCCCTTATTCCTTCTCTGTAACCCCAAGCAACTACTCATATGTCCATCTCTATAATTCTGTCATCTCAAATGTTATGTAAATGGAACCATATATTAACATTACCTTTTTGATGTGTATGAAACCTTTTGGAATTGCTCCTATGGTATCCATCCAAGTCACAGTATGTTTTACCTCTGAGGCATGTCCCACACTGGCCATACCACAGCTGTTTGCTCACAACTGACCTGAAGGACATCGGGGCTGATTCCAGCTATGAACATCTGTGTACAGGTTTTTATGTGAACATAAGCTTTTGCTCCTCTGTGATAAAGTTCCAGACATGCAATTGCTATGTCATATGATGGTTATATGTTCACTTATTTTTTTCTAATTGGAGTATAACTGCTTTACATCATTGTGTTAGTTTCTATTGTACAATGTGAATCAGCCATAAGTGTACACACATACCTTCCTCACTATGCTCTCAATTTGCCCCATCCTCTCATCCCCTGTAGTGTCCACACACACAGGCACTCTGCAGGCATATTCTGTTACTGTGAAGACTGCTATCCAGAAACCCTGCAGGTGTTCTAGATATTTACTGTAGTCCGCCAAGGTCACAGCCAAATTCTTACCTGTGGGTAGCAGATGAGCTGTCTGTAGAGATTTGTATCAAATGATTTTATGTGTTCACAGTTTACGTTTAAAAACGGCTCTCCAGTAACATTAATCTATAGAATAGAACAGACGAGTTATATTCTGCTAATTGTTTTAAAACAGTTAATTTGAATTTTTAGGTAAGCATATTTCATTACCTCTCCAAGTCGCTGCATGTACAGAGGTTCAGTAATGTCTATGCCAACATTTTCTTCTTCTTTAGCCAGAGGATCAATGAAACGCTGAAGAAATCTCTAAACATAGAGAAAGATTAAGCAGCTACTCAAGTTATGGGCACTAGGGTGCATGTATCTTTTCAAGTGCCCATCAATAAACAACTGGCTTAAGAAGATGTGATGGGACTTCCCTGGTGGTCCAGTGGTTAAGAATTCACCTGCCAATGCAGAGAATATGAGATCTACCTTTGGGAAGAGCCCACATGCCTCGAGGCAACTAAGCCCCACAACTACTGATCACACAACCTAGGGCCCATGTTCTGCAACAAGAGAAGCTACAGTAGTGAGAAGGCCACGTACCACAACTAGACATAGTTCCTGTTCACTGCAATCAAAAGCTCAGTGTGGCAGCAAAAACCAGGCACACACACACACAAAGTGACATATATGTTTATATAAAATTGAATACTACTCAGCCATAAAAAAATCGGCCACTTGCAGCAACACAGATAGGTGCAGACAATATTATACTTAATGAAGTAAGTTACAAAAAGACAAGTACTATGTATCACTATCACTTATGTATGTAATCTAAAAAATAACACAAATGAGTCTACATACAAAACAGAAACAGACTCACACAGAAAAGAAATGTGTGGTTACCAAAGAGGAGGGGGAGAGGGGAAGGGAGGGATAAATTAGCAGTATGGGGTTAACAAACACAAACTACTTGATGTAAAACAGAAAAGCAACAAGGATCTACTATATAGCACAAGAAATTATGTTCAGTATCTTATTAGTTACCTATAATTAAATAAAATCAGAAAGAAAATGTATCACTGTAACTGAATCACTTTGCTGTATATCTGAAACAATATTGTAAGCCAACTCGACTACACAAAAATAATAGTAGGAGTAGCAACAGAATTTGAAAACAAGCAAGTTTTTTCTTCCTAAAAACTACATCTATGATTCTGACCCACATAAGCATCTGTGCCTAAACACTGAGGCACTTGGACATAGGTCATGCACACTTGCTCCCACATTTTCGAAGCTTGGAGGAATGACACCTCACCTGAAAGTTTTCTTTGCACGCTGCCACGTTTACATCTGTTCCCCAAATCACGAGTTTTTGGCCCAAAGACTGCTCGCTCGCCACTGTATCTTCTGCGGCCGGCTGCACAGGAAAAGCCGACGGGAGCGGGTTCGGGGGACCGCCCGCATCGCGCACCCCACCGCGCCCCCGACCGGCCCTGGACTCACCCCGTCCGAGTGCAGGTCCACCTGCAGCCCCTTCCGGGCCGAGCCCAGGTCGGGTCTCTGCCGCACCGGAGTGCCGCGCACGCCGCTCCTCGGGGTGCCCTCCACCCGCGAGCTGGGGGTGCCGTAGGTCAGCGGCGAGCTCATGTCCAGGTCCAAGGGGACCGCTGGGGATCGCAGCCACAAGGGTGAGCCGGGGCAGGGGAAGGGGGAAGGAGCCCAGCGGGGCGTCCACCCCCCCCACCCGGACCCCACCCCCGACTCCCCACCGGGAAGCGCACCTGCGGGCGGTGCGCGGGACGGGGTGCGGGGCTCGGCGCCAGGCGACGAGGGCAGCGGCTGCGGTTCTCCGGACGACAAGGGGTCCTGGCCTGCGGGGGTGGAGGGCACCGCGGCGTCGGCGCGGGCGGCACCGGGCCTGCACGGGGGCTGACCTGGCACCGCCCGCCCTCCCAGGGGATCTCGCGGGGCACAGCAGGGACCAGACACTCACGTGGCTGAGCTGGGGCGGCCCGCCGGGAGCCGCGGCGGCTCGGGGTAGATGCAGGAGACGACATGGCGGGCTGCGCAAGAGGGACGCGGGTTCGCTTGGACGCTCCCTATAGACCCCCGCCCCTCTTCCCTCGCTCCTGTCTCCCCTCCTCTCAACTCTTACACCCCCTCGCCGCCCCCGGCCGACCACAACCAACCCCCCGGACCTGCCCGGGCCCACCTAAGGTGCGCGTTTCAGCTCCGCTTCAGCGGTACGCAGATTTCCCGCCGGCGGCACCGTTGGCTCCGCCCCCAGCGGCGGCCCACCAATCGCGATAGCTTCCTCGCGCGGTCCCGACCCTGGAAGGCACCACTGGGCAGTGATAGGGGGAACTGGACGGCCTCAGCCCGCGCCCCGCAGGACACCTATGCACAACTGGCTCGGCGCTCCCCTTCTAGAATGGTCATGACCGCAACCTCAAAGCGATTTCGCGGGAAATCTGTGGAGGCTGAGTTCCCGGCAGGTCTCCACGGCGGGAATCGCCCCTGTGTCCCTTGGGATTCCAGACGACCGCCCCTACCCCAACTCCCGTTACCAAGGACTAGCGGTGGCCCCTGACCCGAGCCCTAGCCTGCCTCGGGCACTTGGTCATCTCCAACTCGCCACCTGTCCTCCACATCTATTTCCAGAGGTCGAGCGGTTGGGTTCCTGACTCTCCCGAAGTTTGAATGCATTGTGCTCTCTGTATCTTAACTTAGGATGTCTAAGACGCCGGTCCTGCAGGGCAGGCCACCTGCTTCGAAGATCTCCAGCAGGGACCCCTCGCCCGCATCCGAGTCCGGAACACTACAGGGCCGAGGCTTGGTGTGCTCAGGGATCATGGATCCCCC
>SJYX01002116.1:625155-799153 GCA_006410675.1 Oreotragus oreotragus
GTTTGTGTAAATAGGCTCATAGCAGGTAACTTCGTGGCTGCCTTATTTCATGGTGCTTAAGGTCTTCAAGGCTCACCCCTCTTGTAACAGAGTCGCGCTGTATGAATATAGTACACGTATATTGATTGGGCCATCAGTGAGTACTTGGGTTGCTTCTGCTTTTTTGCCTGTTGTGAATGATGCTGCTGGAAATGGATGTGTGAACACCTGGAGTCTGCGTTCCCTTAGAGCACCCCCAGAATTGGGGTTGCCGGTCCACGTGGTGGTTCTGTAATTTCCAGGGGCTGCACTCATTCCTGTTCCCACCATCAGGGCACAGTCTCTTCACGTCCTCAGTGTACTTGTTTTCTGTTGTTTGATCGTAGCCTTCCTGGTGAGTGTGAGGTGGCTTCTCACTGCATCTCCCTGATGGCTCTTGGTGTTGAGTGTATTCACAAGTGCCTCTTGCCCACTTGGGTGTCATCTTAGTTGAAATGTCTATTCAGGTTCTCTGCCCATTTGAAAAATCCGATCATTTGACGTTTTGTTACTGAGTTGTATGAGTTATTTACGTATTCTGCATATTAGTTCCTTATGGGATCATAACTTGCAAATATTTTCTCCTATTCTGTTGGTTGATTGTGCCATTTGATGTGCAAAGTTTCTTCATTTTGATGAAGTTCAGTTTATTTCTTTGGTTGCTTGTGATTTTCGTGCCGCATCCACGAAATCATCCCCAAATCACTGAATCGTTGTGTCTTTGTAGAAAGCCAGTTGGGCATTAGCTGATTGGCTCATCACTTGTGGGGGTGGATCTTGGTTCTCTGTTCCCCTGCCCATACCACACTGTCTGTATGATATAATTATATAGTAAGCTTTAAATGTCCAGTGTAGTTCTCACATTTTATTCTTTAAAAATCGTTTGGGTATTATAAGGTCTGTGTCTTTCCATGTAAATCTTAGAACGAATTGGTCTGTGTCGATGAAGTCTTGCTTGGATATTTGTGGTCTTTGTGCTAAACCTGTGGATCAGTTGGAGGAGAGTTGATGCCTTGACCATGTTGAGTTTTCCAGCCCATGAGCACAGTGCACCTCTTCATTTAGCTGAGTTGGGTCCTCTTTGATTTCTTTCATTAGCATTTTGTAATTCTTGTGCTGCAGATCCTTGCCTGTTGGTTTTAAACTCTGTTTAATACAATTTTCTTTGTAACTGTCAGTAGTGTTCTTCTATAGTATCTCAAATTTAAGCTTAGAGGATAATCTAGCTATGAGAGCATTATAATGAATTTATTTGTTTTTAAAGGACAAATAAAGCTTTTAAATTCCAGAAAGGTCTTTAAAAGAAGAACTTGTTTGCTGTTGCTTACCATTTGTTCAGATAATTGTCAGATTTTTCTACCTCCTGCGTGTGTTTGCTTTTGTTGAATTGCAACTTAAGAAATTGCCAGATCTGATCATTTCAACCCGAGGAAGCTGCAGTTTCTAACGTTTCAGCCAGGTGTTCCAAGTCTTTGCTGCCTCTGAGTAGAGAAGCTGGCCCAGCTGCGCCTGCTTCCCCTCCTTGGTCTCTCTCTCCGGCTCCCTGTCCATGGAGCATCCCGCCCTCTCAGCTTCCTGCTCAGGGACCTCCTCTTTTCTGAAGCCTCTGTGCTTCCTCTTGTGAGCTGCGTTCTTGGGCTTCTGTAGTCCTTTCTGTTATAGCACTTTCTGTGACATGTTTTTCATCTCCTAGACTGTCTGTTTTGTCACTTGACCTCGATGGCAGGTGACGTTGCTTATTTCTGTTTGTCTTTACTTGGCGTGTTGATTGACATTTGGTGAACAAGAAAATTAATAGTACTTATTGCTCATTAACTATGTGCTAGGCATTATCCTGTTCATGTTGCAAGGGAAATTCCTGTGACAACTCACTAAAGCAGGTGATAAAATGTTTGTTTCCTGGATTAGAACACTGGACCGAGGTGGACAGAATAATGGCTTCCAAAGATGTGCCATGCTGATCCCAGCCCCTCGACTGTTAGGTCTGAGTCAGAGGGGAATCAGGTGTGGATGGGACGTTGAGACGAGGCCGTCCAGGTGAACCCAGGGTGATCACAGGGACACTTGACTGTGAACGATGGTCAGGGTCAGGGTGCTGTGACGGGAGAAGCTAGCTATGAGGATGGAACTGGGGCCCCAAGGCAAGGAGGGCGAGCAACTTCTAGAAACTGAAGGCAGCCCTCAAGCCTCTAGAGAAGAGCACACCCAGGTGACTCCTTCCTTTGTCTTATTTTAATGATTTATTCATTTTTCTGGCCGTTCTTTGCAGCTTGTGGGATCTTAGTTCCCTAACCAGGAATCAAACTTGGACCGTGTCGGTGAATGCACCAAGTTCTAAGCCAGGAAGTTCCCTATTTTATTTTTTAATTGAAGCGTAGTTGCAGTCCAGTATTGTGTTACTTCAGGCGTACCGCATAGTGATATGACGATGAAACACCTCAGGAAATGACCACGACAAGTCTCACAGTGTCTGTCACCAGAGTTGTTAGGACAGTGCTCACTGTACTCCCCAAACTGTGTGTCACGTCCTGAGCTGCACCTGGGTCTCTCATGCTCCCCGCTCGCTTCCCTCTGGCAATAAGCAGTCTGCTCTCCGTATCTGTGTCTCTTTCTTTGTTCTTTCAGGTTCCGCTTTTAGGTGAGGTCACGTGTTACGTGTCTTTCCGTGACTCTGCTTCGCTTAGCATAATGCCCTCTAGGTCCATCTGTGTAGCAGCAGATGACAAGACCTCATTCTTTTCTGCAGCTGAATAGTATTCCTACAAATACATGCACCTGCACATTCACCACATTTTCTTTATCCGTTCTTCTGTCTGTGGGCACTTAAAGCTTGCTTCCATGTTTTGGCCCTTGTCAATAATGCTGCTATGAATACTGGAGTGTGTATATCTTTTCTAACTACTGTTTCCGTTTTCTTTGGATCAGTACCCAGAAGTAGAATTCTGGATCACGTGGTAACTGTAGTTTTTTGAGGAACCTCCGCTCAGTTTTCCTCAGTGGCTGCACCAGTTTTCATTCCCATCAGCAGTGCATGAGGTTCCCTTTTCTCCACCTCCTCATCAGCACTCTTTATTTGTTGTCTTTTTGATGACAGCCATTCTGACAGGTGTGAGGTGAGATCTTGTGGTTTTGATTTGCATTCCCCTGGTTGGTGATGTTGAGCATCTTGTGCCTGTTGGCCATCTGTGTGTTTTTGGGAAAATGTCTATTAAGATCCTCTTCTCATTTTTTATTTTTGTATTTTTTCTGTTTTAAGTGTATTTGTGTCTAATTGGGAGATTATTGCTTTACGATATTATGTTGGTTTCTGTCCAGATATCAGCATGAATCAGCCATCTGTGTACATACGTCCTCTCCCTCTTGAACTCATTTCCCACTTCTCACCCCATCCTGCATCCCTGTATTGTCACAGTCTGCTCATTTTTTTTTTTAACTGAGTTTTTTTTTTTTTTAATATTGGGTTGTTAAGTTCAGTGTGTTCTTTGGATGTTAACCCTTTATTAGACCTATCATTTACAAATATCTTCTCTCATTCAGCAGGCTGCTTTTCTGTTTTGTTGGTGGTTTTCTTCACCATGCAGAATCCTTTTAGCTTGACTTAATCCTGCATGTTTCTGCTTTTGTCATCCTCTGGTGAGGTAACTGGAGAAGGCAATAGCACCCCACTCCAGTACTCTTGCCTGGAAAATCCATGAACGGAGAAGCCTGGTAGGCTGCAGTCCATGGGATCCCTAAGAGTCGGACACGACTGAGCGACTTCACTTTCACTTTTCACTTTCATGCATTGGAGAAGGAAATGGCAACCCACTCCAGTGTTCTCGCCTGGAGAATCCCAGGGGCGGGGGAGCCCGGTGGGCTGCCATTTATGGGGTCGCACAGAGTCAGACATGACTGAAGCCACGCAGCAGCAGCGGCGGCAGTGAGGTAACTCCAGGTGGAGCCAGTGGTGAAGAACCTGCCTGCCCACGTAGGAAATGCAAGAGATGCAGGTTCGATCCCTGGGTTGGGAAGATTCCCTGGAGTAGAAATGGCAACCCACTCCAGTGTTCTTGCCTGGGTAATCCCATGGACAGAGGGGCCTGGCAGGCTACAGGTCACGGGATTGCCGAAGAGTCAGGCGTGACTGAGCACACACGCGTGCATGAGGTAACAGATCAAAAACAGTACTAAGACTGACGTCCAAGAGTACAGTGTGTGTTTGTCCTAATTTTCTGGTTTCAGATTATAGGTTTAGGTCTTTAATCCACTGAGTTTATTTTTGTATGTGGTGTAAGAAAAGGGTCACGTTTCATTCTTTTGCATGTAGCTGTCCAGTTTTCCCACCACTATTTGTTGAAAAGGCTATCTTTTCTCCATTGTATGTTCTTGCCTCCTTTGGCATAGATTAATTAACCATATGTGTGTGGGTTTTTTCTTGGGCTTCCTATTCTGTTTCTTTGATCTACATTTCTGTTCTTTAGTGCCAGAACCATAATGTTTTGATTACTGTAGTGCAGTTTGAAATCAGGGCACACAATGCCTCCAGCTTTGCACTTCTTTCTCAGAGACTATTTTGACTATTTAGAGTCCTTTGTGTTTCCATTCAAATATTTTGCTTAACTGTTACAGTTCTGTGAAAAATGCCATGGATACTTTGATAAGGATTGCATTAAGTTTGTCAACTGCTTTGAGGAGTGTGGACATTTTATCAAAATTAGTTCTCTCTACCTGTGAGCACAATACACATATGTATATTGTATGTATGCATATGCATGTATATTTGTGTGTGTTGCACAATACACATATGTATGCTGTATATATGCATATACGTATGTATATTTGTATGTATGCATCTATGTATATATATTTGTATATATCTTTATATGTATATTTGTATGTATTGTCTTCAGTTTCTTCATTAATGTCTTAGAGTCTTCAGGGTATAGATCTTTTACCTTCTTGGTTTAATTTATTCCAAAGTATTTTATTCTTTTAGATACAACTATGAATAGGATTGTTTGTTCAGTTTTCCTTTATGATAGTTGGTTATTAATGTATGGGAACACTATAGATTTCTGTATATTTTATACTCTGCAACTTTACTGAACTCATTTATTCTAATTGTTTTTTGGTTCAGTCTTTAGGATTTTCTATAGTGTGTCATGTGCAAATAGTGACAGTTTTACTTCTTCCTTTCCACTTTGGATTCCTTTTATTTCTTGTCTGATTGCTCTCACTAGGACTTCCAATACTATGTTGAATAAAAGTAATGAGAGTGGTCATCCTTGTGTTGTTCCTGATCTCGGAAGAAATGCTTTCAGCTTCTCACCATTGAGTATGACGTTGGCCCTAGGTTTGTTATGTACAACCTTTACTGTGTTGAAGTACATTCCTTTTTACCCACTTCATTAAAAGTTGTTATCATAAATGGGTGTCAGTTTTGTCAGAAACTTTTTTCTTAATCTGTTGAGATGGTCATATGATTTTTAGTTCTTTGTTGAAGTTCTTACTGTGTTCTTCTATTCTTCTCCTGAGTTCATTGAGCATTTTTATGACCATTACTTTGAAATTTTTTTCTGGGAAGTTACTTACCTCTGTTTTGCTCAGTTCTTTTTTGGAGATTTTGTCTTCTTCTTTCTGGTAACATGACCTTTGGCCCCCTCGTCCTGCCTTATTCTGTGTTTGTTTGTGTTTGGTAGCTCAGTTGCGTTTCTTGGTCTTGGTGTAGAAGGTGTCCTGTGGGGTCCAGGAGTGCAGCTCTCCGCCTCCCCTGGCCTGCCCTGGAGCCAGGCACTCCAGAAGCCCGGCGCTCCAGGAGCATCCCCTGTGGTGGGTGGGCCAGCCTGGCCTGGGGGCCACTGTGCTGCAGTTTCTAAGGCCTGGTTACCACTGTGGCTGGTGCTCTGGCGAGTGGGGGCAGCCTTGGGGAGGGAGCCACTTTGGGGGATGCTGGTGCTGGCCGAGGTGTTGGCAAGGCAGGGGTCACTTTGGAGGGGTCGAGGTGCCGGGGAACACCGACTGTGTCGGATGTGCAGATGAAGCCGGGTGGGGTGGGTGGTGCTGCTGGCTTAGATGGAGAGTCAGACCCTGCACCTCATCTTCTGGGTGCAGGGTCTCCAGCTGGGGAGCTGAGGTGGAGTCCAGACCCTGGGGCCCCAGTGCTGGGGATGGCCTGACAGCACCGCCCTCCTCCAGGGGCCACTCCTTCTGTCTCCACCGTGGAAGGTCCGTCCTGTTGTCTTCAGGTCATTCTCTGGGTTTTCTGCTTGTGTCTGTGATGTTGGTTCCAGATTGCTCACCTCCAGAACTGCGTGTTAGTAAGTTTCTGTTGTTTTAAGGCACAAAGTTGGTGAGAATTGATTACAGTGGTGACAGGATATTAATGTAACCAGTGCAGGACTGGGACTTCAGCCTTGGTCTGAGGCTAAAATTCAGGTTTTTTGGGCATGCTGTGATTATGTGACTCCAAGCAGTAGTACTGGGTACTAGCACGTTCATTAATGGAGGAAGAGGTCCTACTGTCTCCAGCAGAGCGGTGGGTCGTAAGTCTCATGAGCTTTGTCAGACACACCTTATGATCTGTGACAGCGGCTGCTTTCTGTCTTTCCTCAGATCCCCAGACTTCAAGAGAGATTTTTGATTTTGCATTAAAGGCAATCCGTCCTCAGGTATGATTTAGTATTCTAATTCTTTCACAACTGAGCCTTGTGACTGTCAACATTGATGGTAGTTTGTTTTTTGTTTTTTTTAAATAGATTGATCTGAAGAGATATGCCGTGCCTCTGGGTAAGATTCTACATTTAAGGAGGTTGTTAGGTTGGTATCTGAGTGAGCGTTTGTGTAAACTGTGAGTGAAGCTAGCGCTGGGACCCCTGTGATGCTTCCACATGGTGACTGATGGCAGCTCTTGGTGCTGTTCGAGATGGTCACACTAAAATTGCACCATTTCAGAAGAAATGACTTCACAGCAATCCAGATCTTTTGATTCTGTCTTTATCCAGATAAGCCCTGATCCTACTTCTGACCTTTGTTTTGGGGGTCACTGGCCAGATTGTGGGCCTCTTGATTCAAATGGAGGATGGAGGCATCAGGTGTGAGGTGACCCTGGGCCCCTGAAGTAAGGATTCGGGGGCTTCATGAGCATGTTTCGGTTTGATGTGTGCCTGAAGCTTCCTAAGTTCTTTGTCCTGCCCTTTGTCAGCCTGTTTTAAATACAGTGTGTTCTCTGTTTGCAGCTGGCCTGTCCTTATTCACCCTGCACGCATCTCAGTTTAGCACCTGCCTTCTGGACAACTACGCTTCTTTATTTGAAGTCCTGTTGAAGTGGTGCAGCCATATGAATGTGGAATTGAAGAAAGCTGCACACTCAGCTCTGGAGTCTTTTCTGAAACAGGTACTATGTAAAACTCTTTCTATGCAAAGACATAAATTCCAGTCTTGTGTGTGAACATTTGAAAAAAAAAATACAAGTTGGTCCATTAGCTTCTGTAGTACTGAGCGACTTCACTTTCACTTTTCACTTTCATGCATTGGAGAAGGGAATGGCAACCCACTCCACTGTTCTTGCCTGGNTGCAAAGACATAAATTCCAGTCTTGTGTGTGAACATTTGAAAAAAAAAATACAAGTTGGTCCATTAGCTTCTGTAGTACTGAGCGACTTCACTTTCACTTTTCACTTTCATGCATTGGAGAAGGGAATGGCAACCCACTCCACTGTTCTTGCCTGGAGAATTCCAGGGATGGTTAGCCTGGTAGGCTACCATCTATGGCGGCGCACAGAGTGTAACAGGACTGAAGCGACTTAGCAGCAGCAGCAGTGCTTAAAGAGAAATATTGGTTATCCCTCCGCCACAGGAGTGGCCTCAGGTTTTGAAGAAAGAAAGCTTGAAAGACATCAAGTCTGATCAGGTCCTCGGAGCCAAGGCCGGATGAGAGAGTGAGGAGGTGGGATGGAGGGAATACTGGCGGTCAGGGCTCCCTAGGGGTGGTGCCTGGGTCAGGATGGAGTAGGAAGGGGTGAAGGAGGCCTGGGAGTAGGGAGGGCTGGAGGTCAGGGCTCCCTGGAGACAGTGGCCGGGTCAAGGTGGGAGCAGGGAGGGGAGGGAGAGGGTGGCGGGGTCTGCTGTCCTGTTAGACAGGATTCTTCTGTCTCTGTGGCTTCTAGGCTGAGGCGAGCCCTCCTGCCCCAGGGTGTTTCCATCTAGGTTGGGTGTGGGTGCAGGGAGCCTGCAGGCGGCCTGCCGTCTCCGGGTGCTGAGACCTGGGGCCTTCGTACGGGTCTGGGCACAGGCTGCAGGTCAGCAATGTGGATGCATGTCTTCCTTCTCCCTTTGGTGATTGTTTGGCTTCTTCCCATCCTGTCTCAGACGGTCGTGGGGAGGTTGCGAGAGCTTCCTGATGCCCTTGCTGGTCTTGAGTTCTGGCAGGTGTCACCGTGTATGGTGCATCGTCATCTGCTTGCTTCTCAGAGTACTTGCTTTGGCTCACGTAATTATTGTAGCTTATTGTTTTGAGAAATGAGACACCTTTTTTTTTTTCCCCCTGGTTGTTCTGAACCCTCTCTGTGTTCCCTCCTGGGGGTCCTGTTTGTGGGTGACTCTGAGCTTGCCAGCTGCTGGGCCTGCCCAGCTCTGTGTCACTTTGAGTCAAAGATGAGTCTGAGGAAGCTTTTTGCTACATCAGGGAGCTTTAGTCCGGAGCCTGTGTTTTGTGCACATCTTCCTGTGTCTACCTGGTCTCTCTCTCAGTCCCTTTCTCTAGGAAGAATGCATCACGTGTAATAAAGGCTTACTTAAGGAAGTGCCTTTTCTGAACCTGATGGAGACTAAGTGGATTGAACAGACAGTTCTTTACAAGTAATAGCTGCTGTGGACCTGGAGTAGCACACTGACGTTGTCACACTCGGCTGTTCCAGCCTTTTCACGTTTGGATGGATGCCTCTAAAATAAACATTGTGTGATGCAGGTTTCCTTGTTGGTGGCGCACGATGCCGAGGCGCACAGGGGCCCGCTGCGCTTCTTCATGGAGCAGTTCTACAGCATCATCAGGAACATGGACGCCAACAGCAAGGACCTGTCCATTGCTATCCGCGGATATGGGCTCTTCGCAGGGGTATGTCTCACTTATTGACCCCTTTTACTTTCATTTGAATGTAATATACTTTAGTATATTTTGAATAGCATCTCACACTTGAAAATGTTGTTCTTATTTGTTTTGTTGTTAATGTGTTTTTTCAGTGCTTCCTGTGTATTACCTCAAATATTCATAACTCTCCTATAAGCTTTTAGGAATATTATTCCACTTTACAGATGAGGAAAGTGAGGCCAGAGGAGTTAGGGGACTCGTGTAAGGGTTCAGCCAGCAATAGACAGAACCGAGACATGGCTGCAGCCTGGAGACGAGGAACACCATGTTCTCCTGGCGACGCCCGGCCACCCATCACTGATGAGCCCCTGAGCTCACTCTGGCATGAGCCCCTGAGCCCGGGTGAGGTCTGCTGGGGATGCTGGGAGTCGGCGTGGCTGCATCCTCCTGGAGGGGTCTATGGCTCCCACTGGCGGATTACGTCTCCTGCTGTTTCTTTGTACAGATCCCCATCGGGGCTACTCACCTGTTATTGGGATGGAGAGTCTCTTCCAGCCCTCTGCTCAGTCCTCCATCCTGATGCCTCCTCATTTGCTTCTTCCCAACACTCCTTTCCCCTTAAAGTCTTCATCTCCACATATTTCCGTGGCTCGTTTATATGAACTTAGGGCAGAGGAAATGTGTGTGAGGAGGCTCAGAGGTGACCGAGAACATGGACTTTGTATCCTCAGACCCTGAGATCTGGCAGCGGGAACCTGTTCACTGTAATCAGCTGGTGTAGACAGAGTATGGTGGAACAAAGGAGAGGATGCGGAACAGGCGCTGGTCCAGGCCCGTGAGAAGGCGGGACTGGGGCCGGCGTCTGAGGAGCCTTTGGGACACGTGCGGCTGAACTGTCTCCGAGTTAGGAGGGTGTGGCTGTGGGTGCTGCTGCTGTGCTGTGGGGGGATTGGGCCTGTCCCTCCTCTGGGCATCGGGCCTCTGCAGGGACGGCACCCAATTGTCTGCCATCTGCCCCTGCCAGAAACACAGGTGACAATCAGTAGGTGTTTTTTGTGTTAGTAACTGTTTAGAATGTATTTACCAGAGAAGGCAATGGCAACCCACTCCGGTACTCTTGCCTGAAAATCCCATGGACGGAGGAGCCTGGTAGGCTGCGGTCCATGGGGTCGCAAAGAGTCGGGCACGACTGAGCGACTTCACTTCACTTTCATGCATTGGAGAAGGAAATGGCAACCCACTCCAGTATTCTTGCCTGGAGAATCCCAGGGACGGAGGAGCCTAGTGGGCTGCTGTCTATGGGATTGCACAGAGTCAGACACTATTGAAGCGACTTAGCAGCAGCAGCAGCAGGATGTATTTACAGGTTTTTCTGACGTACAGTGCATTCTTATCTGTATTTCTTCTCCACTGAGAAGCTTGTTAACATTCACTTATAATAACATGACCTAACGAGATGCCTTAGGTGCCATCACCCTGAGGTGGATAAGGTTGATGGAGACTGGGTTTGCCTCCCTTTAGCCATGCAAGGCAGTGAATGCCCGCGACGTGGACTTGATGTTCGTGGAGCTCATCCAGCGGTGCCGGCAGCTGTTCCTCACGGAGGCGGATGCTGCCGAGGACCACGTGTACCAGCTGCCCAGCTTCCTGCAGTCCGTGGCGAGCGTCCTGCTGCACCTCGACACTGTGAGTGAGGGGGTGGCCCACCAAACATGGGCTTGGCGAGATTAGCCCAGGTCTTCAGCTGGTTTGATGCAGTTCAGGCACCAGTATGACCAAGGTGACTTCTTTGGCTAGTGCCTTATACAGTTTTTTGCTATAGTTTTTGTCATGGAACTTGATGATTTGTTTCCAAAGCGAAAAAGCTATCTGTTACTCTTTTCATATTTCTAAAAGATTAGGATTGCTGCTTGAGAATCGTAGCTAACATGTCATGCAGACAGTTTTACTCCGCTGTGTTCAGGCAGTCCCAGTGAAGAATTAGTCCCCTAGGTAACAAGCCGCTTTTTCATGGATTCTGCCCCCCTGTGTCTGTTGTGCCTNAGGCTTACTTAAGGAAGTGCCTTTTTTGAACCTGATGGAGACTAAGTGGATTGAACAGACAGTTCTTTACAAGTAATAGCTGCTGTGGACCTGGAGTAGCACACTGACGTTGTCACACTCGGCTGTTCCAGCCTTTTCACGTTTGGATGGATGCCTCTAAAATAAACATTGTGTGATGCAGGTTTCCTTGTTGGTGGCGCACGATGCCGAGGCGCACAGGGGCCCGCTGCGCTTCTTCATGGAGCAGTTCTACAGCATCATCAGGAACATGGACGCCAACAGCAAGGACCTGTCCATTGCTATCCGCGGATATGGGCTCTTCGCAGGGGTATGTCTCACTTATTGACCCCTTTTACTTTCATTTGAATGTAATATACTTTAGTATATTTTGAATAGCATCTCACACTTGAAAATGTTGTTCTTATTTGTTTTGTTGTTAATGTGTTTTTTCAGTGCTTCCTGTGTATTACCTCAAATATTCATAACTCTCCTATAAGCTTTTAGGAATATTATTCCACTTTACAGATGAGGAAAGTGAGGCCAGAGGAGTTAGGGGACTCGTGTAAGGGTTCAGCCAGCAATAGACAGAACCGAGACATGGCTGCAGCCTGGAGACGAGGAACACCATGTTCTCCTGGCGACGCCCGGCCACCCATCACTGATGAGCCCCTGAGCTCACTCTGGCATGAGCCCCTGAGCCCGGGTGAGGTCTGCTGGGGATGCTGGGAGTCGGCGTGGCTGCATCCTCCTGGAGGGGTCTATGGCTCCCACTGGCGGATTACGTCTCCTGCTGTTTCTTTGTACAGATCCCCATCGGGGCTACTCACCTGTTATTGGGATGGAGAGTCTCTTCCAGCCCTCTGCTCAGTCCTCCATCCTGATGCCTCCTCATTTGCTTCTTCCCAACACTCCTTTCCCCTTAAAGTCTTCATCTCCACATATTTCCGTGGCTCGTTTATATGAACTTAGGGCAGAGGAAATGTGTGTGAGGAGGCTCAGAGGTGACCGAGAACATGGACTTTGTATCCTCAGACCCTGAGATCTGGCAGCGGGAACCTGTTCACTGTAATCAGCTGGTGTAGACAGAGTATGGTGGAACAAAGGAGAGGATGCGGAACAGGCGCTGGTCCAGGCCCGTGAGAAGGCGGGACTGGGGCCGGCGTCTGAGGAGCCTTTGGGACACGTGCGGCTGAACTGTCTCCGAGTTAGGAGGGTGTGGCTGTGGGTGCTGCTGCTGTGCTGTGGGGGGATTGGGCCTGTCCCTCCTCTGGGCATCGGGCCTCTGCAGGGACGGCACCCAATTGTCTGCCATCTGCCCCTGCCAGAAACACAGGTGACAATCAGTAGGTGTTTTTTGTGTTAGTAACTGTTTAGAATGTATTTACCAGAGAAGGCAATGGCAACCCACTCCGGTACTCTTGCCTGGAAAATCCCGTGGACGGAGGAGCCTGGTAGGCTGCGGTCCATGGGGTCGCAAAGAGTCGGGCACGACTGAGCGACTTCACTTCACTTTCATGCATTGGAGAAGGAAATGGCAACCCACTCCAGTATTCTTGCCTGGAGAATCCCAGGGACGGAGGAGCCTAGTGGGCTGCTGTCTATGGGATTGCACAGAGTCAGACACTATTGAAGCGACTTAGCAGCAGCAGCAGCAGGATGTATTTACAGGTTTTTCTGACGTACAGTGCATTCTTATCTGTATTTCGTCTCCACTGAGAAGCTTGTTAACATTCACTTATAATAACATGACCTAACGAGATGCCTTAGGTGCCATCACCCTGAGGTGGATAAGGTTGATGGAGACTGGGTTTGCCTCCCTTTAGCCATGCAAGGCAGTGAATGCCCGCGACGTGGACTTGATGTTCGTGGAGCTCATCCAGCGGTGCCGGCAGCTGTTCCTCACGGAGGCGGATGCTGCCGAGGACCACGTGTACCAGCTGCCCAGCTTCCTGCAGTCCGTGGCGAGCGTCCTGCTGCACCTCGACACTGTGAGTGAGGGGGTGGCCCGCCAAACATGGGCTTGGCGAGATTAGCCCAGGTCTTCAGCTGGTTTGATGCAGTTCAGGCACCAGTATGACCAAGGTGACCTCTTTGGCTAGTGCCTTATACAGTTTTTTGCTATAGTTTTTGTCATGGAACTTGATGATTTGTTTCCAAAGCGAAAAAGCTATCTGTTACTCTTTTCATATTTCTAAAAGATTAGGATTGCTGCTTGAGAATCGTAGCTAACATGTCATGCAGACAGTTTTACTCCGCTGTGTTCAGGCAGTCCCAGTGAAGAATTAGTCCCCTAGGTAACAAGCCGCTTTTTCATGGATTCTGCCCCCCTGTGTCTGTTGTGCCTGTTGTCCCAGCCCCAACCCGCGTGTACTCTCATCCCCGCAGGTTCCTGAGGTGCACTCACCGGTCCTGGAACACCTTGTGGTCATGCAGATGGACAGTTTCCCCCAGTACAGCCCCAAGATGCAGCTGGTGTGCTGCAAGGCCATTGTGCGATTGTTCCTGGCCCTAGCGGAGAAGGGGCCCATCCTCTGGAGTTGCATTGGTGCTGTGGGTAAGTTTGGAGCTTACTCCTGGGATGATGCATGAAGAATCTTACTGTGCTGTTTAAGATAAGGAACATCCAGTTGCCAAATTCTTTTTTGTCTTTTGATGCCTCTTGTAGAACTGCTGATATTTTGGTGAACCAAAATCTTTTTTTCTCTAGTTTTTTGAATTTCTTCATCTTTTCCTTTTGAATCTTAATAGTCTAAAATTTGAAACTAAACATTAAAAAAAAGAAAAAAATTAAAGGTGTTAGCAAACTTAGAAAAAAAACCAAGAGGCACTGTATGTTCAAATGGCTGTCAGTTTGTTGAGAGTTTAGTATTTTTCAGTGTAAATTTTCATTTTTGTTTTTATTTTCTTTAGTGCATCAGAGTTTAATCAGAATATGTTCTAAGCCAGTGATCCTTCAAAAGGTAAATTCTGAATCTGTGCTTTGAAAATCAGTCTTTTGTCACCCTGCAAGTTAGAGATGTTGCTGGAACTTTTAGTCTGTAAATATACAAAAGTGGCCTTTTGATTGCCTGAAAGATTTTTTTTAATGAAGTTGTCCAATAGGATGGTTGTCACTTAAAAGAATTACCATTACTTTCTATAGTATGTGATAGCTGCTTTCCCAAATGCAATGTTAATATTATATTCAGGTGTTTGAAATTGCAGACAAATGTGTGAATTAATTGCAATGACTGGTAATTCTTTGTGGGGGAAAAAAAAATGGCCTTTCTGTTATTAGCAATGCCTTAGATTGGTAAGTGTAGGATGTAATACCTATTTTTTCAGATAAATAAACTTCTGGGTGTCAGACAACCTTAAACATAACCTTATTACTGTACCTGCATTTTTACAAAAGGATATTTTCCCCTTGAAACTCTAGGACAAAATACTTAGTATATAATGAGAGGCTCGTCTTAAGTTTACTTCAGTTAGAGAAAATGAGATGAGAGATCTGTGTGAGGAGGTGAATTATTGGGTATTGTTTTGAAGCTTAGTTTGTGCATCACTATTTTGGTCCTAGAGAAGGGTGACTTTTTCCCAGCTTTTTTATTGTGCTTTCATAACGTGCTGTCTTCCTCAACCAAGCTGCATGCTTCAGCCGGGGGCCCCCTTAGCTCCGGGAATGCACATCAGGAGGCACAGCAGCTGTTCTTCTCCGTCCCTCCTCAACGTGGCTGGCTGTCTGTTTTCCCGCCAGGGAGCCGAGCCCGAGTCTGAGGACCCCGGAGTGTTGGGAGAAGTCAGGACCGGCAAGTGGAGAGTGCCCACCTGCAGAGACTATGTGGACCTGTTCAGGAGCCTGCTGAGCTGTGACCAGACGATGGTAAACGCTGCGGCTGAAAGCCACGGAAGCGCTTTGGCTCCCCTACCATAGTTCACACTGGAGGCTTAATTATTTCAGAAGCGTGTTTTACTTTCAGTCAGTGTTTTCTTTTTTCTAAGGTACTTCAAGTAATGTAAATAAGGATAAAGTGAGACTTGAAAAAAATCAAATTAGAGGAGCAAAGTCATAGAACTCATTTGAAACTAATGAGTAGCTGTAGCCACGCCCTCCTTTTAGCTTAAGAAACTTCGTTCAAGGTATCAGAAATGTGGCAGTGTTATCATGGTGGGAGAGCTGTGCTCTCTGTATTTGTTAAGGGTGATGTGATAGGATGGAGACGGGTGCACAGTTCTGTCCCCATGAGAACCACCTCTCCTGCTTCCTGTGTTGCTGGCAGGTATTTCTGTAGTATCTGCTCCAGGCCAGGTTGGCCACCATTTCACATAGTCTCTGACAGAGCATGGGTATTCCAGGAAAAACAGTTTTTGTCAGTAGATGGTTCCTGTCCTGTGCAACCTCAGGAGTTTTTCTTATTAAGGTATTAGTAAAGTAGTATAGCAGTATTACTAAGATGTTTTTTCTTATATGTGATGTTAGGTATATTTTGAGGTTAAGTTCTGTAGACTGTTTGGAGTGAAGACAGCGTAACTGGTCTATGTTTTTGGAATGATAGAATATTTTACTTTGAAAGAAATAATAGATTATAGTGCTTTTCAGTCCCTTCTGAGGATAGATGTATATTTATACATATCTATGTATGCATGTGTATGTGAGTACATGTGTGTTTACAAGTGCATGTGTATATACGTACATGCATGTGCATTTGCACATAGACATACAGAACGTGTGTATAGATGTGTGGATACACACACTGCTTGTGTGTGTGTATATTCTCAGTCCCTCAGTCGTGTCCAGCTCTTTGCAACTCCATGGACTGTAACCTACCAGGTTCCTCTGTCCATGAGATTCTCTAGGCAAGAACACTGGAGTGGGTTGCCATGCCCTCTTCCAGGGGATCTTCCCAACCCAGGGATTGAAACCACATCTCTGACATCCCCTGCATTGGTAGGCTGATTCTTTACCACTGAGCCACCAAGGAGGCGTCTCTCTCTCTCTCACACACACGCACACACACACATGCACGCGTGTGCATTAATGGAGTAAATATTTGGACGAGGTTGGCCTAAACCTTCTCACTCACTACTGTTTATGTGTGTTACGTGACTATTTAAGTCATGTCAGACTGAAGTGGTGTTGTCTTAATAATTAGAAAGATGTCTGTATTTTACAGCTTGAAAACTTAGAGGTAAGTCTGCTCTGGTTTACACAAGTGTTTCCATAAAACCTAATTACACGTGTACGTCTTTGTGTGTCATAATGCTGATTTAATACTCGTACTGACACTGTTTTGTGCAGCATTTTGAAATTTGTTTTCTTTACTTTCAGGATTCTCTCTTAGCAGATGAAGCATTTGTCTTTGTGAATTCCTCCCTTCAAAGTCTGAATCGTTTGCTATATGATGAATTTGTAAAATCAGTTTTGAAGATTGTTGAAAAACTGGATCTTACGCTGGAAAAGCAGAATGTTGGGGAACAAGAGGTTAGAAGATGTTGTCAGTAGCAATTTTGCATCATTTTTGTACCAGCTCTATCTGCATGCTGCAGTATTCAGGAGCAAATCTTATATTTGTAGAGGATGACAGGAAATTGGCTTATCAGCATTAATACGTGTCATTGATATTTTTCTATTGATATTTGAATTGCCCAGTGTGCAGAATATATTCTGTATTAGATTGTTCAATAAGTAATTTATATGTTTAATAAGTTAAAGCAACTTTTTGGAAAAAGTTGTTGGGAGGATTAGGACTCTCCACTTAGCAACAGTAGGGACTAGTCTTATTTTGTGCAGAGGCGGGTTTTGGCAGAGGGTCTGGGCCCCCTGGTGCTCCTCTGATTTATAGCCAGGGGAACTCCAGGCTCTGGAGACAGTAGAAGGGAGGGCAGGAAAGGCCACGCCTCCCACGTTTCTGCACCGTTTTTCTGGCTGGGCTCAAAGATCAGACTGGGCATGATGTTGCTAGCTTGGAGCTGCTGTCCCTCTGAAGAAACGGGACACTCAGGTAGTGAGACTGTCATCGAAGGTGGTTTGTTTCTGAGTCCAGTGGTTCCTGGAATCAAGTTTGCATGTTGGCTTCCACGGCTGAGGCCATGTGGTCAGGGGTCCTGCAGGGGCAGAGCCCTGGCCTTGGCTGCACTCATCAGGGCCAAGTTTTTGCTCTGGTTGTCGGGGCCATTGAGGGGTGGCCTGTCACTCTTCAGGCTTTTTATTTATTCACGTCTAAAGTAATTTCATGAGCAGACGTGCTCGCTCCCTGAGACGGTCGGCCACATGTCTGCGTGCAGAGCACCCGTCCTAGTCTCTGTGTCCCTGCTCCCCCGCACCCCACCGCTGGGTCACCGTCGTCTCTGCTGGTGCTTCCCGGAACATGCCTGGCCTCCAGCCTTGCCCTCCTTCCTGCCTGTTTGACATTTCCACCTGGGTCTGAAACACAAATTAGACGTGTTTATATTTATGTTTTACCTAACAGTAGCGACTGGTCCTCTGTCTCATTTTGAAATCTTGTCACTGCTGATGACTGTCTGTGTTTTGAAATTCTGCCTCTGTCTGGGCACTGTGGCTCCTGTGAGAAGTTTTGCCCGCCCCGCCCCCAGCTCTTTCTGTGTTTGCACTTTTATTCCTACTTACCACATCCCTTGTGGCCTCCCGGGTAGCATGTTCTGAGGGTTCTGTCATTTTTATCTGACTGGGAGCTTTGGGCCCATCTCTGCCTCCTCACTGTTGCATTCCTTGCTCAAAGCCTCACCCATGTCTGTGGGTCACTTGCTGAGTCATTTGTTGAATGACTGAATGGTACCGTGTTTTTGGTGCAACTGATTTTTAAGGATGAAAACAAAGCTGCTGGCATTTGGGTGATCCCGACCTCAGATCCAGCTGCTAACCTGCATCCTGCAAAACCCAAAGACTTCTCCGCTTTCATCAACCTGGTGGAGTTCTGCAGGTATTCATAAAGTTCTTTTTTTTTTATTATTATTTTTTTATTTTTTATTTATTTATTTTTTTCATAAAGTTCTGTATACTTTAGAGTAGATACTATCAATTGTTGGCTATGACATAGGAGAACCACTTATGTAGTACAAGAAATGAAATAGTAGGACTTAAAATCTAAAACAGCTTATATGAAATTTTAAAATAGATCTAATAGCTGTTGAATTTTTTTTTTAATTATATTTAAAAGATCCTCAGGTAAGGACAATAAGGGGGCTTCCCTGGTGACTAAGACAGTAAAGAATCTGTCTGTCTTGGTGGGAGACATGGGTTCAATCCCTGGGTTGGGAAGATCCCCTGGGAAGAAAATGGCAACCTACTCCAGTATTCTTGCCTGGAGAGTCCCATGGACAGAGAAGCCTGACGGGTTACAGTCCATGGGGTCGCAAAGAATTGGACATGAGTGAGCGACTGAGCACAGAACACAGCAAAGAAAATAAGGAGTACAGATACACCTGAAAATGGTGTATAGGGGAGTCACAGATGATGATTTTGTTTTGATTACGTCACTTATAATTTCAAAGTGGAGTAAAAGTATATGATGAGGATTTCTGTGTTAAGCTTTAAATTTGTTTGTACAGGGAGATTCTTCCTGAGAAACGTGTAGAATTTTTTGGGCCGTGGCTGCATTCCTTCTCCTATCAGTTAATTCTACAGTCTACACGGTTGCCGCTCATTAGTGGTTTCTACAAACTGCTTTCTCTTGCTGTGAGAAATGCCAAGAAGATAAAGTATTTTGAGGTAAGTGTTTTTAAGGGACACTGAATATTCCTGTGTATTTTAGATTACGTGAGTGTGTATAAATACATTCTAAAATATGGTATTGTACAGCACATTGCAGTTTTAAAGTCTGCTACTTTTATTATTTGTATTTTGAAAAACTGCTGTGAGTGGCAGTTGCATGACACTGTTTAAAAGTTTAATGGGGAATGTTTTCCCCATTTTCCAATCTGACTGGCGAGCATCTGGCTGGTGCTGTGAGCTCTACAGAGGTTCTGATATGTGCATGGCGCCAGGACCCACCTGCAGCATCACTGGCGTCCTTTCCAGACTCAAGTCCTCAGAGCCTCTGGGCCACGGCTCAGCAGCCGTGCCCAGGCTGCCTGGGGATCTCGCGGCTCTTAAGGTTGGAGAGTGGCCGTGTTGGTGTCCAGGGGCTCTAGTTGTGAGAAGCTGTCTCAGCTCACAGGTGTGCACATCAGATGACCAGCACGGGGAGTGGACTTGGGCCTCTGACTCCTGGCCAGTGGTCCCCCTCCCACCTCACACGTGCGTCCTCGTGGGCCTCTGCCTGAAGTGTCATCTTCTTTGCATGAGGCCTCAGCAGAATGAGAATGGGTCCCCTCACAAGGACCAGTGGGAACCGCCAGATTAGAACATGGGACTATCTGGTTATGATTCCCTGAGCTCACTGCCTGTTTTATCTGACAGGGCATTGGTCCAAAGAGTCAGAAACCGTCTCCTGAGGATCCAGAGAAGCATTCGTGCTTTGCTTTGTTTTCAAAATTCGGTAAAGAGGTAACTTTCAAAAGCTTTATCCAGTCTTATATATTATTTAAAGGTGAAATGGGTTGCTTAATCCACGTGGGGGTGGAGGGGTTGAAAACACTGGCAAAGAAAGTCACTGTGCTTCCTAAGTCCCCTGAGGTTTCTCATAATAATTTTAGTGATGATGACTCAGGGTCCATAGATTGTTTAGCTTTTCCACATGATGGGAACTAAGTACTCAACATGAACTTTTGCTGGAGATAAGTTCTTAATTTTTAAATGAACATGGTCGTGTCAAAGGCCACGTGACCATTTTTCTTATTTGCAAATCAGCTGTTTTGTAGTCAATGGTGGAACTAAAGGCTCTGTTCAGGAGCGTAGCACTAACCTTGTCTTTCCTGCCGAGGTGTCAGTTAAGATGAAGCAGTACAAAGATGAACTCCTGGCCTCCTGTTTGACCTTTGTCCTATCCCTGCCACATGACATCATCGCACTTGACGTCAGAGCCTACGTCCCCGCGTTGCAGGTGGGCACATCACTTGTGGGGGTCGTGGTTCCTGAGAAACGTGGCAGTCACAGCGGCACTCACATATCAGAACCCCCATCCCCACCCCCTGCCAACATCCTGCATGGTCGGGCCTTCCTGAGGGGCCTTCAGTGCCCCTACTCTCCAGCCCACATGGTTTTGACAGAGGAAAGGCTTGTCATTTAAGAAGCCCTCTCTCAGTACTAAATTCCTGGTGTTCATTATCTCATTTGTTCTCATGTACAGATGGCTTTTAAACTGGGCCTGAGCTATGCCCCACTGGCAGAAGCTGGCCTGAATGCCTTGGAAGAATGGTCAGTTTATATCTGCAAACATGTAATTCAACCCTATTATAAGGATATTCTGCCTAGCCTTGATGGATATCTGAAAACTTCAGCCTTATCAGGTAAGGTATAGAAGAGTTTTGATGTATATCTTAAAATGGTAATGTAATACATGTGTTGGTTTCTACATATTATGCATTCAAAATACATTTGGTTGGTATTTTTGTAACCTTTCCAATTCATTTCAGTATAATTGGGCATAAGTATAACTGAGGTATTAAAACTACTTATAGGTTACTTACTCATGTATATCCTAGCAAAATTTATAAAATCTTCAAGGGGAAGAATTCTTAAACATCTTGAACTTCTTATAAATTCTAATTTATTGTCTTTGAAAGAAAACCTTATTTAAGAAAATCAAATAGGGATTAAAACTATAAGAAAATCCAATAGTAAAGTTATATTTTGACCTAAGTTCACCTGATTTTTATTGGTTTTTCAACTATGACTGATTTAGTACTGAATTGGGAGTGCAGAGTCCTAGCCACTGAACCACCAGGGAAGTCCCTCCAAGAAACTGCTAATGGTGTTCAAAACTGAGACAACCACTATTAATATTTTTGTTGTAGAAATTTCATTTTTAATCATACTTTAAATTAGGATTTTAATGTCTCTGTATGGTAGTCTAGTGTCTTTCCCCTTGTGTTTATTAACTAAACAAATGAGTGCTGTTTAAAATTGACTTCTGTTTACCCTTGACAGATGAGACCCGGAGTAGCTGGGAAATGTCGGCACTTTCTCGGGCTGTCCAGAAAGGATTTACCAAAGACGTGTTAAAGCAGCTGAAGCGGACAAAGAACATTTCTTCTGTAAGAAATCCTTATATTTTCTTTACCTTAAATAGTGGAGAGATCAGATTCTGATGCTCCTGAGTAGTAAAAATCTTCATTTAAAATATCATTGTTACATATAAGTTTGTGTACAGTATGAAAATAATTTCAGTATATATTTAGTGATAAAAATGTAAACCGTGTTAACATGTAAACCGTGTTATTGTCTTGATCTTGTTTTTTTTTGGTCGCACAGAGTCAGACACGACTGAAGCGACTTAGCAGCAGCAGCAGCAACTTAATATCTAGAACTGGTATTGCAAGCTTTTAGGAAGTTTCCTCTGATCTCATTATTTTTGACAGTTTTTGTTATAGGATCAGAAATTCATTTATTTCTTTTTTTAATTTTTACTTATTTTTTGCTGTGCTGGGTCTTTGTTGCTGCAAGGGCTTTTCTCTATTTGTGGCAAGTGGGGGCTACTCTCTTGACAGCTTTTGATTGGGAGACTTGAATGAAACTAGAAGTGGTGTCTAATGGTTTTAAATTATTTTATCACATTCAGGTAAAGGAAGATAAAGTTTCTTGAGAATATCTCTAGTTTTGTGCGTTTCTTTACAGGCATAGGGCCCTGGGGTCCCAGAGTGCGAGGCCAGAAGTGTTTTCACTAGTGATGTTTGCACTGTGCAGTGGTGGGTGGTGCTGGTGGTTCCTTTAAGCTTCACGAAGCCTCGACCCTTGAGCACACACGGTGTACCATCCCGTGTGCTGGGACAGGAGGCGCTGGCGGTTGTCCTCAGGGAGCATCGAGCAGCCGCCTCCCCCGTGAGCACCGCTGTTACTGGGAGCATGGCAGTGGACTCCTGGCTGCTCAGTGTCTGGCCGACGTTTTCTCTGGAATAGAGAGCGGGCCTGTCACTTCAGGAGCACATCTGAGAATCTTTGTCGCCAGTGAACCGTTATCTCCCGATGAGCAGTACATTGTGTTCCTAAACAGAGTGCAAGATAAAGCCAGCAGATTGTACTGTAATAGACTGCATAAACTTCCCTGATGTGGGCTCACACTCCACATTGTAACTAACCTTTAAGAAACTACTGCTTCAGTTTTGGAGTAGTATCAAAGAAAACCCTAGTTTCCTAGAAAAACTATGAAGTCCTCCTCCCTTTTCTAGTCACAGCCCAGAAGTCTGTCACAGACGCAAAATGTGAACAGCACCTCTTGCCTGAGGTTGTTTATTTGGAATATATCCTTAGTTTTCCTAAAAGTATGTCATTTGTTAACATGTCATGGGTTCAGTGTTTTTAAATAAAACGATAAGTATTTAAGTAGTGAAAAGTAAAAGTGTTAGTCGATCAGTCGCGCTGACTCTTTGCAACCCCGAGGACTGTAGCCCGGCAGGCTGCTCTGTCCAGGGGATTTTCCAGGCAAGAATATTGGAGTGGGTTGCCATGCCCTTTACCAGGGGGTCTTCCCGACCCAGGGATTGAACTTGGGTCTCCCTCATTGCAGGCAGATTCTTTACTGTCTGAGCCACCAGGGAAGCTAAGTTTTAACAAGATAAATACTGGTAAA
Source organism: Oreotragus oreotragus (assembly GCA_006410675.1). NCBI lineage: Eukaryota > Metazoa > Chordata > Mammalia > Artiodactyla > Bovidae > Oreotragus > Oreotragus oreotragus. The sequence continues at coordinate 647,947 of SJYX01002116.1, forward strand.
TATGACCCACATTAACAGAAGCTCTGTGGGAATCCTCAGTACTTTTTAAGGGTATAAGGACTCCCAAAACAGGAACTGCTGACCTAGAAAATGGACATTGGCTGCAAAAGTGAAAAAATTGTGGCTTCTTTTCATGATTTTGCAGTCAAATGACGGCAGTACCATGGAGGATTATAAGGAGACATTGGGGGCATCAGCAGGAGAGAGGGTCTTTCTTTGAGCTCAAGGTTGTTTCTTGTCTCCACATCTGCAGAATGAAGCACTGTCCTTAGAAGAAACACGGGTTCGAGTAGTGCAAGTGCTTGGCCGTCTTGGGGGACAGATCAACAAAAACCTGCTAACAGGTGACGTTTCCTGAAAGTCACTCAACCCCCGAGACAGGCGGGCCCTCAGCTGAATGCGCACGGGTCACAGTGTCTTCTGATACTTGCTCCCGTGTGTCAATTATGTCTTTCAAGTAAGATGTGAAGAACTGTATTTTGTCTAATGAAGTGAATGCTTCCCCCATGCCCTGAAGACTGTGGGTTCCTATCTTCAGGGTCTGGCATTTGTTCATTTTTTAAGCAGAGTCTAGCTAGATAGGCCTTTACGTTAAACATTGTGTCAGAAATTCAGAGTTATCTATTTGAATACTACTGTTCTTAATGTTTGGATATTTTTAGGTTGTTTTTGATCAGAGTTAGTGTTTTTTGATGAGTAAAAAATTGTATTCGTAGTTTTAAAATTTCATCCTAAATGTACTACTGATTTTGGCATTTCAGTGGTTAGAACGTATATTAAAAAATACATGTTATAAAGAGGAATTATTTAATGAAAGTATTGTTCGTTTATCATTTTTTCACAGAAGAGTAACTTAACTGAAATTGAAAATTAAACATTCCAGACTATTAGACTTGTTTAAAAATAATCTGACTTTCAGTCAGATTAGATGCAGTGTGTGGTGGTTTCTGATGTTGCTGCTGTGTGTGTGTGATGAACAGAGCAGGATGGGGTGGGCCAGGGCCGTCCCCGTCCTGGTGAGGGGAGGAGGGGCTGACCGGCATCTCCCCTACAGCGGCGTCCCCCGAGGAGCGGGCCAGGGGCTGTGTGGCTTGGGACCGAGAGAGGAGGCTCAGCTTTGCAGTGCCCTTTGTGGACATGAAGCCCGTCATTCACCTGGACCTGTTCCTGCCACGTGTCACAGAGCTGGCGCTCTCGGCGGGTGACAGACACACCAAGGTACTCACTCGTCACTCGCCGTGGTCAGCCACGTGCTCCTTAGGAGAGATGTGTTGTGTTTCATGGGATTTGTGTTTTCTCTAGCTTAGTGATGGGGAAACTGCTCAGATATCAGAAGTTGATGTCCTTAGAAAATGGAAATTAAACCTAAAGAGTCTGAATAGATGATAAAACATTAACGCACTAGAATTCTTCATCGTAGAGAATACAGGGCACAGGGGGTTGAGAAGGAATTTTTTTAGTCTGTGCCCGATTGTCTTGGGAGATTCAAAACAGATGATCTCAAGGTTTTCTATTAATTTGTACATTTCCACATTTTGTTCATTAAAAATAGATTTTCAGGAAGTAACAGTTAAAGCATGCTCACAAATGGAGCAGTGTTCTATGATACAGCACCGTGGGTCTGTGTCTCTTATGAATGTGTTAGTCCCAGTGCCTGGATCTTTTACGTCTCTGTTCTCAGCTCTTGGCTCCAGAGCAGAGTGAACAGGAGCGTTAATCTTATACAATAGGAAGTGTTGCTTAACGTTAGTTCATATATGGGTGGGATACTTTTCTGCTGCACAGGTTTTCCTTTTTAAAAGGGCTGTGTTCTGTAGCATTTCAAAATGCTCTTTTCCTTTGTTGGACCCCTGGCCTGTTTCAGGTTGCGGCTTGTGAACTTCTGCACAGCGTGGTTATGTTTATGCTGGGAAAAGCCACTCAGATGCCTGATGGTGGCCAGGGCCCTACACCCATGTACCAGCTCTATAAGCGCACATTTCCTGTGCTGCTTCGACTGGCGTGTGACGTAGACCAGGTCAGTGCATGATCGTGAATTTGAAACAGTTATAGAATTTGGAAAAATGTCGCATCGGGTCCAGTGATCATCTCAGCTTGTTGCATGTTGGGATGACTCTTAACATCCTTGAAACCTGCTGCCCAGCGCTGCCCTCCCACCTCTGGATAGGACCTAGAACTCAGGACTTCTCAAAGTGCCCGCAGTCTCTAAACATGTGTTACAGGGTTTGGAAAGAGTCCCTGCTGTGGCTGATGAACAGAGCAGGATGGGGTGGGCCAGGGCCGTCCCCGTCCTGGTGAGGGGAGGAGGGGCTGACCGGCATCTCCCCTACAGCGGCGTCCCCCGAGGAGCGGGCCAGGGGCTGTGTGGCTTGGGACCGAGAGAGGAGGCTCAGCTTTGCAGTGCCCTTTGTGGACATGAAGCCCGTCATTCACCTGGACCTGTTCCTGCCACGTGTCACAGAGCTGGCGCTCTCGGCGGGTGACAGACACACCAAGGTACTCACTCGTCACTCGCCGTGGTCAGCCACGTGCTCCTTAGGAGAGATGTGTTGTGTTTCATGGGATTTGTGTTTTCTCTAGCTTAGTGATGGGGAAACTGCTCAGATATCAGAAGTTGATGTCCTTAGAAAATGGAAATTAAACCTAAAGAGTCTGAATAGATGATAAAACATTAACGCACTAGAATTCTTCATCGTAGAGAATACAGGGCACAGGGGGTTGAGAAGGAATTTTTTTAGTCTGTGCCCGATTGTCTTGGGAGATTCAAAACAGATGATCTCAAGGTTTTCTATTAATTTGTACATTTCCACATTTTGTTCATTAAAAATAGATTTTCAGGAAGTAACAGTTAAAGCATGCTCACAAATGGAGCAGTGTTCTATGATACAGCACCGTGGGTCTGTGTCTCTTATGAATGTGTTAGTCCCAGTGCCTGGATCTTTTACGTCTCTGTTCTCAGCTCTTGGCTCCAGAGCAGAGTGAACAGGAGCGTTAATCTTATACAATAGGAAGTGTTGCTTAACGTTAGTTCATATATGGGTGGGATACTTTTCTGCTGCACAGGTTTTCCTTTTTAAAAGGGCTGCGTTCTGTAGCATTTCAAAATGCTCTTTTCCTTTGTTGGACCCCTGGCCTGTTTCAGGTTGCGGCTTGTGAACTTCTGCACAGCGTGGTTATGTTTATGCTGGGAAAAGCCACTCAGATGCCTGATGGTGGCCAGGGCCCTACACCCATGTACCAGCTCTATAAGCGCACATTTCCTGTGCTGCTTCGACTGGCGTGTGACGTAGACCAGGTCAGTGCATGATCGTGAATTTGAAACAGTTATAGAATTTGGAAAAATGTCGCATCGGGTCCAGTGATCATCTCAGCTTGTTGCATGTTGGGATGACTCTTAACATCCTTGAAACCTGCTGCCCAGCGCTGCCCTCCCACCTCTGGATAGGACCTAGAACTCAGGACTTCTCAAAGTGCCCGCAGTCTCTAAACATGTGTTACAGGGTTTGGAAAGAGTCCCTGCTGTGGCACCTGAGGCTGTGTGTGCCGTTGGTTCTGTGACGTCAGTGCTCATGGTCTTACATAGAGGGAAGTTGGGGAAAGCCGTGGCCAGCAGTCAGGGGGCTCGGAAATACTAGCAGGGTGCTCTTTCCTTGTGGCTTTGTGGACAGGGACACAGCCTTTGCTGCTGGGACACAGAAAACATTCAAGTTCTCACTTTATTTTGTGAAGCAATAGAGGGTTCACACATAAAACAGAAAATGAAAAACCCACTTAAACATAGATGGAAAGTCCCTTGGAATATGTGAACCAGTACAGTCCAGCAGTGCAGTGAGATGCACTGTGATTAAATAGAAATTTACCACAGTAGATTTCGTTAGTGGTGATTCTCTCCATATAGGCCAGAAAGATATTTGTATTGGTAAGCTAGGAGTAGTTTACTTTTGCCTTTAAAATAAGGAAGAGAGTTTACCTGAATGACACAGTTGGGTCGCCCTCAGCCTTGAAGCACTGTGCTGCCTCTGTTTGGGCCGAGGTTGAGATGTGGTGAGGTGTGACTCTACACCCAGAGCAGGGCCTGTGGGCAGCCTGTTCTCAAAACGGCTTCACGTGTGTCTAGGAATTTATTTGTGGACAATTTTATTGTCTGTGTCCCTCATCAGGCCACGTGCTCCCTGAGGGCATGGATATCAGAGAAAGGAAGAAAGTTATTTTTTTGAATACAGTTTGTAAAAGCTCTGGAAAGTTCAGATGTCAGCTGATAAGTCTAAGAATGAATGAAGGTGAAAGCTGATGAATTACAAAATAGGACTCTCATATATCAGTGTTTTAATATAGCTCATATTTTAGTATTGACCCCTTGGGAAGTGTCTGCAGTATGCCGTTCATAACAGCATCAAAGAATACAGTGAGGCATCTGGGGGAGTTCCCTGGTGGCCTAGTGGACAGATTCCGGGCTTTCAGTGCGATGGCGCAAGTCCGTCCCTGGCCTGCAGACCGCGTGGTGTGGCCGTAATAAACAGAAAGCGTCTAGCAATAAACTTTAACGTGCCGGCAGTCGTGTATTTATTGCATATAAAATGAATGTGATGTGTGCCTGAAGAACCAGTGCTGAGGGAATTTCCAGGTGGTCTCGTGGTTAGGGCTTGGCATTTCCACTGGTGGAGCCCAGGTTTGACACCTGGTCAGGGAACTAGGGTCCCGCACACTGCGTGACTTGGCAAGAAGAAAGGATCACTATTGAAAAAAGGCTGAATCTTCCTCAAATCCTTCAGTAAGTTTGGTATCCTTCCAGCAAAAATCCTGAAAGTATTTCATTTTGAACATGAAAAGCAGTCTGAAAGAATAATTCCTTGAATCTAACCCCCAAAACTTGAGGGCGGGTCAAGTCCTGGAGGGAGTCCTGCCCTTGCAGACATCAGGAGGAAGACACTCTGAGTATAGTGGTTGGACTACTGCACAGGTGTCAGTGGGGCTGTCTGGCAGTATCTACGTGGGCCCCTGTGTGCACATAAGGTGTGTGTGTGGTGCACGGGGTTTTCTGGGTCAGTGAGAAATGGATCATTTAGTATATTCTTTTAGAGTTATTAACATATGAAAGGTTAATTTCAGATTTAAAAGATACAGAAGGAAAAACAAACTGGAGATATGAGAGAGAAATGTAGTGAATTATAGCCTCTGTGAATCTTTGGATAGGGATGGTCTTTTTCACTGGTAAAATATCTTAATATGGAATCATAGTTTGCTAAAAGTAAACTCCCTCCGTCACCCCCCGCCCCTGCATCACTCCCAGGAAAAGGCGTGTCATCCTCTGCAGAAAACCTGGGAAGCTTCCTCGAGATCTTAGTAAAACACATTCTTACAAACATGTATAAATTTTGTTTTATAGAGAAAGTAGGGTCACAGTGTTCAGAAATTCTTTTATTTAAAATGCAGTTCTGCTACTCTTGTGGACTTTATCATTACATTGTAGGTGTCTTTCTGTAAAGTTTGTGTAGAAAGGGAGATTCTCATACAAGATTTGAAGGCAGATATGTGGAAGAAAATTATTAGTATATTGACTTGATTAGTATTTAAAACTGCTGAATGACACAAAACCTACAATTTTGATATATATGTGTTTAATGTGGGAGAGCCTCTTGGACAGCAAGGAGATCAAGCCAGTATATCCTAAAGGAAATCAACCCTGAATCCCCATTGGAAGGATTGATGTTGGAAGCTCCGATACTTTGCTACCTGATGAGACGAGCTGACTCATTGGAAAAGATCCTGATGCTGGGAAAGATTGAAGGAGAAGAAGAGGGTAAAAGAGGACAAAATGGTTGGATGGCATCATTGGCTCAATGGACATGAATTTGAGCAAACTCCAGGAGATAGTGAGGGACAGAGAAGCCTGGCATGCTGCATTCCATGGGGTCATGAGAGTGGGACATGACTTAGGAACTGAACAACAGTATAAAGTGGAAATTTTTTTTTTGCCATTTTGTGCTAAAGAACATAAGATTTTAAAATGGACAAATGGATAAAAAACAAAAATGGGAAGGTCATAAACAGAGAAATATGTGTGGCCAATTAAGTACATTTTAAATATTCAACCTTTTAGTAAATAAGGAAGTTCAAAATTATATTTTTTGTAGCCATTGTCAAATTTAAAAATTGCCAGTGTTTAGTTTTAGTGTTGCCAGTGTTTAGTGTTGCTTTATTGATTACGCCAAAGCCTTTGACTGTGTAGATCACAACAAACTGTGGAATATTCTTCAAGAGGTAGAAATACCAGACCACCTTACCTGCCTCCTAAGAAATCTTTATGCAGTTTAAGAAGCAACAGTTAGAACTGGGCATGGAACTACAGACTGGTTCCAAATCGGGAAAGGAATATATCAAGGTTGTATATTGTCACCCTTCTTATTTAACTTATATGCAGAGTACATCATGTGAAATGCCAGACTGGATGAAACACAAGTTGGAATCAAGATTGCCAGGAGAAATATCAATAACCTCAGATACACAAATGACACCACCATTGTGGCAGAAAGTGAAGAGGAACTGAAAAGCCTCTTGATGAAAGTGAAAGAGGAGAGTGAAAAAGCTGTCTTAAAACTCAATGTTCAAAAAACTAAGATCATGGTATCTGGTCCCATCACTTCATGGCAAATAATTGGGGAAACATGGAAACAGTGACAGACTTTATTTTCTTGCACTCCAGTCACTATAGATGGTGACTACAGCCATGAAACTGAAAGATACTTGCTCCTTGGAAGAAAAGCTATGACTAACCTAGGCAGCATATTAAAAAGCAGAGGCATTACTTTGCCAACAAAGGTCCATCTAGTCAAAGCTATGGTTTTTCCAGTAGTCATGCATGGATGTGAAAGTTGGACTATAAACAAAGAACTGATGCTAGACTCTTAAGTCGCTTGGAGAGCAAGGAGTTCCAACCAGTCCATCCTTGTGTTTCTAGCAATAGGTCCTGCTGCGCCCATACAGTAGATGCTGGGCCTCTGTGAACACACAGATACAGCCCATGTGTTTATGTGAAAAGTATCCAGACAAGAGAAAAAAAGGTGGTTACAAAAATATGTATTTTTACAGTTGTGTATATTCATATATTTAAGTGTAGGAAATCAGTCCTGAATATTCATTGGAAGGACTGATGCTGAAGCTGAAGCTCCAATACTTTGGCCACCTGATGTGAAGAACTGACTCATTTGAAAAGACCCTGATGCTGGGAAAGATTGAAGGTGGGAGGAGAAGGGGATGACAGAGGATGAGATGGTTGGATGGCATCACCAACTCGATGGACATGTGTTTGATAAGCTCAGGGAGTTGGTGATGGATAGGGAGGCCTGGCTTGTTACAGTCCATGAGGTTGCAAAAAGTTGGCCACTACTGAGTGGCTGAACTGAACTGAACTGAGTGTTGCCAGGCTGGTAGGGAAGGGGCCTGTGGTCCTGGCAGGAGGGAGTGTGGATGCCATGCTCATCCAGAGAGGCATTCAGAGCATGTGCACGTGGCTGTCACACTTCTGTACCACCTGTGTTTCTAGCAATAGGTCCTGCTGTGCCCGTACAGGAAATGCTGGGCCTCTGTGAACATACAGATACAGCCCATGTGTTTATGTGAAAAGTATTCAGACAAGACAAAAAAGCGTGGTTACAAAAGTGTGTATTTTTATAGTTGTGTATGTTCATATATTTAAGTGTAGAGTGTATTGTGTTAACAGTGATTTTGAATGTTAGCAGTGGTTACGTTCAAACCCTATATTGGATGTAGGATTATAGACAGATGGTTTTCTACATTTTCTGTAAGGAATATGTGTGTACATATATATAATTTATGTACTAGGAATGCAAAATAATTTTTTTGGAAACAAAAAAGTAACCCTTTAAGACCAGGTTAATTTCCAAACTTAAAGGTAAGATTCTTATACTTTGATTTAGTCTAAAATTGTTTCAGGTTTAGGAAGAGAATTTTTGGAGAAATATCTGGGTATAAGAGGACCTGTTTAGCCTGAGCCCTAAGGCATGCACATGAGTTTTGATGTGTGTGTACCAAGTGCTTCCTTCTAGAGCACAGTATCACTGGGGAAGTAAAAGTCCCTGGACTGCGTGGGGCGCCTGTGGGCCAGCCTGTAAGACACAGAGGAGAGAGATCTGAACACGGAGGATGTTCGCCTTCACTTGGACTGTGAGCATTTACTCCTCATAGAGAAAGAGGACTAGCCACATAACCATATGTCTCAGGAGATTGCTCTGATCGAAAAGGACACTGCAGCTTCTCCCCAGGCCTGGACTGTGAAACCCAGAGACCAGCAGGCTGTCTGGGTCCTGGAGAGACTGTGTCTACATTTGATCTGCTTAGCGTGAGAACCTGGGATGCCATAGAGTGAAGAGTTGCCTCCCTTCTTCTGGCCCGGGAGGGGGCAGCGCCTTTTCTGTGATATGTGTGGAAGTGTGTCCACGGAGGACATGGGAACGGACCACCTCCTATGCACTCTCAGGGCCAGGTTAATAGGATGGGTGTGGGAAGCCTTCGCTGTCAACCCTGATTGCCCTGCTTAGGAGAGGAACAGTGACGCCTGGGACACATGATTTTTTTTGTAGGCCTCTTAGGTGGGGAGAAGGATATGGCAACCCACTCCAGTATTCTTGCCTGGAGAATCCCATGGACTGAGGAGCCTGGTAGGCTACAGTCCATGGGGTCGCAAAGAGTTGGATATGACTAAGCAACTTCATTCATAGGCGGGGAGAAGTTAGATCATGTTTGTCAGAGAATTTAGCTGGAGAAGGACACTGGTATAGCCACAGTAGTGGTATTGCTTAATTTTGCTTCTGTCATAGAAATGGAACTTTCTGCTATAAGATCAGCATGAAGGAAGTGAACTGTGATGGTCTTGCTCTTCCAGGTGACAAGGCAGCTGTATGAACCTCTGGTCATGCAGCTGATTCACTGGTTCACCAACAACAAGAAGTTTGAGAGTCAAGACACGGTTGCCCTGCTGGAGGCAATACTGGTGAGTGTGATCCCCTCCTGCCATTCCTGTTGACTGGCTTGTGTGGTCAGTGTTCAGGACCTTCAGCTGCCCATCAGGGTGTCAGAAGGTAGCATCTCGCTAGATCCATCATCTTTTCCTTTTGTGTTAGATAATCGGTGAGACACCATTTAATGAACATGGTGCCATATTTATTATCTTAAGTGATACTTTTAAATAGCTGCATGCAAACAGATTTTTTGCTTTGTTTTGGGAGGATAACTATAAATTTGACAAACATCATCTACTTTGAAGGACTGTGTGTGTGTGTTTGGAAGGTGGAAAGAGTGAACAGGAATGTTCCTGGACTTTTATCAGAGTTGCAGTATCCTCTTGTTTTTAAAAACATGTCTATGGTATAATAGTTAAGAGTAAAAGGAATTACTTGAGCTTGTCCCATTTTCTCCTGCATTCAGATTCAGTTCCTCAAAACCCCTAAAAATCTTAGCTCAGCGTTTACATACAAGTGTCCTGAGCCACTAGAGGTGGCATTGTTGGGCTGTCTGTCTCACTCACTGAGACAGAAGGCAGTGGTCAGCTAAAGCCTTACTGTCTTTCCACACTTATTTTATTTTCATTTTCTGAACTTGTACAAATAACTACATGTGATTTCTTTAAATGTCATATTAAGTGATTTTTACCTATTATATCAACCCATACTTTTGTTTTCTCATATGCTGACTTTGAAGTCAAAATCCCCAGTTGAACTCATAACCCATTTGTCCAAACGAACATCCTTTAGTTCTGTGTTTTTGAAAATTGGTTTCTTTGAGTCTCTGTGTCACTCTCTGCTGAGTGAGTAGCACCATTGCATGGAGGGCTGCTGTCTGCTCCTGCTGGCCTGGTGTCCCTGTCAAGTGTGCCGTTACTCACAGGGCTCCTTTCGCTCTCAGAGGCCCCTGACTAGAGGTCGCGTGTGGGTGGTGGTGGGCTTTGGTGAACACGGGTAGTTAGGATGGTGGCGTCAGTACAGCTGTGATTTACTTCCAGCAGGGCCTGTGACAGATGCAGTTAATTCAGTTTCACTTGTGGATATTTCAAGCAGACGGATTTATTCTGCTGTTTCTATAGTCGATATCTTAGCTGATCACTGAAGGCAGTTTAAGTCAGGGTGAGAATGGAAATGTAATGCGAGCTGGTTGTGGAGGTGCGAGCTGGTTTTGGAGGTGAGAACTGATGGTGGAGGTGAGAGCTGGTACAGGCTCCAGCACCCATGTGTCTCTCCCGTCCGCACCTCTGCCATTTCTGCTGTGTGTGACCGTCACCTCCTTGACTCTGGTTGGCACTGTGATCAGAGATTTTGTGTATGGCAGGGAACCAGTTGTGTTAGAATCCTCTTATTTCATTTTCTGAGTACTTTTCTCAAGTTAAACTTCTCCTTCATGGATCAAAGAGGGAAACAAACACTCAAGTTTCCTAGGCAGCTTTTTCTAGGTGTTCAGAGACCATGGGCTTTGGCGGTGGCTCAGAATCTGCCTGGAATGTGAGAGACCTGGGTTCAATCCCTGGGTTGGGAAGATCCCCTGGAGAAGGGAATGGCTGGCTACCCACTGTGTTATTCTGGCCTGCGTAATTCCATGGACTGTATAGTCCATGGGGTCGCAAAGAGTCGAACACGACTGAGCAACTTTCACTTTACTTTCAGAGACCATACCATTGTGGAGCATGCTCCGACAGAAAGTTACATTTTCAGAACCGCATCTGTCAGATTTTTCTTTGTGTAGCATTTCAGTTTCCTTGAGATTTGCAAGGTCTTTTCTTCATCCTCAATAGATAAGCATCCCAGGTGCTTTTACAGGTAGAATCAGCAGCAGAAAGTTTCAGGATGCAGCCATTGTGTTTGTTCAGGGAACGAGAGACTGCTTTGTTGATATATAGTTAAAGTATTCTCTTTCTTTTTACAAATGTTTCAGCTTCTTAGTCTGAGAATTTTATTTTGTCGAAGGAATTTGTTATTACAGTCTAGATGCTTCCTGCGAAGCCCCTTGACTAGTGTCTATTTGTTCCTGAATTGAGCTCTAAATTCATTCCCATAAATTACTCTAGTTACGTTCAGGGTACTCAACTGTGACATTATGCTTTGTTTCAGGATGGAATTGTGGACCCTGTGGAGAGCACTTTAAGAGATTTTTGTGGTCGGTGTATTCGGGAATTCCTCAAATGGTCCATTAAGCAGACAACACCGCAGCAGCAGGAGGACAGTCCAGTGAACACCAAGTCGCTCTTCAAGCGACTGTACAGCTTTGCACTTCACCCCAATGCTTTCAAGAGACTGGGAGCATCGCTTGCTTTTAATAATATCTACAGGGAGTTCAGGTGCGTGAGTTCCCTGTCTGGGGTACCAGGGCGGGGCAGGGGGCCGGCACGGGGAGAGTAATACTATTTACAGGGAGTTCAGGAGTCCTGTGCTGGGAAGAGTGTAAAGGTTCTTAGGTTTCCAGTGGTGATTTTGTGAAGTGACTGCTGTTTATGCATCCATGTAATCATATATCCAGCACTTAGTGAATACTTATATTCTGGATGCTGTACTGTTTTCTGGGGATTAAATAATGAGTTAAAATGCTGTTTGCATTCAAGAAGAGGCTCGGAAAGTGTTGAGAACTGCATTCAGGCTTAATATACACAGTCTGGAAAGTGCAGCAAAAGGCCTCGTAAGAGACTTGTGAAGCACATAAAGGAGCCTGACACGGGGTGAGTAGGTGACACTGGGAGTGCGACTGGAGCCGTGTGGAAAGGTCCAGGCCCAGATCAGAGGGACATGCAGAGATAAGAGACAGACGGGGCTCTGAGGAGACACATTTTCTCTGCCTCGCTGTGGGGATTGAGGTGCAGATGCGAGTGAAGTGAGGCTGGCCACGGGCCTCTCTGTAGAGCTAAGATCTGAAGGCCATGGCCAGGCCCCGAGTCATGGGAGCAGGGAGCACGGTTGGACTTGTCCTGAAGCTCACCTGCCAGCAGCTGTGTGGGGAGTGGTCTGAGTGCCAGGACACCGGGGAAGAGCCTGTTTCATGGTCCATGGAAAAGATAGTCCCTGACCTAAGGTCATGGTGATGCTGGCTTGTTCCTTCGCTGAGCATTGGTTGCTAAGTTAGACTGCACGTGCCAGACTCCGTGCCAGATGTGGGAGGTACAAAGATGCAGCGCTTTGTGATGGTTGCACTTAAAAAAGAGAGGCGGGTGATAGTCACATAGATAAAGGTAAAATTTGTAGCTGAAATCAATGCTTTTAGTAGTATAAGGGATTCCCTGGTGGCCCAGTGGTTAGGACTCCATGCTTCCATTGCTGAGGGCTCAGGTTCGACCCCTGGTTGGGAAACCAAGGTCCCATGAGCTATGCCGTGCAGAGGAAATAAAAAAGTAGTGGTACATGATTACTAAAGGACCTTATAATGAATAATCAGACCTCATTTAGTTAGAATAGCTTCTCTCAGGAAATGGCAGTTAGATAATGACGAGGGAGCAGTTGTTAAAATAAGAGAGATGATGGATGGATGGGGGAGGTAGGTGGGTGGTAAGTGGATAGATTGTAGATGGATGGATGGTAGATGGAGATATGACGGACGGGTGGACTGATGGATGCCTGTATCTGCATGTGGGGGCATGTTCACATTTTATGAGAATTGACTGGAGTTTGAAGTCATTGTTAATTTTTTAGTTGAGGTGTGATGTAAAATGTTAGGTGTACAGTGTGATTCAGTTTGTAAAGGTTATGCTTCATTTGGTGGCTCAGAGGTTAAAGCGTCTGCCTTGCAATGCAGGAGACCTGGGTTTGATCCCTGGGTCGGGAAGATCCCCTGGAGAAGCAAATGGTAACCCACTCCAGTATTCTTGCCAGGAGAATCCCATGGACAGAGGAACCTGGTGGGCTACAGTCCACAGGGTCGCAAAGAGTCGGACACGACTGAGTGACTTCACTTTCACTATAGTTATGATAAAATATTGGCTGTATTCCTGTATTGTACATTGCTTATCTGTGTTGTACATAGCAGTTTGTATCTTGAATTCCTCTACCCCTGTTTTGCCCCTCCTCCTTCCCTCTGGTAGTCACCGGTTTGTTCTTTATATCTGTGAGTCTGTTTCTGTTTTGTTCTGTACATACGTTTGTTTTATTGGTTAGCGTCCCCATATAAGTGATATTATGTGATATTTGTCTTTGATCTGTTTCCCTAAGCATAAAGCTCTCTGGGTCCAGCCATACAGCTGTGAATAGCATTATTTCATTCTTTTTTATGCTGTGTAATAGTCCATGGTCTGTATACACATCTTGCTCATCCTTTTATCTGTGAGTGGAGACTTAGGCTGTCTCTGTCTTGGCTGTTGTGATCCGTGCTGCTGTGAGCACTGGGGTGCCTTTATCTTAGCGAATTACGGTTTCCTTGGATATACGCCCAGGAGTGCAGTTGCTGGGTTGCATGGTAGTTGTAGTTTTAATGTTTTGAGGAACCTCCATGCTGTTTCCATGGTGGCTGCACTAGTTTACATTTCCACCAGCAGTGCCCAAGGGCCCCCTTTCTCCACCACCTCAGCAGTACTCGTTATTTCACGTCTTTGTGGTGATAGCTATCTGACAGGTGGGAGGTGACATGTCATTGTGGTTTTGATTGAATTTCGCAGATGCTTAATGATGTTGATCATCTTTTCATGCTCCTGTTGGCTGTCTGTGTGTCTCCTTTGGTGAAGTGTCTGTTCAGGTCTTCTGCCTATTTTAAAATGGGCTGATTTTTGATACTGAGGTGTCTGTGTATTTTGTATGCTAAGTCACTTTAGTTGTGTCCGACTCTGTGCAACCCCATAGACGGAAGCCCACCAGGCTCCCCCGTCACTGGGATTTTCCAGGCAAGAACACTGGAGTGGGTTGCCGTTTCCTTCTCCAACGCATGAAAGTGAAAAATGAAAGTGAAGTCGCTCAGTCGTGTCCAACTCTTAGCGACCCCATGGACTGCAGCCCATCAGGCTCCTCCATCCATGGGGTTTTCCAGGCAAGAGTACTGGAGTGGGTTGCCATTGCCTTCTCCGGTATTTTGTATACTAACCCCATATTTATCATATCATTTGCAGATGTTTTCTCCTGTTGGGTAGGTTGTCATTTTGTCTTATTGATGGCTACCTTTGCTGTGCAGAAGTTTAAGTTTAATTAGGCCCCATTTGTTTCTTTTTGCTTTTGTTTCCTTTGCTTTAGGAGACAGATCCAAGAAAATATTGCTACAATTTATGTCAAAGAGTATTCTGCCTGTATTTTCTCCTGGGAGTTTTATGTTTTGCAGTCTTACATATGACTGCATTTACAGTCACACATGTGGTCTTTAAAGTCTGTTAAAGACCTTACACGGAGAAGGCGATGGCACCCCACCCCAGTACTCTTGCCTGGAAAATCCCATGGACGGAAGAGCCTGGTAGGCTCCAGTCCATGGGGTCGCGAAGAGTCGGACACAACTGAGCGACCTCACTTTCACTTTTCACTTTCATGCATTGGAGAAGGAAATGACAACCCACTCCAGTGTTCTTGCCTGGAGAATCCCAGGGACGGAGGAGCCTGGTGGGCTGCCGTCTATGGGGTCGCACAGAGTCGGACACGACTGAAGTGACTTAAGAGTAACAGCAAAGACCTTACATATAGGTGTTTAATTCATTTTGTTTTTTTTTTCAATATGTTGTTAGAGAATGAATGTTCTGATTTCATTTTTTGTATGTAGCTGTCCAGTTTGCCCAACAGCATTTATTAAAGACCCTGTCTTTTCTGCATTGTGTATCCTTGCCTCTTTTGTCATAGATTGACTGACCGTAACTGGATGGGTTTATTTCTGGGCGCTCTCCTGTGTTCTGTTTATCTCTCCGTCTGTTTTTGTGCCAGTCTCAGGCCATTCTGATTACACTACAGTATAGTCTGAACTCAGGGAGTGTGATTCCTACAGCTCTGTTACTCTTTATCAAGATTGTCTCAGCTATTTGGGCTCTTTTATATTTCCATACAAAATTTAAAATTATTTGTTCTAGTTCTGTGAAAAATGCCATTGGTATTTTGATAAGTTTTTTTTTCTTTTTAGTTTTTTAAGTTGTGAAAGCTACCTGTACATAAGAGTGTTTAAAACATATGGCCATACCACACGGTGTGTGGGATATTAGTTCCCCAGTCAGGAGTCAGACCTGCACCTCGTGCAGTGGAACCTCGGATTCTGAACCACTGGACTACCAGGAAAGTGGACAGATGACATGAGGGTTTGCATAGAGAACCCTAAAGACTCCAGTAAAACTGTTAGAACTGATGAACTCAGTAAAGTTGGAGAATACAAAATCAGTACAGAAAAATCTGTTGCCTTTTTGTGTACTCATAACAAACAATCAGAAAGTAAAATTAAGAAAGCAGTCTCATTTATAGCTGTATCAAAAGGAATAAAATGCCTCGGAATAAATTTAACGAAGGGGTTGAAAGACCTGTACACTGACAACTGTAAGACGCTGATGACAGAAACTGAAGAAGACCCCAGTAGATAGAAGGCTGTTCTGTGCTCACGGATTGGAAGAATTAATATTGTTAAAATTTCCATACCTCCCACACAAGTCGCGAGATGCAGTGCTGTCTTTATCCAAATCCTGATGGCTGTTTGCACCGAAATTGGACCAGCAATCCTAATACGTGTGGGGAGCCACCAAGACCCCGAGTAGCTGAAGCAGTCCTGGAGGAGAGCCAGGCTGGAAGCATCCCCTGGGTCTCAAGACTCGTCGGCCTTCCCTCCGCCCTGTCTGACTTGCCTCTGGCTGTGTGCTCCTCTCGCCCCGTTTGCGACGCGCCCCTCCCCATCCGCCCCTCCCCTCCCTGTTGTGGTGAGACCTTGTTTCCTTTACCCTGTTGTTGTCTTTCTCGGATACCTGGGTTTGCTGGGCCGCATTCCAAGTGGCTCTGAGAGAAGATGCTGAGGGAGCTGTGTTGGGGGTGTCGTGTGTTGGATGATATGAATACAGGCTTGAACGCTTCCTGCATGCTCCGGGGCCGTTCTGGAGATCTTTCTTTAGGGAGCATGGTTTTAGAGTATCAATTGTCTTGTCATTTCTCTTCTCACTACTTTAAATGGATTTGGTTTTTGTCTTACTGTCTTTTGTTTAAGATAAAGCTACTGTAGTCACCCTGGCCCTCTGAGATTGACTCCAGCTCTGGCAGTTTGACCACACGATGCTCTTCAGGGGAACCTCTTCTTCCCGCTCTGACACCCGTGTTCCATCCTGCCTCACGCCTTTGCCCACAGCCTGTATTTTCAGTGTCAAATCTGGATGTGTGACAGGCTGTGCGTGTGGAAGATGAGGGGCCTGTGGAACCATAAGAGCCTTCTGGGATTCCCTTCTAGGATTCAAATTAAAAAAAAAAATTAGGGTAATATTCCTGCCAAACCAGACAGCAATGTGCAGTCTTGTCCTGATGCCCCCATCCTCTAGCCCTGCTGGTCCCTCACTCTGGTCCTCACTCTCATCCCCACTCTCTTCCTCACTCTGATCCTCACACTCATCCTCACCCTGATCCTCACTGTGGTCCTCACTGTTGTCCTCACTCCGGTCCTCACCCTCGTCCTCACTCTAGTCCCTCACTCTGGTTCTCACTGTGGTCCTCACTCTGGTCCCTCACTCTGGTCCTCACTTTCGTCCCCACTCTCATCCTTACTCTGGTCCCTCACTCTGGTCGCTCACTCTGTTCCTCACTCGTCCTCACCCTGGTCCTCACTGTGGTTCCCCCTTCCCAGAGTGGGGAGCGGTGCCTGTGCACTTGGTCACAAGCTGGAACACCCATGAGACTGTGTTTCTCTGCCTAGCAGTGTGGACACAGTCATTCCCTGTCCTGTGTCAGAGGAACAGATTTTCCAGGGGGAGGCTGACCTGTGCCCTGACCCCCTGGAAGTCTGCTGTCATTGGATCATCCAAAGATGTTGGTGGTCCCTGTAACTGTTACATGTGGTGGGTACGCCTGTGAAAGGCCCAGAGATGACTGATGGTGTTGACTTGTTTTTGGATGGGTAGAGAGCTTTTGAGATTGCTTTAAAGGAACGCGTGTAGAACCAGATCTCCCTTTCTGCTGCATGTGATGATGGGGAGATGCGTGGCGTGTGGCCAGAACAGTGGCTCAGGGGCCTGTGCTGTGAGCAGGTCCACCGCTGGAGGAGGGTGCTCGTCACGAAAGGCCATGTCTCTTGGGTCTGTTCTTGGCCAAGTTTTCTTCTTTGAGATGTTTTAGGTTGTTTTCTGTTTTAAAGTATTTGAGCCGTTTCTAAAGACAGAATCAGTTCAAGTGTGTTCTGTCTGGCAGCACTGCTGTGTCCCTGTGTCGTGGCTGTCTTGCGAGTCTCAGACGACACTCGTGTTCTCTGTTGCAGAGAGGAGGAGGCTCTGGTGGAACAGTTTGTGTTTGAAGCCCTGGTCACGTACATGGAAAGCCTGGCCCTAGCACACGCAGACGAGCGGTCTTTGGGTAGGTCCATTCGGGCTTTCTGTGCACGCCGGCCTGCACAGCTCGCCAGCTTGTCCACGCGGGGCGGGGCCAAAGCCACTCCTTCTTGAGGCGCTGTCTTCTCTCGTCTTCTGTTTAGGGTGGTAAGTGAAGCAAGGACGGGCCCCTCACAGCCTCTAACCCAGTTTATACAAGAGGTGTCTGTACCCCCACCCCTAAGACTCACCATGTCCCCCTGGCGGCCACTCAGGTTGACCCTGGTTCTGCAGGGTCCTGCCTGGGGCAGGCGGGGCAGTTTTACGGTGAAGCCCCAGTGAAGCCAGCCAGCTGCCGTGGTGACTCAGTTGGTGGAAACGCACAGCTGGTGCAGGGCAGACAGTGGACCTGATAGGCTCAGAGAGGAGGACAGTGTCTCTGAACTCACTAACTGTGGTCTACAAGGTAGGAAATAGCTTTCCCAGCAAGACTGTGATAAAGCTGTTGTGACAGTCATGAAGACAGTTTTAAAATACTAGGCCAGACATAGGCTACATTCTGTCCGGAGCTGTCAGAATCATCCTCAGTTTTCTAAGACTTCTTGGCGATCCCCTACTCGGTCTGCCTGGGAGTCTGGCCCAGGGTTCTGATGTGGCTCTCACGTGTGGAGACCCCTGCCCTCACCAGGGAGGTGTCTGTTTTTAACAGACACATGGAGCCCCGTTGTCCTCCATGTTGACAGCCCTACTAATGAGTAAAAACATCTAAAATTCTGTCCTGCCAGCATTGCATTAAAATTGCTTCATCTTGACATCATATACAGGTAACTTCTCAACAGGAGAAGTTTGACTCTTAAAAATCACTGTCAGGTCAAAAGTGTAGAGAGAAAGTGCTTTCCCGGTAGCAGATGAGGCCCCCTTCCTAACCACCCTAGATGCCTGTGGATGATTTCACCGTTTTACTTCGGTCCTCCTACAGTGCTGCATTATCAACTATAACAGAGTTTAACCTACAGCAGAGAAGGAGGCTCAGGGAGCTCCCCCGAGATGACAGCCTGCAGTGGCGGTGCGTGGGCTCTGGCCAGCTTGGTGGATCCCGCGTCCCCCCTGGAACTGAGGCTGCCTCTGCCTGGCGGGGCTGTTGTGTCGCTCTGTGTGAGTGCGCACCATGCTGACCTACGGTTTCTTAAACATGGGTTTTGGTTGTGGACATGCAGTGTTGTATGAAATCACCTGTTTAGTTACAAACCTCAGCCAGGAAGCCTAGTACTGCTGTGTTGATGACTGTCAGCTGCAAATCTCCATGGCGATGTCTGTGTGTTGAGAGCAGGTACGGTTCAGCAGTGCTGCGATGCTGTCGACCACCTGGGCCGCATCATCGAGAAGAAGCACGTTTCCTTAAACAAAGCCAAAAAGCGACGCTGTCCCCGGTAGGTGATGTTCTTCCTTTCTCTTTCTCCCCCGCACCCAAAAAACTAATTCTTAGTCAACACATGTTTAATATCTGGGAGGAATTTATAAAAGTATAGAGTCAGTTTTCTAAAGTCACTTAAAAGCTGTATGTTTAAAAGTGCTTCATTTAAGGTGTAATCTTGGTTGGGGTGGTAGATGCATTTTTAGAGTCATTGTTGGAGCTGAGATATGTCTGCACTGAATACAGCTCTGATGTGGAATCCCTTGACATGCTACGGAGTAGGTCTGGAATGCAAGAACCAAAATATTAGAACAGTAGGATTTTGGGAGACATGAAGTTACAGGATTTTGAAATGAAGTCCTTCAAAACCAAGGCTGGCTCATCGCCCAGTGATTTTCTGTCTTTACTCCCATATCCATCCTGCCGGGTCCCATTCTCAGAGGGGGTCAGGGTGTGCCATGCCCCCTCTCCCCTGGGTCTGTTCACGGGCCTGAGGAGCCCTGGCATGTGCTAACACTCTGCAGAGGCATAGCCTGTGGACTGGACATTGATTCTCCCTCTGTGGTTTTAAAATCAATTCCCCCCTACCCTGGGCGTGGCATCTCTCCAGGTTGCTAATGCTCACTTTTGAGCAACAGGATTACTTTGAGGTCTGGTGACAGCGTGGGTTGCTGGGCCCTGCCCTGGAATTGGCCTTCGTAGGTTTTCAGGGGGCTGAGAATTTGCCTTTCTGCTGAGTTTACAGATGACACTGACGAAGCTGGTCCAGGGAGCACAATTTGAGAAGCTCTGCTTCAGATCCTTAACCCCTTTTGTTTTAAATTGCACTTAACAGAAAACATGAAAATACGTGGTACTGTTCTTTTAAGAAATGCTTTTTAATTTTTCCCTCAATTAAAAAAAGGCAATGAGCATTTAGAATCTATTTCACCTGTGACATTTTGATTGTATTCTAATGATAATACATTAAAAATAAATTGAATGCCTTTTAATGAGGTTTCCACATGTATTAAGGAAGTAAAATTGAATTTATGCTTTGTGGACTCTGGGGTTGGCTAAATGCTGAATGTTGGGGCAAATACTGAATGCAGAGTGTTCTCCATACAGAGACTTCCCACCTGTGGCATCCTTGTGCCTGTCGGATGTGGTTCAGTGGCTTTTCACCAACTGCGGGAGGCCCCAGACGGAATGTCGACACAAGTCCATAGAACTCTTCTATAGGCTTGTTCCTTTGCTGCCAGGTATGGCCATCATTGTGCCCTATAAGTGTCTTTTACCAGTAGTCTAGAGGTGTACTTATATAAAACATGATCTTTCCATTGAGAAAAATGTAACATGCCTCTAACTAACAAAAAGTAAGTATGTTCAATAATCATTTCAGATCATTTGTGTGACGGCTGATAATTAAAGGCTACAGAGTTCTCAAAGATTTATAGAAGGGAAAATGCTGTTTTGATGTTAGATGAAACAGAGGAAGTAAATTTAGGATTTCTTAATATCTTATATTTTCTTCTATAACATCTTTGCTTTTCTATTCCACTTAAAAGAAGGAAGACTTGGATGACCATGGTGGTTGTTAACGTGATGTTCAATTAAGATTTAAGAAATCTTACTAATAGTTAATGAAGTAATGCAGTTGTTTTATTTTGACATGTAAATTGATAAGGAACTCCCAAGCCTGAATGATCTCAGCTCTTTGTGATATTAAAGGAAAGCAGTGGACCTGTGCTTTTTAGTTGTTACTGTGCTGGACCATTAAACCGTGCTTAGAGGCTTGAGATCATGTCTCAGTTTCTTAGGAGTGAGGATCTTGTTCTCTCCAGTTAGTCCATCCCCAGGTTTGGTGGCTGAGGCGTGGGGACGCTGGGCTTCACACGCGCCGGGCGCAAGTCCGGAACCAAGTGGCGCTGTGCCATGTGCATCTGGGTGAGGCAGCGCCCTGCACCACAGCTCCTCAGCCTGTTCTGTTTAGCAAGTGGCATGGAGGACCACTGTGGGGAACAAGAGGCAAGATGCCCTCCTGTCATTCTGGGAGTTAAAAGCATTGTGCATTTTCTTATACTGTGGAATATAGTACAAGTCGCACAGTCGTGTCCGACTCTGTGACCCCATGGGCTGTAGGCTCCTATGTTTATGGGATTTTCCAGGCGAGAGTACTGGAGTGGATTGCCATTTCCTTCTCCAGGGTACTATGAAATACGTGATGTTAAATACTATATAATTTACGTACTATATATCATGATTTTATTCATGCTGTATATTTACATATACTATGTAAACATATAGTATGTATTTATCCACTGTACTATAATTTAACGTATGTGATAGAGATGTATGTTTGTGCTTTTAATTTTTAGGGAATTGTTTAAAAAGCATTAGTATTTTATATATGCTTTTAGTTAGCAAGTTTGTTTCACATGTTTCCATCCTCACAAGGAAATCAGTGCAGAGTGGATGGATGGGGAGAAAGGCGGGGCAGAGGTGGGACTGCTTCCTGCACCCCATGCCTGCTAGTGGCGTCAGTGCAGCCACTCTTCCTCCCAGCTGCCTGCTGCAGGCCCTCTTATACTTTGGTGAAATATTAGGGCTCTACCCCTCAGAATGATCTGTGTTCAGCACTGGACGCTGGGTTCGCCGTCTGACTTGTCCTCCTGTGTCCTCTCGGGGGGCCTCTGCCCACTTTAGGGATATTTAAGGTCCCGCGTCCTGCAGAGGTGCCCTGTGCACCGGGCCAGGCCCGTGGACACCCAGATGCATGGGGTGCAACGAACGGTGCAGGTTTGCTCCCCACCAGGGAATGGTGGTGGAAAGGCCAAGAGACAGGCCCCGCCTCATGGGGAGTGGGAGCGAGAGAGCCCCCCATCTTGTTTCCCTCTAGGCCTGTCCTCCTGGGCCCTTCATTTCTGCATCTTCGCCGCCGCTACTCTCAGCTAGCACTTGATGTAGAATTTATATATCATCTTATTCTTTACTCACTGTTACACTTTTCTTTGTCTCTTAGTGAAAATAATGGACTGGTAATTTTTCTTTCTAAAACTCTGAAAACATGGTTCTAATCTTTTCTTACGTAGCTTGTGATATTTTCTGACACAATAAAAAACATTTCTTCTTTTGCATCAGAAATACATTACTGTTTCAGTTTCTAACTTCATTAGAATCAGAATGACTTGGCATGTTTAAAGGCACTGATTTCAGAGCCTACAAAATACACTTTAATGTTCTTTAATTTAGAAAATAATTAATACCTATTAGAAAAATATCTTTTAAAAAGTAGATCATTTAATTCTCTTATTTAATGAACACATGTGGTAGATGCTCTTCCGAGCACTGTTTCAGATATTAGCTGCTTTAGTTCACGTAATCTTGGCGACAGCCCCAGAGGCGGATGTTGTATGAGTCACTGAACAAGGACACAGGCCAGAGGGCCGCTCCCCATGGCGCCGGGTGGACAGGCAGGACGTTCAGAGGGCCTCACTACTCTTGTGCTTGTTCCTTCAAAAAAGCAATAATGGTTCTCAAGAAAGAGGGCAGGAGGAAAAGTCTGAAGTTTATAGGTAGCGAAATGGTATCCAGTTAGATTGCTAATGGTTAAAGACACTGAGGAGAATGACTTCTGGTGGAAATAACCTTCTTGTCTGTGAGCACAGGGAGTGAGCTGTGAGTGCCACAGTTAGAAAAACACTATCCTGGATCATTTTGGAATTTCGTTGCATTGGTAGGTTTGTTTATGTGAGTCTTTTATGGGGGGCTGTATTTGAAATAGTGTGATACTGCCCATCTTGTTATGGTCTGATTACATTTTAACCCTACCAGACCTTTTTTTTGTTCTTCATTGTTGGGAGAAGCTATTTTTTATTTTCATATAGCGATTATCAAATGATTTTAATCACACGAGAGTGACTGATATGTGTATTTGAATCCTGTTTCTCTTTTAAGGCAACAGATCCCCTTCCTCATGGCTGAGAGACCTGGTCCAGAAGGAAGGCGTCCCCTTCCTCGTGAGCACCTTCGAGGGCGGAGGAGCCCGGGACCGGCCGGCCGGCCTGCTGGCCCAGCCCACCCTCCGCCACCTGCAGGGCCCCTTCAGCCTGCGCTCCACCCTGCAGTGGATGGACGCGCTGCTGGCAGCGCTGGAGTGCTACAACACCTTCCTGGATGCGGGCACCCTTGGCGCCGCTGAGGTCCTGGGTGGGTAGAGCCTCCTGGCTCGGCTCCAGGCTTCTGCCCGGAGCCAGGCTGGGGATGAGATGGGGCGTGTGACTGGACAGGATCACGGGTGTCATTCTCAGCTCTGCCTGCTCCCTGCGCTCACAGTCAGGGTGTGAGGCCCCCTGTCTCCCTGCCCCAGAGTCCTCACCACTCTCTCGCCCTGCTCCCTGGTTCTCCACCCCCGTTCCCCCTCATCTTCTGAGCTCCTGCGGGGTGTGTCTATAATTTTCTTAGCTCTCCCTGTTCCTGGAGCATTTCTGTTCTAGGCAGTAGTGACGGTGCTTGCAGAGGACAGTGGGCAGTGGGATGTGTGTGCTGAGCGGGCCCTGTCCCCTGGGGACCTGCATGGCTCACGTGGGCAGGTGCCACTCTGGGAGGGGCGTCCCCAGGGTGGAGCACATGCAGCTGGCCGGTGGCTGCCAGATGCGCTTTGCTGTGAGGCTCAGAGCAGCCACATTTAGTGTCTGGGATTTCTCCTGGGTCCTCACTTGCGTGGGCCGAACTGCAGACTTGCCCACAGAATAGGTTGGGCTGTTCAAATGATTGAATCAGGAGCATCTGCTCCAGCTGTGGTGACAGCTAACTGAGGGGACTGCATCCTCCCCCAGTCCTGTCAGAGGTGACAGGGTTATAAGGACTCAGGTGGCCCCTGGTCTCCTGCACTCAAGGACACCTGGGGTTTGAGAATGTGACTCTGACCAAATGTACTCTCAGTTACTTGAATACATAATGACCTGTCCAAAATTATTCAAGTGACCTGTCAGGTGGCAATTTGATTAACTTTCCTTAAATCTAATGACACAGAGAACTGGAAGCCCCCACCCGAGAGGATCTCACCCAGCCTCCACCTTTGCTCGTCTCTCGACTTAGGCACCACTGGGGTCACTTGTCCCCATCTTTATGCCTAGATGGTGAGCTGCACTCCGATCGCAGAGTGGAGAGCTTGTGTCTGTCCTTCTGTGGCAGATGGGGTGGGCCAGGGGAGTGTATCTCAGACTCATGAGTTTTGTGGGAAACCCATCTGGGAGTTGGTATGAAATTGACTCCATGAAACAGCCAGTCACACCCCCCTGTTTAAGGCCAGGATGTGTCTCCCCCGCTGCCCCTTTGGAGGACATTTAGGTGGTTTCTTCTTATTTTAAATTGAAAACATTGCTAGAATGAACATCCTCAAAGCGCATATTTGCGGTTCCACTATTATTTCATGAGGATAAAATCTCAGTGCTGGATCAAGGGATATGAACTTTTAAACCTTTGATAGAAATAGGTGTGCACATTTTTTTAAAGCTTTTAGTATGATTGAGCAAATAGCCCTTCAAAAAGATTGTGTTAATTTGTGGTCCCGTGAGTAGTGTTTGAGAAGTAGGATCTAACCTTCTATAGGTGTGTTCTTACTGTGTGGGTCTTCAGTTGAATTCTAGGTGGGTTGTGTTTTGAAATGAGAAGAAATAACTGCCCATTTTATTCAGCTTTTATTGAACCTTTAAACATTTGACTGAAAGTATATATATCACACTCATACTGAAGGAATTTTATGTTAATCTTAGTGATTTTAGAAGGAAATGTATGCTGATATTTTACTATCATTTTTTCTAGGTGCTGAAACGCAGTCTTCGCTTTGGGAAGCGGTGGCTTTCTTCTTAGAGAGCATCGCCCTGCACGACATCACAGCAGCACAAAGGTGCTTTGGCGTGGGGACCACAGGTGACAGGCCCAGCCCGCAGGAGGGGGACAGGTACAGCTACAGCAAGTGCACAGTGGTCGTCCGGGTCCTGGAGTTCTCCACGACACTGCTGGGCGCCCGCCCCGACGGCTGGAAGGTGGGCCTACCCTCCCACTGGTCTGCTTTCCCAGAGCTGTCCCTGTGTGGGAGCAGGCTGTTCTTGAGAATACCAGACTTCAGGTGCTCGTGTGGGAACAGAAGACAGTTTTCTAAATGTCTTATTGGCTCTTGGGTTTTATGCTGTGACCGAGCACCTGCCTGAGGAAATACACATCAGCCAAAGTTTGTAAGTGTTTCTATTTGGCTGAGGCCCACAGCCCACCCGTTGGCGTCTACTGTGTGCCTGCTGTGCACCTGGCCTGCCCCTCTCAGGGCTGGGGGCCCAGGCTGCCCCATGAGGGTGTCACGGGGGCACCTCCAGGCCCACCTCTCCCAGGACTGGGGGCCAAGGCTGCCCCATGAGGGTGCCACGGTGGTACCTCCAGACCTGCCTCTCCTGGGGCTGAGGGCTCAGACCACCCCCATGAGGATGCCACGGGGGAACCTCCAGGCCCGCCTCTCCCAGGACTGGGGGCCCAGGCTGCCCCATGAGGGTGTCACGGGGGCACCTCCAGGCCCACCTCTCCCAGGACTGGGGGCCAAGGCTGCCCCATGAGGGTGCCACGGTGGTACCTCCAGACCTGCCTCTCCTGGGGCTGAGGGCTCAGACCACCCCCATGAGGATGCCACGGGGGAACCTCCAGGCCCGCCTCTCCCAGGACTGGGGGCCCAGGCTGCCCCATGAGGGTGTCACAGGAGCACCTCCAGGCCCACCTCTCCCAGGGCTGGGGGCCCAGGCTGCCCCATGAGGGTGTCACGGGGTCACTTCTAGACCCTACTCTCCTGGGGCTGAAGGCTCAGACCACCCCATGAGGGTGTCATGAGGGGCACCTCCAGGCCCACCTCTCCCAGGGCTGGGGGCCCAGGCCTCCCCATGAGAGTGTCATGGGAGGACACCTCCAGGCCCACCTCTTCTGGGGCTGAGGGCTCAGACGACCCCATAAGGGTGTCACGAGGGCACCTCCAGATCTGCCTCTCCCAGGGCTGGGGGCCCAGGCCTCCCTGTGAGTGTCATGGGGGTACCTCCAGGCCTCCCTCTCCCAGGGCAAAGATGGAGCGACCCGGGGAGACTGGAACGTGTGCTGTCTGAGCTTCGTGGAGAGCGGGTGCCAGCCCTTCCCCCAGGCAGACGGAATCCCGTGTGCCTGGCTGTCCAGGGCGCTGGGAGTCCCACTGCTGCCATTGTGTCTGTCCAGCTCCTTGGGAAGGACTCATGCAGCACAGACCTCATGAGGCTCCTGGTGAGGACGTTGTGTGCACCCTCGAGTGTGGGCTTCAACGTTGGAGATGTGCGGGTGATGGAGCAGCTCCCCGATGTGTGTGTGGCCCTGCTGAGGGCCCTGAAGACGTCCCCACACCGGGACATGCTGGAGGCCTGCCTCCGGGAAGAGGTCACGACAGAAAGGTGGGGCTCCAGATGGGCTCTGCATGGGGGTGGCATCAGCCAGGGCCTGCCCGGCCCCAGGACAGCGACCATGGCTGTGGCCCTGCAAGCTAGTAAATGCATTCCAGCAGGACTCATGATTGTCAGAGTCCTTACAGTAAGGAGGCCAGCACTCACCTGGTTTTTCTTTGTTTTCCTTGCCTGGCCAGCATTGAGGAGCTGTGTGCTGTTGACCTGTATGGCCCGGACGCTCACACGAAGAGGGCCAGACTGGCTTCTCTCGTGTTGGCTTGTAAGCAGCTGCACAAGGCTGGCTTCCTGCATGTCGTAGTGCCGTCTCAGGTAACTGTGCTGCTTTGTTTTACATTTCTCTTAGCTTATTATGCCAGTTAATCTATCTATGTGTAGTCTTTTTAAGACATCGTTATGTACAGAGCTTGCTGAGATGGGAATTAGAGAAATACTTGCTCCAGACACGTCATTGTTGCCTGGAGTGTAAATGCAACAGTGAGTGCTAAAGTTCGTGAATGTAAACTGGAAATCCAGTGAAGGACTTCTGAATGTTTACAGCAGCCTTCTGAGACCGTTAGGCACTAACTGCTGTCCTCCCTTTGTGGCAGGAAGCAGAGGTGAGTGTTGCTGCCCCTGAGAGTCGGAAGGCAGTGGTCAGTGTTAGTGAACATGGGTTTTTATGAATGAAAGTGGTGAGGTGGTGCTTTCCTCTCAAGCGTCTCATTGTTGTGTATCTCGGTGTTGCTTCACTTCAGTCTGCAGATGAGCAGCATTCTCTTGGCATGAAGCTTCTTTCCCTGATTTATGAAAACATCGCCCCTGGACATGAGGGGCTGAGCCTGTCCTCCCTGGACCCCAGCTGCCGGCGGTTCGCGCGTGAGCTTCTGGAGCTGGCCTTTGCGTGCGGAGGACTGGTAGGAGACGCACCCGCGTGCACATCTGCCTTCTGGTGACCTTGGGCAGCGCTCGCAGCGTCCCCGGAGGCGGGAGTTTAGTTGGGGACCCTATCAGCTGCAGCTCCCCACTGCTGTATTCTGACCTGGAGAATTCCATGGACTGTATTATCCATAGGGTTGCAGAGAGGCTGACATGACTGAGCAAGTTACACTTTCATTTCACTTTTCTCAGCCGCACAAGGACTTTAATAACTGATTTAGGTGAGATGACTTTTTCTCCCGTAAGGAAAGAGTTTTCCTTTTTTTTACAAAAGTAGAATGATGTTCTTCTTGAGCTGAGCTTTGGTCTTTCTCAGGCAGAGAACGTTCTGTGGGTGCAGAGCCACCCTGTGCTGACACAGTGGCTCTTCCCCATCCTTGATGACTCGAGAGGCTGGTGTGGGAGGCACATCCAGATGCTCATAGCCAAGTGCTCATAGCCTCGGGCTCTGCCAGGTGGCCTTGGATAATCTCGCTGGCCGAGGGTCCCTGTCCATTGCCACCCTTCTCCTGCCCACCCCGTACCCCCTCAGCACAGACAGACTATTGTCTAACGTCCTCACCTGAGGGTCCCCACCCACCGCCCTCCTTCTCCTGCCTGCCCCCATACCGCCTCAGCACAGACAGACTACTGTCTAACGTCCTCACTTGAGGGTCCCCACCCACCATCCCCTTCTCCTGTCCCCTTGTCCCCTTGGAACAGACAGACTACTATCTAACGACCTCACCTATCCCAGATGCTCCCCTCAAAGCAGAATTTTGGGGAGCCCTGGGAGACACAGGAGTCTGGAAGAGTTCTGACCCCAAATGGAACCTGGGAAATGGAGCCTGGGGAGGGTCTGCAGTGCAGAGCAGATGAGAATGCTGCTCATCTGCAGACTGACCAGGCCAGGCCCCTGTGCTTTCCATGTCAGAATTCCCTGTCGGAGTCTTGACCCCTGCTGTCCCCTCTCCTTGCAGTGTGAGCGCCTGGTGGGTCTCCTCCTGGACATGGCTGTGGTGTCCACGCCATTCTTGGGAGGCGCCCAGAGGAACACTGTCAGCTTCTCTCATGGACAGTATTTCTACAACCTGTTCTCAGAAACAATCAACACTGAACTGTTGAGAAATTTGGATCTTGCCGTGTCAGAGCTCATGAAGTCGTCTGTGGATAATCCCAAAATGGTAATGGATTTTTCCTCTTAGGAAAGTGTGTTGTCTTTAGTAATGCTTATAAAGGGGTTGCCATACTGCTGAGAAAATGCATCATTAAAACAAAGTACAATCTCTGCCTGGAAGGTCTAAAACTCCTGCCCAAAGCCTCTCCTGTGTGAGCAGTTAGTGATGTAGTAGATATGAGACGTTGACCCTTGTTCTCATCTTGCAGTCCCCATATGACACGGCTCAGCTGTGGGAGCCACCGGCCTTAGTCTCCCCCGGCTACGGCTGGGCCAATGCCGCAGTCCCTGTCACAATGCTGAGTCCTCACTTCCCACACATTCATGCTCTGCGTCCCCCTGCCCCTCACACTGAACCTTTGCAGGTCAATATTTAATGTGTAGTTGAGTTTGGTCTGCTAAACTTAATTTTGAACTTTTTAAGTTGGTTGGTAGACCATCAAAAATCGTTACCTGTTGCAATGGCCATTCTAAGGTAGAGGCGTAATTTCCTGGTGAGTTAATGAGCTGTTATTGCAAGGAGACTTGACAGCTGGGGCCCGAGTCAGCAGATTGTTAACTCTGTGAGAGTCAAGAGCAGGTGTTTCTGATGCGCCCAGTCTCCATGGGGTCGGTGTCCCGTGCGCCTCTCCCCAGAAAGCTGCTGGGGCAAGTTCTGCACCAAGACAGTGTTGCAGTGGGGACTGAGGAGGACGTGGGTCTGGGAAGTGGGCAGTCTCCTGGGGAGGGCACTGACCCCCACGCGAGCCCCAGGAAGCGCCCCCATCCCCCGATGGTGCACAGCCTCCCCCTCCTCCCATGCATTTGATGACAGCAATGACCCGTCATGAGAAAGGCTCAGGAGGGTGCCGGGGTCTAGCCCCGCTGGATCCAGGGTGATTCAAAGGTGGGGATGGAATCGGCGTCCTGGAAAAAACTTATTTAATTACAGATATAGAGAGATTAGAAACGGATAGTGTAGTAGGAAAATTAGTGGAGAAGAAGAGGCTGAATAACTTGGTTTACATGGAATAGCATCCATGCTCGAGATGGAAATTCAGCCAGAGAAACAGGGAGCAGGAAAGAACGACATGGGGGAGTCAGTCTTTCCAGGAACTGATCCCATTTCTTTATTTTTCAGGTTTGTTTATATACCTTTTTGTTATACATAGGGATGAATACAGAGTCACGCGGGGGTCAGCAGACCTGACCCTTGTCACAATCAGGTGCTTCATATAAAATTATACAAAGGTCTTATGGGTTTTACATTATCTTCTTGGCCATGAGGCCTGCTGACATTTTATGGCCCTTTCTGATACCGGTCAGTTAACCAGAAAACTTATTTTTCCAGGGGTGATTTTTTCTTAAACCAGGTGCCACCCTCCAAATAAAGTTGCATTCCTATAGGGTGAGGGTGTAGTGAGTTACAACTAGGAAAGGAATTTACTTAGCCTAAGGTTTAACATGATTAATCTTAAAGGTTAATACTTATTTTTCCTATATGCTAGTTATATTCATTATAAGGGCAAGGAATATGGAGATTTAGCAGCAAATATTGGCTCAACAAATGTAAACCCTTCACCAATGTTCCCCTTAAGATCTATTTAGTCTTAAGATAGTGAAAAAGTTACATTTTTACATAGCAAGGTCACAGTGATTTATAACAAAGTACAGTGGTCTATAACAAAAGAGAAAATTCATTAACTCGAAAAGTCTGATATTTCTAACCTTAAAAACTACTATATTTCCTTTTCTATATTCCAAATACATTGATTAATATATTCCCAGGTGCCTAAGGATATGGAGGCCTGGCGGCAGTCATTGACACAATAATGAGAAAAGCCCTATGCTAATTAAGACTCTCAAAGTACTCCAAAACTCTCTGTGCTATTTATGGTTGAGAGGTTGTCACACAAGCTAGCCTGTCAGCAGAGAGGTTTGACCTCAGACACCCTTGTCACACCCAGGGCAGGGAGTTAGCGGTAATTAATTCATTTGGCAGGACAAATGAAAAAACCTTTCACCAATATAATTTCAATCAACCCACTATACTATACTAATGATCTTCTAACTTCTCAAAAGTGTCTGTATTTAGAAAGTTTTAAAGCATCCTGTGCCTGTCACAGTTGGGAGGTTGTAAACAATCACATGTGGCCGGACGAACCTATACAGGCAGGCTAGATAACTTCAGAGTTCGTAAGTTGAAACACTCTTGTCACGCCCAGGAATTTTTATTAACTTGGAGCTGCAAGTTAACTCCTTCTCCAAGAGAAATGGTTATGGGGGAGAGCTCCCCGTAAAGTCAGAGATGTAGGTGAGAGCATAAAACAGACTCTAGTTTTGGGGTTAGATGCTCGGGAACAGGGGGTTTCCTGAGGCTTGATCACGCCTTTGTGTATGCCAAGCTTCCTTCCTCATGACCT
Source organism: Oreotragus oreotragus (assembly GCA_006410675.1). Classification (NCBI taxonomy): domain Eukaryota; kingdom Metazoa; phylum Chordata; class Mammalia; order Artiodactyla; family Bovidae; genus Oreotragus; species Oreotragus oreotragus. The sequence continues at coordinate 678,716 of SJYX01002116.1, forward strand.
TTGCCACGGGCGGAGTTCCTCATGCTGGCCCCCGGCAGGAGGGGGACACACTGGGGCGCTGTCCCTCTGCTTGGTGAGAATCCACGTACAGCCTCTGTGCGTGTGGATCCTTCCCGTGGACCGCGGCGCTAGGGTGCATTTCCTTGTCAAGGGTACCTGCGCCATTCAAACCGTGTTTTTCACAAGTCAAATATTAAGTTCATGGCCATCAGTGTTGCCAAGGAAGGAGACTTATGCTAGCCTGTGGCTGGCTCATCTGTGAGTGGTGTCATGGCAGCGGGGACATTGATTCATGGATCTCAGTGGACTTAGAACGCTGTTGGGAAGGCGATTGGACAGGAATACATGCACGTGTGTCCCTGTGTGTGTGCACGTGTGTGCCTGTGTCCCTGTGTGGATGTGCCTGTGTGTGTATGTGCCTATGTGTGTGTGTGCTCCTGTGGGTGTATCTTTGTGTACCTGTGTCCCTGTGTGGATATTCCTGTGTGTGCATGTGCCTGTGTGTGAGTGTGTGCTCCTGTGGGTGTATCTCTGTGTGCCTGTGTCCCTGTGTGGATATTCCTGTGTGCGCATGTGCCTGTGTGTGTGTGTGCTCCTGTGGGTGTATCTCTGTGTGCCTGTGTCCCTGTGTGCATGTGCCTGTGCGTGCATGTGCCTGTGTGTGTGTGTGTGCTCCTGTGGGTGTATCTCTGTGTGCCTATGTCCCTGTGTGCATGTGCCTGTGTGTGTGTGTGTGCTCCTGTGTGTGTATCTCTGTGTACCTGTGTCCCTGTGTGCACGTGCCTGTGTGCTGGTGCCTATATGTGTGTGTGCTCTGTGGGTGTATCTCTGTGTGCCTTGTGTGCATGCGCCTGTGTGTGTGTGTGTGTACTCCTGTGGGTGTATCTCTGTGTGCCTTGTGTGCATGTGCCTGTGTGTGTGTGTGTGTACTCCTGTGGGTGTATCTCTGTGTGCCTGTGTCCCTGTGTGCATGTGCCTGTGTGTGCATCTACCTATGTGTGTGTGTGCTCCTGTGGGTGTATCTCTGTGTATCTGTGTCCCTGTGTGTGTGCACATGAACATGGTGGTAATGGTGACCGCAGAGAGCTGACTTCCCTTCCCATGGAGAATGCCCCCACTAAGAAGACAGTAGTGGTGTGAGCCTTATTTAGTCAAGGGGCTGGAGACCACTGTGGGCCTTTGTAAGAAAACTCACATGTGAACTTCAGATGTGAGGAGCTGTGAGGTATGTGGCCCTTCTGGAAACAGCGTGTTCATTTTCCAGGAAGTGCTTTGAATGACAGTAAATTCTGTTGCCCGTCTGTCAGCCTGGATGGTAAGTTTCCCTTCCTTTGCCCACACTGTTCTAGGTGAGTGCTGTCCTGAATGGTCTGTTGGATCAGAGCTTCCGGGACCGATCCAGCCAGAGGCACCAAGGCCTGAAACTGGTCAGCACCGTCCTGCAGAGCTGGGGGTGCTGTAGCCCGTGGTGGGCCGGGGACGCCACCCCTGACAGCAAAACTGCGGTGCTAACCTTACTGGCAAAAATTCTGCAGGTATTTTCAGAGAGCTTGAAAATGTAATTGTGTCCCTTGCTTGTGTCTTTGAAAGTTTGATGGAGGTTTCTTGAAAAGCTCATTGGTTTGACTGATTTCCGATTCACTTACATCTTATGTTTTTCTGGTTCTTTACTGTATTGTTCTTTATTCTCATTGTATCTTCTTATACTTTATCTTCTCAGTGTGCCCTTATGTGCATTGTCTGAGAGGATAGTTTTAAAATATTTCAGAACAGAAATTGTTGACATCCTTTTGAAGCCCAAGAACAAATTTATAGATCATTTCTGAAATTTGAAAAGTAGAAAATGTAGTATAGGAAATTGGAGGCACAGTGTAGAGATCTGAGTTTATTTTCCCTCTGTTAGATCGATTCATCGGTGTCCTTTAATACAAGTCACAGTGCCTTCCCGGAAGTTTTTACAACATTTGTGAGTCTACTTGGTGATCCAAAATTGGATCTACATTTAAAGGTAAGAGATTAAAAAGAACTTTTTCAGATTATGGTCTCCATTTGTTTCCTGTTTTATATTTTTGTGTATTTGTGATATTTTCTGGGGGGTTTTTTTGTTTTGTTTTTTATTTTATGGAAAATTTCAGGCATTCTCAAAAGCAGAGGGAGCAGCACAGAGAACTGCTGGGTCCCTGTCACTGCTTTTTGTAGCCATCAGTCATCTTTCTACTAATTAAGAATCTAAAACATCTCAGTAACTTGGGTCCAGAACGTCATAGACTGTAATTTTAGAGTCTCATAACAGTTAGATTTTACTCCAGTAGCGTGTAGCCTCATGAAAGTATCTCGCTCCTGGATCATGAGGATGTTTCTTTGGAATTTTCTGCTTCATGTGCTTAGTCATGTTTCACATTTCTCAGCACGAGGGGGTCTGGGAACTGATGTCCCGCCCAGGGAGGAAGGCCCTGCCTGGGATCTCCGGGGCCCTGGTGGAGGAGAGTCAGCTCTGCATTCACCCTGTAGGCTGTCCACAGTGGTATTTCCTGAAGGACTTGGGCAGCAGGTTCGTAGTAGTGGTTCTGCTTGTAGGAGGAAAAATCATGCAGACTCATGCTGCCCTGTCCCATGCTCTTGGGTGGCCCTGACTTGGCCACCGAGATGAGAGTGGAAGCCTGGATGCGGGGCACACCCCACCGTGGGCTTGGTGTCCTGCAGTGGTCATTGAACCCCCTGGCTCCATCTGTAGAAAGTAGTCATTGCCCTTGTCCATGGGGCCTGCGGCTGGTCTCACGCGTGTGCTTGCTCCGCAGGGCCAGGCCGTGGCACTGCTTCCCTTCTTCTCCAGCCTCACGGGGGACCGTCTGCAGGAGCTCAGACACGTTCTTGAGAAGCTCATCGTCTCTCATTTCCCCATGAGGTCTGGAGAGTTTCCCCCGGGGACTCTGCGCTACAGTAACTATGTGGATTGTATGAAAAAGGTTAGTTTTCAGTATAGCAACCAAAGGTAAAACACTGCTTGTTTCCTGTTAACATTTCTTGGGGAGAAGTAAGTGAAATATTGAGAGAATGTTCTCATTTTAAGGATTCTGTTGAATTCATTTTGAAAGCTGGGTATCTGTGGAGGCAGAAGTGTTATCTGAATCTTTTGTAACTAATTGTTCCTCAGACTCCCCTGGTGGCTCATATAGGTGTCTGCCTATAATGCGGGAGCCCTGGGTTCGATCCCTGGGTTGGGAACATCCCCTGGAGAAGGAAATGGCAACCCACTCCAGTACTCTTGCCTTGAAAATTCCATGGGTGGAGGAGCCTGGTAGGCTATAGTCCGTGGGGTCGCAAAGAGTAGGACCCGACTGAACGACTTCTCTTTCTTTTCCACTATAAAAATTGTGAGGTATTTTATGCATATAAATATTATACATTATTTTATGCATGATGTGTAACTTTTGAAGGATAATACTCAAAAAAGCTTAGAAACAGACTATTACGTATATGGTACAGCTTCGGAAGTTTGAATAGTGGTTGTTTGAGAAGCATCCATATAACCATCTCCCATCTTCAGCTGTTAACTTTTTGTCATACTTGCTTTGTGTGTGTGCATTTGGCTGAAACCTTTGCGAGTTAGCTGCACATGTCCTGGAGCTTCACCCCCGGATGCTTCAGCAGTGCATCCTGAGCGGAAGGTGCCACACTGATACCAGACGCAGGGAAGTTCACACTGCTCTCAGACCCTGTGTTCTGTCGTCTGCGGTCACACTTCTGATGTCCTTGCGTTTGGCTGGATGTTTCAGATCAGGATCTAACTAACAGTTGCTTTGAATTGTCATGTCTCTGGTGTCTTTACATCTGTAACTGCTTCCCCTTCATCCCTTTTGTTTCCCTGTGATGTTGGGTTTTGGAAGAAAGCAGAGCCAGTTCTTAGAGGCTGACCCCCTTTGTCTGACTGGTTCCTTGAGGTGCTTTTTTGTTTCCCTCCCCCTCTGCATTTTCTCTGAACTCGAATTCAGGCTGCAGGCATGGCCATGATATTCAGGCTCACCTTTCTGGCAATAGCCCCACCCCAGTAGGCCTTGTGAGGGACCTCACGTCTGCCGGCTGGTCGCACTGGTTGCCGCCTCAGTTCTCTGTTGGACGGTGTGTTCTTTCTGCAACTCGGAAGTCGTCAGTGGGGAGCAGCACCGTTGCGCCAGTCCCATCTGTGTTTCCTGCTCCACAATCTGCCAGCGACTTGTTGTTGAGTCCACAAAGGTTCTGAGTAGATCTATAGTACCTTTCTCTTACCGTAAGTGCAAGGGCACATAATCATGGAACGTTTGAAGAAAGCTTCTGGTCTAAAAAAGATGTAAAACAACAGGAACCGAGAGGGAACAGAGTCAACAAGTCAAGGTAACATCAAAGAGACTGTTCAGAGTAACTTCAGAGACTAGAGATGGTGTCATGTTGAGAAAGAACAAGTGAGAGCTCTTGGAAATTAGTTACATGAGGGCAGAATTAAAAAACCTTCACCAAATGGCAGATGAGATTGCAGCTGTCTCCTGAAGTGTAGAGAGAGCAGAGGGACATGGAGGTGGAAGGTGGGACGTGAGGTGAGAATGCTGGACCCACAGCCTGGAGTGTGTGCTGTGTGGTGAGGCTGGTGTGAGGGGACACTCACACCCTGGGGGCTGGAGCCCAGGAGCGGCCTCGTGGAGGGAAAGTGAGGACCCTAAACATGATCAGAGGAAAACTATCTGTGAAACTCTGAGGGTATCAAAACTCAAGTTTTTTGTGAACATTATATGCCAGGCATTCACTGTAGCCACAAAAATGACATGTATTGGCATTTGTTAATCTTCATGAAACTATTATAATTTTCTCTTTTTTATTTGAACTGTCAAAAATCAGTCCAACACAATTATCATCATCATCACCATTGGTGTGTGTTTCTTTCCTAGTTTCTGGATGCATTGGAGTTATCCCAGAGTCCTATGTTGATGGAGTTGATGACAGAAATTCTGTGTCGGGAACAACAGCATGTTCTGGAAGAATTATTTCAGTCTACTTTTAGGAAGATTGCCAGAAAGTAAGTCACTCCTAGTTTGTGACCCTAGGAACCATAAGTGTTTTCTTTCTGTGGGAGATTATTATCGCTGGGCAGAAAATAGTGAGTGCCTTATATAAGTGAAGTGAAGTCACTCAGTCATGTCCGACTCTTTGTGACCCCGTGGACTGTAGCCTACCAGGTTCCTCAGTCCGTGGAATTTTCCAGGCAAGAGTACTGGAGTGGGTTGCCATTTCCTTATATCAGTAGATGCAGTTAAATTTTTGACAAAATCCAACACTCATTTACTCATTTACGATAAAAGTGGCAAAAGGTCATCTAAGAAAAACCAACAGCCAACAAAATATAGTGAAAGGCTGAATGTTTTCTTCCTGAGTTTGGGAACAAGTTAAGGATGTCTATTCTTTTCTATTCGATGTAGTACTAGAGGTTCCAGCCATTGCAATCAGGCAGGCAAAAGAAATAAAAGACAGTCAATGTGGAAAGAAGTAGAACTATATTTACTCACAGATGGCCCAAGGTAGAAAATCCTGAAGATCACAAGAAACTATTAGAACAAATAGACAGTTATAGAAAATTTATCACATATAGGATCAGTATTCACAAACCAATGGTATTTCTTTATATGAATAGAGAACATTTGATACTATAATTACAAATGTAATTCCATTAATAATAGCACAGAAAAGAATAAAACAGATGGGATGGCAGGCAAAAGAAATAAAAGACAGTCAATGTGGAAAGAAGTAGAACTATATTTACTCACAGATGGCCCAAGGTAGAAAATCCTGAAGATCACAAGAAACTATTAGAACAAATAGACAGTTATAGAAAATTTATCACATATAGGATCAGTATTCACAAACCAATGGTATTTCTTTATATGAATAGAGAACATTTGATACTATAATTACAAATGTAATTCCATTAATAATAGCACAGAAAAGAATAAAACAGATGGGAATAAATCTAACAAAAGAAGTTCAAGATTAGTACACCAAAAATTACAATCTGTTGGTTACTGCTGCTGCTGCTGCTAAGTCACTTCAGTTGTGTCTGACTCTCTGCGACCCCATAAACGGCAGCCCACCAGGCTCCCTCGTCCCTGGGATTCTCCAGGCAAGAACACTGGAGTGGGTTGCCATTTCCTTCTCCAGTGCGTGAAAATGAAAAGTGAAAGTGAAGTCACTCAATTGTGTCCGACTCTTAGAGACCCTATGGACTGCAGCCCACCAGACTCCTCCATCCATGGGATTTTCCAGGCAAAGAGTACTGGAGTGGGGTGCCATTGCCTTCTCTGATCTGTTGGTTAAGGAAGTTGAAAAATGAAAGATCTAAATAAGTGGAGTGATATTGCATGTGCATGAATTGCAAGATAGAATATTGTTAACATGGTTATTTCTATCTGCATTGGTAGCTTTCATGCAGTCCATATCAGAATTCCAACAAGTCTTATTTTTTTGTGTATAGAAGTTGTTTAGGAGTTTCTAATATTTTAAGGAAGTGCAAAATACCCCTTAACAGCCAAAATAATTTTGGAAAAGAGAGAAAAAATTGGAGGATTTTTCACACCCCAATTTTAAAACTTACTCCAGTGCTACAATTGTCTCTGTGTAATTTTTTTCATTTTTAGAGCTTTTTAAGACAAAACAGAGGTAAATGTCAATCCATTGCCATAACTTTTCTTTCTGATGTTCCTGCTGTCTCGTCTGTGGCCAGTGGGTCCCTGGTAGCTAGTTAGTTCCTCAGTGCTTTGGCAGCTCTCCACTGGTCTCTGATTGTCTTTCAGATGCTTTCTGTCTCCGCAGATTGTCTCAGGCTCACCCGCACTTGAATTACACCATTTCTCCAGAGGGTCCGTGAAATGGTGTTTAGAGACCACAGTCTAGGTCCTAGGTGAACTTGTTGCTGCTGGGTTGCAGTGTTACTTTCAGTTCACACAACTAAGGAACAGTCTGTGTAAGGAAAAGAAAAATACTCTGATCTTTCTCTTTCAATCTTAACATTATGAGTTCTTTATTATTAAACTTTTTTTATTATTTTTTCCCCTTACACTGTAGATCTTTGTTTTTTCTGTTGAGTATCGATTTAAATAACATTCCATCGTTACATAATTGTTTTATCCTATAATACACAGAAAGTATCTTCAAAAATAACCAAGAATAATCATAACTGGATGAAGTTAACATTTTAAATTTTATCTATAATTTACTTAGTATTCTCTGAGGATATAGTTACACTTTATGTTCACTTGAGTGTTTTTCAGTGTGTGGTTATTACACCACTTCATTAGGTACACTTTAATTGTCAGATCTTACAAGTTATTTTCTTTTGATTTAATTTTGTTTTTGAACACATGAAATACATGCATGCATTAAGCACTGAAAGTAAGTAATGTGCTGTGTTCCAGAACCTCCTTCCATCTTGGTCCCTCTTCTGTCATGTTATGCTCCTTTACCTTTTTTTCTACTTATTTTCTACAGACACCCCAAATCAGCTATAGAGATCTCTGCTTTCCTTTAAAAAAAAAAAAAATCAATTGTGTAGTTATTCACGGTGTGGAAGTAGTGTGTGGATGCAGTCCCTGCTGTTGGGCTCTGTGTCAGCCTTTTGCTATTGAGAGTAGTAGCTCAGTGACTAGAGTAACAGCCCAGTGACTAGAGTAACAGCCCAGTGAGTAGAGTTATAGCCCAGTGACTAGAGTAACGGCCCGGTGAGTAGAGTAACGGCCCGGTGACTAGAGTAACGGCCCGGTGAGTAGAGTAACGGCCCGGTGACTAGCGTAATGGCCCGGTGACTAGCGTAATGGCCCAGTGACTAGAAGAGAAATAGCCCAGTGACTAGAGTAACGGCCCAGTGACTAGAGTAGTAGCCCAGTGACTAGAGTAATAGCCCCGTGACTAGAGCACTAGCACAGTGACCAGAGGAGCCCTAGCTCAGCGACTAGCCCTGGGCCTGCCCTGTTGTGTGTGGCCAGCGCAGCTTTGCAGCGAATCCCTAAGTGTGAGAGCAAAGGTAAATGCATCTTTTATTGTGCTAGCTATCATCACATCCCCTTTGGGGGGATGTTATTTATATTCCTTTCGGCAATGTATGTGTCATCACAGTTTTGTCAACAGAGTATACTGACAAACGTGGATTTCTTCCAGTGGTAACAGGTGAGAAAGAATCTCAGTGTCACTCTAATGTGTCTCTTCTGTTGTGAGTGACATGGAACATGTCTTCATAGTGAATGCTCGCTTCCACTGACTTTTCAGTAAACTGTGTGGTGGCCATTCTTGCTCTTTCCCCTTCCTTCTTCTTCCTTTGACAGGATGGTCCTGGAGGATTTAGGTCTGGGACAGAGTCTGGACTCACACTGCAGAGCTCTTGTAGGTCCAATCGTGTCCTGCAACCTCAATTTTTTTGTGACTGAATTACCTTCAAATCCAGTATTTTGTCTCATATCTAACTTCTGAGCATGAGGATTTTAGAACTGGGAAAGATTTTAATGGTCATTCAGTCGTAACCTCTTATTTTTATAGGCAGGGAAACAGTCTCTCCTTAACTTCAAGATTTATAGACTGAATTGTGTAGGTAATCATTCATAGACCATGTTTCCCTGATGGCTGCGTCTCTACCTGGAAAGTACAATGGTGGCTCCTTGGTTCATGAGTTTCACGGTCCAGGATACATGATGGTCTTCAGCCTGGGACTCTTCAAAGCCTTGCAGGTGTCCTCTGAACTAGACCAAACTTGAAAATAAATGAAAATATCATTTTCCCTAGACCTAAAAAGGCACGAAGGTTTCTGGGGATGAGTAAGATCACATGGCTTATGTGCATATGCTTCTTGTATTTCATGGTTTTATGTACATAAGCTTTAGTTTTCTAATTGATAATCATTAGCATTTACATGTAGCATAGTGGGCTCTCGTGGAGTATTCGTTTAAAGCCGGCATGTACATATAATTTTCCTTTATTCTTAGGAGTTCATGTGCCACGCAGTTGGGCCTTCTGGAAAGCGTGTACCAGAAGTTCAGCAGGGACGACGTCCTTCCCAGCACCACCCGCCAGGCGGTAGTGGACCGGGCCCTCCTCACTCTGCTGCGGCACTGCAGCCTGGGGGCTCTGAGGGACTTCTTCAGCAGAACTGTGATGGAGGCTATCGATGTGTTGAAGTCCAGGTTTACAAAGGTATCAAAGTCTGTTACTAAGCTGAATGTTAGTAAGAGACGACAGCCCTCCTTGGTCAGGGTCATTAGAAACTGCCGTGTACTCAGCCAGGGTGTCAGCAACTCAAGAAGCATCCCCTCCGTGCTCCGATCTCAACCTGTGGGCACATGGCGTCTGCGTTAGTCTCTGGACACATCTGTAACAAATGACTGGGAGTGTGGCTTAGACCCACAGGGCTTTCTGTCTCATGGTTCTGAGATCAGAAGTCAGAAATCTGCTTCCTGGGGCTGTACTTGCTCTCGAGGCCCAAGGAGAACACATTTCTCTCCACCAGCCTCTGGGCCCAGCATCCCTTGGCTCATGGCCACGGGGCTCCTCCCTCCAAGTCTTGGTCACTTGACCCCCGCCCCCCTCTTCCTCTTCTTCTTTTCTAAAAAAATCCACTATTTTTCTTTTTTTTAAATTGATATATAGTTGATTTACAATGTTGTGTTCATTTCAGGTATACAGCAAAGTGTTTGTTATATTAAGTTGGTGCAAATATAATTGTAGTTTCGGGCTGTGAATTTTGAAACATAGCTAGGCTCAAACACGTCTTTATTAATCAAAGTAGGAACCATTACAGTCGATCACTGTTGTTGCATAGAATAAGAGAAAATGACTCTTCAAAACAACCAAGCTTTTTCAGCTTTCCAGTTTGTTTCACATACTGAACAAGCATAGAGTGGTCGACAGTGAATTCTTTGACAGCTTCTCGTGTAGTTTTAAGAGGATCAGCTTCAGTGATGGCTCTCAACTGGTCGTTGTCAACATCCGACGTCTGGGTACTTCACTCCTTATCTGCAAGGCTCTCATCTCCTTTGCAAAACTTCTTGAACCACCACCGGCACTGTACATTCATTAGCAGTTTCTGGGCCAAATGCGTTGTTGATGTTGTAAGTTGTCTCCTCTGCTTTATTTTGAACTTGAATAAGAAAAATCGCTCGAGTTTGCTTTTTGTCTAGCATCATTTCCATAGTCTAAAATAAATATAAATTACACAGCTATAAGTCATTAGCAAAAATCTTAGTGAGAAATGTGCATTAAAATGACGTAATGATATATAACATAACCAAATTAAGAATGTATTCCAATATCGAACGGCAGAGTTCAACAGTGCAAAACCCCAATTACTTTTGTACCAACCTAGTACATATATGTGTGTCTATTCTTTACTTGATTCTTTCCCATTAGAGGTTATTACAAGATACTGAGCATAGTTCCTGTGCTATACAATGGGTCTTTGTTTATCTGTTTTATGTATAGTTATGTGTGTGTTAATCCCAAACTCCTAATTTATCTCCTTCCCTTCCTCACCGTGCTTTAGTAACCAGAAGTCTGTTCTCTATGTCTTTGAATCTATTTCTGTTTTCTAAGTTGACTGTCTCATAATTTAGATTCCACTTATAAATGATACTATATGATATTTGTCTTTGTGTGACTTACTGCCCTTAGTATGATAATCTGTAGGTCTGTCCATGTTGCTGCAGATGGCATTATTTCATTCTATTTTATGGCTAAGTAATATTCTATCGTATTGATGTATGTACCACCTCTTCATCCATTCCTCTGTCAGTGAACATCTGGGTTGCTTCTGGCCTCCTCCGTTCTGTGTAGTGTCTCTCTCTGCCTCTCTCCTGGAAATAGGAGTGCATTTGGGACCCTCTTGGATAATCTCAGAATTCTTTGTTTCATTTCTTCTGTCTCATCCCTTCTCTCATGCGAGGTGACAGGCCCAGGTTCCAGGCACTGGAGCGTGGGTGTCTTACCGGGTCTTTAATTCAGCCTCACACAGTCCACCTGTGCCAAGCGTTTCTACTTGCAAAATACATTTATCTCATTCCAGGTCGAAACCTATTACAGCATCAACTGCTATGTCCAAAAGCTCACCTAAAGATTGTTAGCACCAAGTCCCAGACCTCATCATCTAAATTGGTATGGGTGGGATTCTCAGAATGGTGCATTCTGAGGCTACACCCTCTCCGTTTGTGGACCTGTGAAGCTAGAAAACACATTATTTCCTTCCAAAATAACAGTGGTGGGACAGGCATAGGGCAATCGTTATAGACATTCCTGTTCCAAACAGGAGACAATGGAAGGAAGGCGTAGGTGAAGTCGCTCAGTCGTGTCTGACTCTTTGCGACCCCGTGGACTATAACCTATTAGGCTTCTCCGTCCATGGGATTCTCCAGGCAAGAATACTGGAGTGGATTGCCATTTCCTTCTCCAAAAACCCCAATTACTTTTGTACCAACCTAGTACATATATGTGTGTCTATTCTTTACTTGATTCTTTCCCATTAGAGGTTATTACAAGATACTGAGCATAGTTCCTGTGCTATACAATGGGTCTTTGTTTATCTGTTTTATGTATAGTTATGTGTGTGTTAATCCCAAACTCCTAATTTATCTCCTTCCCTTCCTCACCGTGCTTTAGTAACCAGAAGTCTGTTCTCTATGTCTTTGAATCTATTTCTGTTTTCTAAGTTGACTGTCTCATAATTTAGATTCCACTTATAAATGATACTATATGATATTTGTCTTTGTGTGACTTACTGCCCTTAGTATGATAATCTGTAGGTCTGTCCATGTTGCTGCAGATGGCATTATTTCATTCTATTTTATGGCTAAGTAATATTCTATCGTATTGATGTATGTACCACCTCTTCATCCATTCCTCTGTCAGTGAACATCTGGGTTGCTTCTGGCCTCCTCCGTTCTGTGTAGTGTCTCTCTCTGCCTCTCTCCTGGAAATAGGAGTGCATTTGGGACCCTCTTGGATAATCTCAGAATTCTTTGTTTCATTTCTTCTGTCTCATCCCTTCTCTCATGCGAGGTGACAGGCCCAGGTTCCAGGCACTGGAGCGTGGGTGTCTTACCGGGTCTTTAATTCAGCCTCACACAGTCCACCTGTGCCAAGCGTTTCTACTTGCAAAATACATTTATCTCATTCCAGGTCGAAACCTATTACAGCATCAACTGCTATGTCCAAAAGCTCACCTAAAGATTGTTAGCACCAAGTCCCAGACCTCATCATCTAAATTGGTATGGGTGGGATTCTCAGAATGGTGCATTCTGAGGCTACACCCTCTCCGTTTGTGGACCTGTGAAGCTAGAAAACACATTATTTCCTTCCAAAATAACAGTGGTGGGACAGGCATAGGGCAATCGTTATAGACATTCCTGTTCCAAACAGGAGACAATGGAAGGAAGGCGTTTATTTTCCAAAGCAGTTTGAAAATTCAGCCGGGCAAGTCCATTAGGTTTCAAGGCCTGAGAATAGTGCTCTGTGGCCTGGTGTTTATGCTCTGGGCCAAAGACTCCACCCTTGGAGTCTTCTTCTTTTTCCTTGAAGGTTAGCATTTGTTTTCAGCTGAGCAGTTTTGTCTGTTTCTTGCCTGTAGTATTTGGGGAATACAGCATCCTCTTTTTCATTTTATCTTGTCTCCTTCCCTTTCAGTTCAAACTGGTCTGAGCTTCTCAGAAACCTTCTGTCCGTCTCCTGCCCATCTTGGAGATTCCTGCCACGGCCCCTCCCTGGTCCTGGGTCTTGCGGTGGTGGGGGGGTAGGGGATGGCGGCGGGGCAGGCTGAGGACAGCCGTGAGCACAGCCTTCTTTCCCTGGCTGCCCCTGTGGTCTTCTCCAATCGACTTCCCTCACCGTGGATCTCCGCATGGCAGCGTCTTCTATAAGCTGGATGGGCTGAGAATTGCCCACATCATCAAATTCTGGTTCTTTTTGCTTAACAGTTCTGTCTAATTTCTCACACTCACATTTTATTATGAGCAGCAAAGAAGAAGCCAGGCTTATCTCCAGCAAATTTACTTAGAAATCCTTTCAGCTCCATATTCAAGGGCACAGCCTCCACTATCTGCTTTCTGCACAACCTCTGAACATTCTTCAGCTAAGCTTTCTCCCACCGTATAGCATGGATCCTCTTTCCTCCAGTTTCTAAAAACTTACCTACTTCATTCTGAGACCACACCAGCAATTACTTTTAACGTCCGTATTTCTACCAAAAATAGGTTTGTGACGATGGCCATTCCCTGAGACAGCATTCATTGCTTTTCCTGCCACTGGCTTGCCCTCCACTTCCTTCTTAGTGCTCACCATCAGTGCCTTCAATGTGGACATTTCTACCAACAGTCTCTACAAGGCAATATAGACATTTTCTGTCATGCATGGTGAAATTTTTTTCCTCCTCTCTTCCCTGTTCAATTCCAAAGCCACTTACGTATTTTTTTTATTTTGAAGTAGCCCCCCTACTCTTGGTACCCAAATATATATTAGTTTCCTTAACCTGCTGTAATAAGTTACTATAAGCTCGGTGGCCTAAAACAACAGAAGTCTATTGTTGTTTTGGAGGCCAGAAGTCCAGAATGCGTTTCACTGAGCTGAAGTATTTGCTGCCACACATCAGGACTTAGGTTCATGGTTTAGTCCCTGGGCTGTTTCTTACTGAAGTGGTTTAACATCTTTGTTAAAATTATTTTCAATTTAAAAGGCATTGAGTATTGACAGACAGAGATTCAGTCAGTCCTGTCCTACTTTTTGTGACCTCACAGACTGTATAGCCCCTCAGGCTCCTCTGTCCATTTAATTCTCCAGGCAAGAATACTGGAGTGGGTTGCCATTCCCTTCTGCAGGGAATATTCCCAACCCAGGGATTGAACCTGGGTCTCCTGCTTCACAGGCAGATTCTTTACTGTCTGGGCCACCAGGAAACATTGAGTATTAAAGTTGATTTATTCAATAAACTATTTTCCATGTTTGATAGGACCAAAGATAATCATTTGTTATATGTTTTCAGCTGAATGAATCTGCCTTTGACTTTCAAATTACCAAGAAGATGGGATATTACAAGATGCTAGAGGTGATGTACTCACGTCTTCCGAAAGATGACGTCCACTCCAAGGAGTCTAAAATTAACCAGGTGTTCCACGGCTCGAGCGTCACAGAAGGAAATGAACTCACAAAGACATTGATTAAGTAAGGTTTTCCTTAACTTTAGATTGCAGTTAATTTTTTGGTGCACGTATTTTTACGTATGTGTATAGTATGAGTACGTGCCTAAACACTGAATATTAGTGGTTTTCCTGTGTTCAGACTATGTGGTGGTGGTGTGCCTCTGTCCGTGGGATTCTCCAGGCAGGAACACTGGAGTGGAGTGCTGTTTCCTTCTCCAGCGGATCTTCCCAACCCAGGGATCAAACTTGGGTCTCCTGCATGGCATGGCAGGCAGATCCTTTCCCACTGAGCCACCAGGGAAGCCCCTACAGAGTGCTTGGATGGAGTTAATGCAACGTGTCATTGGGCAGCATGTTTTATCCAATACACATCGTCCATAAAGAGTATAGCTTTTTCCCTTACCGTTTCTCTACCGTTTCTTCTCCCTCAACAGCTCAATGTGTTTCCACTGTATGATTTACAGTAAGGCAGGATTGAGTATATTTTATTTTCTCTCTCATTTGAAACTGAAGGCATGTTCAGCATTTCTAAGCAGTGGTTCTGTAAAGCACGAAATAGTCAGACGTGTCATCTCTGAAGCCAACTTTCTGTGCAGCTCCTGTCTTAGTGCTGAACACAGATGTGTAGGATCTTGCTCTACAGAGTCCCCTCCACCCCTGTGACCCCTCCTTATGTGTGCGCCTTGAGGGTAATGTCACCCCTAGGCATTGGCATCAATGAAGGTCTTGAGGGCCATGTTTTTCCTTCTGTATCCAACCTCTGAGCACACCCCCCAGGGCTGGCGGGTTCGTGTTGCTGGTCCCCTGGAGCCAGTGGCCAGGAGACGTTGGGCTTGCTGGATGGAGCTGCACAGGCCTCCTGGTGACAAGTCTTGCTGCCCTGTGGTCACAGCGACCATCCGTGTATTACTGGAACCTGATCGTTTGCTCCTCAGCGTGCAGCCCTGCAGAGGAACCCCGTCCCGCAGCTGGTGGGGTCCCATGGCTGGGGGTTTCCTGTAACTGAAAAGGGCATGGCAGGGCAGGGGGGTGTGGTCCCCTGGCTGGGTCTGGTACACTTCTCCCGTCAAGGGCTGGCCAGTGATCCCTTCCAGCTGCAGGCTGTGCGGAGCAGCTGGAAGCAGTGTAGACGGAGGGGCAGCTGTGTTCTGATGGCAGTGTGCTCACTGGGCTGGCCGCTGTGGGCAGGGCCAAGACCGGGCTCCTGGGTGTGCTCGGCACCTCTGTCACCGCTGCCACCCACCCGACATGCTCTCACACAGACCTTGGACTGTCATTCAGACCCGACCTCTTGGAGCCCCTCCTGCTCCTCGGGCTGGGCCCCCCACCCCAGCTTCCTGTGCAGTACAGCCCAGGTGTGGGCGCGGGTGTGCAGGGCAGGTCCCGTGCTGTAGACTGGAGCCGATCTCCCCTGGAGGGACTGACCCCCACCTGGCCGCCCACAGGCTGTGCCACGATGCCTTCTCGGAGAACATGGCTGGGGAGGCCCAGCTGCTGGAGCGCCGGCGGCTGTACCACTGTGCCGCCTACACCTGTGCCATTGCCCTTGTCCGCTGTGTCTTCACGGATCTCAGGTTTTACCAGGGCTTCCTGTTCAGTGAGAAACCAGAGAAGGTAGGCCCCTCCAGACCGCTGGCTGTGCTGCCTGGTCCTGCGGGGTGGGGTTGGGGTGCTGCTGGGTCCTGCGGGGCAGGGCAGGGTGGGGTGGGGGGGTCTCCCAGAGCTGGGCACGGATGCAGATAGCAGGTGCTGCAGTGACATCAGCACCAGGCCTCTCCACTGCTGGGGCATTGTCATAGGACTCTTTGCATTTACAGAACTTGCTCATTTTTGAAAATCTGATAGACCTGAAGCGCTGCTACACGTTTCCCATAGAAGTGGAGGTAAGTGAGGCTGGTCATGGTGTTTCCAACGTAAAAACACTTACCAAGGCTTGTAGGGAAAAAGGTACATGGTGCTGAACACTAAATCCCCTCTACTCGTAAAGTCCGCTGTGAACTGTAAACACAGGCAGTTTCTTACAGTTCGACCTCAGGTATAATCTCAGGCAGCTATAAAAGGTTGGCCCCGACTCACGTTGTCCCTTAACTTGTAAAGGAGAGAAAATGCCAGTAAAAGGAGCTGTTTGCATGCATCCCCCGAGTGGTCTTCTGAGTAAGCTCCTGTGGTCAGTGAGTTGAGGTCTGCCCCGTACAATGGTGGGCTCTGGTGGAGGCTCACGCAGTCCTGGGCGCTGGGAGCAGGGGTAGGGTGATGGGGAGGACACTGTGGCCAAGAGGTCAGCTCAGTCTCTGCCGAGCTCAGCGGATGCTGCGGTTGCCGCAGCCTTTCACAGCCCAGGGCAGTGGACGGGCAGAGCAAGTGCGAGGGGAGGCTGGCGTTCTGTCCCGTACCACTGACCTCCGCCCTGTCCTAGTGTGGCTCAGTGGCTCAAAGTTCAGGTAAGTGGTTGCCCCCTGCCCTTGTGCCCTGTGCCCTTTTGGAATAAAGCTAGGACTGTTTTCTAGGCCTGTCTTCAGAGAACTAAGACATCACATAATCACACTAGTCTTTGGGGGCACTCAGACACTGTGTGTCACCTGTGAGTGTCTGGGAGCAGCCGGGAGCTCTGTGGTGTGTCGCAGCTGTGCAGGCGAGGGCCTGAGGCTGGAGGAGCACCACCTGCCGAGTCCCAGAGCCGAAGGAGCACCAGCTCCCAGGCTTTCAGGGTCTGTCTCTGTGGGTGTTTTAGTTTTGCTTAAAATGAGTAACAGTGATTTTTGTCAGATTGCTGCAGAAATAGAAGCTATGTGACCCCGAGTCTAAACAGTCTTAACTTGTCTGTTTCTGCCTAATAGGTCCCTATGGAAAGAAAGGAAAAGTACACTGAAATTAGGAGGGAAGCCAGGGAGGCGGCAAATGAAGGTTCAGGTAGGACGCTCTCAAAGCGCTGAGGAAGAGTCCAGCGCACAGATGGTGCTGTGAGTGCCTCAGCCTCGCGTTGGATTTGGGAATTTCTACTTTCAAGTGATAAATAGAATAGCACTTTGAAAGAAATGCAGCTAGTTAAAGCAGCACAGAAGCGTCTCAGGGTAGCCAGAGGCGTTCAGATCTGGTTCATTTTCTTAACACATGCAAGATTGGTGTGCTGTTTGCCTTTGGATTCTGTGTGTGTGTTACTTAGACTCGTCTCCCTGCGTTTGCTGCAGTGTCCCCGAAGGCGGAGTCTTGGCCCCCGAGGTCAGCATGGCCCACGAGGCTTTGTGTAATGCCACCCTCTGAAGAGAGCTCTCCTGGCCTCTGTATTTACTACTGATTTGCCTGCCTCAAGTCTTAGCTGTGACGCTCAGGCTTAGTTGCTCCATGGCATGTGGAATCTTTGTTCCCTAAGCAGGAATTGAACCCATGTCCCCTGCCTTGGAATGCAGACTCTTAAACACTGGACCCTCAGGGAAGTCCCTAGCCTCCCTATTTGGAATCAATCCTCTGTCCTTCCACGTGCTTCTGGTTTCAATTTTTGGCTTAATTTTTCTTTATGGCTTTTTCTGCCTGCTGTACCCCGCCCCCCACCCCGATTCAAGGATAAAATGTGAACCAGTTTTCTAAATTCCTTATAGATTTTGGATTACTTATCAGTAATACCTCTAGCCACATTTGTATTAGGCTTTATGGGCAGAATGTGCATCATCAAAATTTTAAATGCAAGAAGTTCTGTTAGCATCATGTCCAAAAACTGGATCTAGTTTGACTTAATGTTTTTGTTTTTGCTGAAGAGTAACTGCTCAGGGATTCCAGAGCACCTGGATGGTGGGTGAGGAGTACGGATTTAATAAAAGTATCCTAAATGCAGGAGTCACTTGAGCTTCGAGACACACGTGTCTTACTGACTTGATTGATGGTAGCTCATCCTCTTTTTCCTTCAGGTGGCCCCCAGTACATGTCTTCACTATCGTATCTGACAGACAGCAGCCTGAGCGAGGAAATGAGTCAGTTCGATTTTTCAACTGGAGTCCAGAGCTATTCATACGGGTCCCAAGACCCTCAGTCCAGCGCTGGTCATTTCCGGAGACGGGTGATTAAAGAGTGTTGTTGGTGTTGGGAAGGAATGGGTGCCTCAGGATAGAGGGGCCCCAGCCTCTAGTCCAGGTGCAGGGTCTAACGCCGCCAGCACAGGGAGGAGGCAGTGGAGGGATGGTCACATTCCCGGTTCCTCCTGGGGTCAGAGTTGATGTCAGAACCGTGTGTCTGCCATCAGCGATCCTGGCCCAAGCAGAGCCTCCCCCTTGGAGGGCGGGCCTGCAGGGGAGTGTCTGGCGGCGGGGCAGGCTGGGACCTTCACCTGTCCAATATGTCCTCTCGGGCTTTCCTGGGCTGCTTTTTCCTGGAAGTGATCTTTGCTGGGACACGCCCAGATCTGTTGCTCCACCCTGTGTGTGTGACACCTCAGTTCAGCATCCCATGTGTAAAATGATTATCCCTGCTTTTTCTTTCTTAAAAAGGATCAGGAATTTTTTAAATTCTATTATTAATTAAAATTTTGAAGCAGATTAAGTTTACAGAAGTCCTCAGTACTTTTCAAAGTACTGACAACACAATAGGAAACCACGTACCCTGTGATTATCCTTCAGTTGCTCTACTTTTCTATATAAAATGGCAGCTGAGAATCGTGGGGACTGTTGCTCTCAAGACGTGGAGTATTCTGGGGTCACCAGGACACGTCTGAAGAGACGTGTGTGTAGGGAGCAGCAGCTCTTTAGTGATGCCCCAACTTTCGTGTGGCCCCAGAGAGAGCTGGGCGGACGGGGGCGGGGGAACACTTCTGAGAACATGAGGAAGGTGTGAGGTCCCGACTGTGTGCGCTGTGTGACGGAGCAGGCGGTCGGATGCTCAACCCCTCTGTGGCCTCTCTCCTCAGGAGCATCAGGACCCTGAGGGCCCGGGCGACGTGCTGGACCTGGACGTGGACGAGCTCAGCCAGCATGAGTGCATGGCCCCCCTGGTGGCCCTGGTCCAGCACATGCAAAGACTTGAGGCTGCGCTGCCTGGAGAGGAGGTCTCTCTGCGCTTTCTGGTCTCACTCACCAAAGCTGACCATGACTGACCATGTCCTGCTGAACAAGTATTCGACATCGAAGACTAAACTGAATTCCATCTCTAACACTCGTGATGTCTTGTCACTCATGTCCTGCTTTGTCACTGTTGTGTCATAATGCCTCTTTCTCGCTAAGTAATATTGAGTGTGTTATTTCAGGGTTCAGTGCCAAGAAATCTTCCTCCTTGGATGAAATTTCTTCATGATAAACTGGGAAATCCATCAGTGTCGTTAAATATCCGTCTTTTCTTAGCCAAGCTGATTGTTAATACAGAAGAAGTAAGTTATTTATTTCTTTAAAAACTCTTTTCAATTATATGCATCTCCTTAGAGAAGGAAATGGCAGCCCACTGCAATATTCCTGCCTAGGAAATCCCATGAACAGAGGAGCCTGGTGGGCTACAGTCCACGGGGCCTCAAAGAGTTGTACGTGACTTAGTGACTAAGCACAAAAGCGCATATGAATCTACTTTTAAAAAACCCACAATAATGGAAGACGTTAAGGGTCACAGCATGGCTTTATTCTCTGAATAAATCCGCCAGCCTGTATTACTTATTCAGCATCATTTTTCTTTCATTTTCTTGCCAAACACGTAGATTAACTCCTCCTGAGTTAGAAGTGGCGCATGTGAGTCGGCAGCCAGCCTTCTTGGGTTAGAGTAACAGAACGTGGTGAAGAGATTCCTGATGACTGTGTGAAGAGTAGTGTTTGCATCATGGGTCTGTTTATCTGTCGGTCATGCGTGGCCCTATCAGGAGGGGCGCTTGGACAGGTTTTTGAGCGATCCTAGGCTGACCTGGGAGGGGCAGGGGGTTCACATGCAGCTCAGGAGGAGCGAGTGCCAGGAGGGGGCCTCCCGGGCAGCAGCGCACGAGGCCTCAAGGCCATCAGGCAGTGACAGGCCCTTCCTCAGAGTCATGCTTGACTTCTGGCTCCTGTGGCCCAGACAGCAGGCATGACCCTTTTGGTTCTGGAGCTGGAAGCCCGAGACCGGGATGTCAGCCAGTGGGCCCCGGTGATGCGTGACCACCTGCTGTGCACCCTGGCCATTTCTGGGCCTGTGGAAGGGCTTCTCTCGGCATCTGTCTCACGTGTAAAAGTTTCCCTTTTAATCCTTTTATCAAATAGAGACACTGTCACTGGTTAAGTCCCCCGCTAATGACTCTTAACCTGATAATCTTCCAAGACCCTGTTTCTGAATCAGGTCACATTTACAGGTGCTGCGAGTTGGACCTCAGTGTCCTCTCGGGGCTCACAGGTCAGCCATAGTACTTGGGATCACGTGACTTCCAGCTCGTGTTCCTGTAGTGCTGGCTTGATGGCTGGAGGAGAGGAGCTGGTGTCTAGTGTTTAGTTCAGCAAGGGGGCTGCTGAGCTGTGTGCACTCGTGCGGCATGAGGGGCCTGCAGTATTGCACACGTCCTGAGCTCAGGAACCTTCAGGGCCCATTGTCTTAATGAAACAAAAACATAGAATTGTATTTACAATTATTTACAACACTACTCTTCACACAGTCATCAGGAATCTCTTCACCACGTTCTGTTACTCTAACCCAAGAAGGCTGGCTGCCGACTCACATGCGCCACTTCTAACTCAGGAGGAGTTAATCTACGTGTTTGGCAAGAAAATGAAAGAAAAATTGTATTTACAATTCTTTTTAAAGTTTGAACTTTTATCCTTTTTTATAGTTTAATAAAACAGTAAAGAAGTTTATATTTAGAATTTATAAACAAACCAGTAGACATGTGGAGAGTGTAAGCATTATTTACCTCTGGGGTACTTGATGAAAAAGATTTGAGACCACACAGATTTAATTATGAGCGTAGATTTGAAATCCCTGAGAAAACATTTGGAGAAAGAAGAGGGTGGCAAAGGGGAAGGAGGCCGAGAGTCTTAAGGTTACACTCGGCCTGAGTTTCTAAAGTAAATTCAGTGGAATTTAGTTCATGGAGATGCTCTGGATTTCAGAGACCTTGGGTGTGTGAAAAAAATTCGCCACATGTACCACGCTTCTATATCCTCCTTTTCCACTTCCCCTTGCTTCTATATTCAGTAAGAGTAGGATCCTACAGCTCTATGCTGTGTGGAGGGTGGGATTGGTGTAGAACATTATTACTACTCTAAGCATATTGGAGCAGGTCTATGGAAAGAGCAGATCAGTTTGAATCTGTCTCCATTGAGCTGTAGTTTCAGGGCCCACAAGGAAGACTTCAGCTGAAAATCTCATTGAATCAAGCAGCATAGTTGTTGACATTCATGTCTGTTTTGAATTTAGGTAGAGTCGTAATACAGAAGGATGTTCCTAAACTCCCATCTTGGTTACTCAGCAGTTCTGACATCTGACCTTTGAACTCTCGCCTAGGTCTTCCGGCCTCATGCGAGGCACTGGCTGGGCCCCTTACTGCAGCTGGTGGTCTCTGAGAACAACGGCGGGGACGGGATCCACTACCTAGTGGTTGAGATAGTGGCCACGGTCCTTTCGTGGACAGGAATAGCCACCCCTGTGGTAAGAGCAGCCGCGCCTCTGGTGCCCTCTCCCCGCGCGGCACCCTGGACCCAGCCCCGAGTGCCTCAGCGTCTCCAGCCCAGATCCTACCCATCTGTGCTGCTGCAGAAGGCCCCATTCTACTCCTTCACTTCTGTCTGCTTTGCTTTGCTTTTGATAATTCCTCTGGCTTTGCTTTTATTTTAGAGATATTGGATATTTGTCCTGTTTTCTTACTGCTTTAGCTTGCTAGGAGCACTGACCCTAATAATTGGTTTATTAAAAGTACATGTACAATACAGTACTGTAAAGTAAAATAAAGAAAAAAAAAAAAAAATCACATGAAAGGGAATGATTAAAAAAAAAAAAAGTACATGTGAAATATCCAGATATCCAGCCAGGTTCCTTTGTCCATAGTTTTCTGTAGGCAAGATTACTAGTTTGGGTAGCCATTCCTCTCTCCAGGGAATCTTCCTGACCCAGGGATCAAACCTAGGTCTCCTAGCATTGCAGGCAGATTCTTTACTGTCTGAGCCACCAGGGAAGAATATTTTATTAAAAGTACATGTGAAATAGATGTCGGCAGACGCTGAACGTGAGGCTGAGGTCGTGGTCTCCAGCATCTGTCTTGTCAGCCTCCCCGCTCCTGGTGACCTGGTGTGACTTGGTGACTGCTGGTGTAATGGTGACCCTCAGTCCCCACACTGTCCTGATGCAGGCCATGGCGTCCCCCAGCTCTCTGGCTCCACGTGCTGGAGCTCTCTCCCATTTGCTTACTGCCGTCGGCTCCAGTGGTGTGCAGAGTCCTCCTAGAAGGGTGGCCTCCAATGGTGTGCAGAGTCCTCCTAGAAGGGTGGCCTGGCACGTGCTCGCTGAGCAGAATACGCGCCCATGGAGCTGTCACATGTGTTTGCGTTGGAACGTGGCCGTCCAATTTCACAGCAAGCCGAGTTTAACTGAGGAACCTCTGCAAGAGGTTGACTTCCATGTCAGGCATTCAGCTCGGCAAGGAGGGCTGCAACAGCCAGGTTGAAAGTCACAGTGAAATTTCACCACTCATTGCAATAGTCTGAGCAAGAGGCTGAAAGCAGAGGGAGGGTGTCCCCTGCCCCGTTCTGGGTACCCCATGGAACAGCACCCTGGCAGTGGGTCAGGTGACGAGCACAGATCTGGGGTCACCTCACCATTGAGGGGGAGCCCTAGTGGGAAGGCACCAGCAGTTGGTGGGATCCTGGGGTTGGGAGAAGGTGGGGGCAAGGCTGGGGTCAGAGCAGGGAAGATGTCTTCAGGGACCCCATAGGGAGGTCTCAGCAGAGGCCCCAAGAGGCTGCTGGACCCTGTACAGACCTGCAGGAGCGTAGCCACCCTGGGGGTTCTGGGGGAGGCCCTCCAGGGGAGGCCTTTGTGTTACAGTCATGTGTCATCTGAACATTCAGGGAGCTAGAGTCCTCAGTACAATGCCAGCTTTCTTTTGTAGACAGACTTCTGGGTTAAGAAATGCTTTCCCAGGAGGGAATGCTATATATTTACATGAGATTTCTCTGCATTTTTCAGGGGGTCCCTAAAGATGAAGTGTTAGCAAATCGATTGCTCCATTTCCTGATGAAACATGTTTTTCATCGAAAAAGAGCTGTGTTTCGACATAACCTTGAAATCATAAAGACCCTCGTTGAGTGCTGGAAGGATTGTCTGTCCATCCCTTACAGGTATGGGTCTACTGGGGTTTGCGGTGTCCTTTAACTCGTCACAGACTATGCACGGTTAATTACCGTGAGACTTAATGACTGCAGGGCTTCCCTGGTCGCTCAGATGGTAAGGAATCTGCCTGCAATGCACGAGACCTGGGTTCAGTCCCTAGGTCAGGAAGATTCCCTAGAGAAGGGAATGGTTACCCACTCTAGTCTTCTTGCCTGGAGAATCCCATGGACGGAGGAGCCTGGTGGGCTGCAGTTCATGGGGTTGCAAAGAGTCAGACACGACTGAGCAACTAACACACTAATGGACTTGAAGTGCTGGAAGGATGGTTCCTGGAATGGGATTTCTTGGTAGGGTGTGATGTCACTCGTGATCAGCCCCCAGCATTTGTCACTAGAAGCATCTCTAGACTGCACCGCCCTCAAGTAGCCCTCCATCTCTCTGGGTGTTTGGCATGTGCTCTGCTGTTCTCTGCCCACAGGGCTGAGTCCTGTCAGCATAGCCTAGGGCAAACCAGAATTTCCCAAAGGTTCACCATCAACCATGGGCTTCCCTGGTGGTTCAGATGGTAAAGCATCTGCCTGCAGTGCAGGAGACCTGGGTTCAGTCCCTGGGTCGGGAAGATCCCCTGGTGAAGGAAATGGCAATCCACTCCAGTACTCTTACCTAGAAAATTCCGTTGATGGAGGAGCCTGGTAGGCTAGTCCATGGGGTCGCAAAGAGTCGGACATGACTGAGCAACTGCACTTTTCTTTCTTTTCTCACCATCAACCAAGGCAGAATCAGGGCAAATAACTAGATTGTGGGAGATGCAGAGCTCCCCGTGTCCCAGAGGCAGAGTAACTGGGTGTGAACAAAGTAATGGGAAGCAAGGGGTTTCTTACCTGACAGTCAGCTGTGGAAGCTCTTACGTCTGTCTTCCTGCTCCTTACATCTGACAACTTACACTGTTTCTTCATACTCACATTTCAGGTTAATATTTGACAAGTTTTCCAGTAAAGATCCTAATTCTAAAGACAATTCTGTAGGAATTCAGTTGTTGGGTATTGTAATGGCCAACAGCTTGCCTCCCTACGACCCAAAGTGTGGCGTGGAAAGTGTCCGGTAAGTGTCATGTTTTTTTGCTTTCTTTCTTTTTTGGGTAAAGTGTACCTGATTCTGATTGGAGACTGGAATATGGTTTAATTTTGATAAATTTAAGGAAGAACCCATATTAGTATTTCCACCTAAATTAAGTAGTTTGGTTTAGAGATTATTTGGGAGGAGAAATATGTTAGTGGAGTGAATGAGAAAAGTGAGTTTTTAAAAACTGTATTTTTTTTTCCATGCAATTTAGACAAAGTGTTAGCTATTTCTATTATTTTCTCAGCTGCCATTTTCAGCATCGGCTCTGGAAAGCAGCCTAGGGTCTGGAGACCCTTCACCACAGGGTGTGGCCATGAGGGGGTGCTGCAGCTCTGCTGCAGGTGCAGCATGCCGGCTCTTCCTCACCTGGGGTTGGGGAGGGTCCACGTGGTGGGGCCTTAGCAGGACACCCCTGAACTTCGCAGAGAGGGGCTGGATCCCTGCAGAGGCGGTCACTCGGTCAAGTTCACTGTCTCTCAGGAAATGTTTGCTGTCCAGTTGGTCCTCCTGGGTCAGCCTCTGGGGCACCAGGGGCTTCGGCCGCCTGGTGCCGTGGACGGACACGCAGCTCAGCATAGCGTAAGGGGGAAGTGGTTAACTTTCAGACCAGTGGCTTTCCTGATCCCCAGTCCTGCTGTCATGAGGCCAGGGTGCACCGCCCCCCACCCCACCCTTGTGTGGCTGTGTGTCCTCCTCCTTTAGAGGGGTCAGAGGTCAGCCCACTGCTGATTTCAGCGCTGTCAGTGTCTGTGTCTGGAGCTGTGTGGGTGGGCGGGGCCTGCCCAGGGGCCATTCGTCTGGGTGGGTGTCTGATAGCAGCTCCCCTGGTGGCTCATCTGGTGAAGAATCCGCCTGCAGTGCGGGCGACCTGGGTTCAGTCCCTGGGTTGAGAAGATCCCCTGGAGAAGGAGAAGGCTGCCCACTCCACTATTCTGGCCTACAGAGTTCTATGGACTGTATAGTCCGTGGGGTAGCAGAGTTGGACACGACCGAGCGACTTCCACTTTCTGTCGGATAGCAGGACGGGTTGCCCTGTGCTCACTGGCTTTCTGTGTTTCTCGCAGGTACTTTGAAGCTCTGGTCAGTAACATGTCCTTTGTCAGATATAAAGAGGTGTACGCAGCGTCAGCGGAGGTCCTGGGGCTTGTTCTCCGGTATCTCAGCGGGAGAGAGAAGGTGAGTGTGCGCACACGGCATGAATGCCTCTTCTTCACTGTTGGCTCAGCCTTGGTACTGCGTCCTCTGTACTAGGAGCCAGAGTGGGCAGTTTTTTTAAAGAGATTTTTGTTTTGTTTTTTTAATGCCTGGAAACATGGCAAGCATTAAGGTTGTTAACCTGCTTCTTATTGTAAAGTTGGGATGTAAGCATTGGAGCAGCTTTCATTCCTCTGACCTTGGCATCAGGGGCCACTTTGGAGAAACTGCCCTGATGGAGCCTTGCTTTGGTTTGGGGGAGGGTAAACAGGGGAGGTCCCCCACTTCCAGTTTCTGGCATAGTGCAGCTGAAGAGCAGGGGCGGTCTCTGACTTGGGCGCCTAGTCTGTGCCCTGCCCCTCCTCTCACCCCTAAGCACACAGTCTCCACATCAGCCCATGTATGGAAATCTCAGGTTATAACTAGCTGCTACTTGGCTGACCCCTATGGGTTAGTGCAGGGGGCTTCATGCTAGCGTCTGCAGAGCCTGTCACCCATGCTGACAGGACGCAGGGTGCAGACTGTCTAGGATGGTCTGTGCTGGTGCCTGCAGAGCTCGTCACCCATGGAGACCAGATGCAGGGTGCAGACTGTCTAGAATGCCACACTGGACCAGTCCTCGGCCCTCTGTCACTGCTCAGAGGACACTCTCCCTTCTTCACTGGGGTGTCATCCCGCCGGCCTCCCCCACAACTTGGAGTATGGGCCCCTAGCTGGTCACCCAGCCTCATGGCTTGAGAACTCCTCAGGCTCCTGATCCCCAAATTTGTCTCCAGTCTCCTCTCCTCCTACAACGAGACAGGATGAGGAGAGGCTGGAGAAGTCGAGGGATCCTTAGGGCAGAACAGTCCCCCCACAGCGTGTTGGACCCCAGCCTATTTCACCAATTAGGCCTTTATTTGGATTTAGAGGAAAATTAAACTGAAAGGACATAGGAACCCCCTCCCCTGAGAATATCAAACTTATAATTTATTTTAGGGATTGCCAGCTATTTTTATAAAATAAAAACATGTTTCAAATTCAGGATAACGTTGTGATGACAGGATTCTAATGCCCCTAAGTGGTGGGTTTCAATTCACATAATGTGCTTGGTTATCACCACGGGTGGAGCACACAACAGCAGATCAAAAGGTTAATCTCTCATGACTTAAGTCTCAATACAAATGATACACCCTTTGGTTTGACATAGCTCTTTCTGAGTATAAAGTGGTTGATTTAGCATGGAAGATGGGTGAGCAGTGTGGAACACAGAAGTGGGGGTCACTTGTGTTCTGACCACTGACCAGCACATCTCCAGACTGTGGTCTCCGGTCCCAAGGGCCCCTCGCTCTCCTCATTTCTCCCGTGGGGTCAGGGCCCCCTGTTCTCTGGATGGGTGCTCCCTGGGGGTGCGGCTCTCAGGGAGCAGTCAGGAGAGGCCGGGCCTGGAAGGTGGGCATAGGGAGATGGGCAGGCTGCCTGCAGATGGAGCTCTCTGAAATCCTGGTTTGTGTGAGTCTTTGCCCAGAGACATGCACACTGACATAATAAAATGCGTCTTTTTTTTTTTTTTTTGACATAGCTCTTTCTGAGTATAAAGTGGTTGATTTAGCATGGAAGATGGGTGAGCAGTGTGGAACACAGAAGTGGGGGTCACTTGTGTTCTGACCACTGACCAGCACATCTCCAGACTGTGGTCTCCGGTCCCAAGGGCCCCTCGCTCTCCTCATTTCTCCCGTGGGGTCAGGGCCCCCTGTTCTCTGGATGGGTGCTCCCTGGGGGTGCGGCTCTCAGGGAGCAGTCAGGAGAGGCCGGGCCTGGAAGGTGGGCATAGGGAGATGGGCAGGCTGCCTGCAGATGGAGCTCTCTGAAATCCTGGTTTGTGTGAGTCTTTGCCCAGAGACATGCACACTGACATAATAAAATGCGTCTTTTTTTTTTTTTTCTTAAGATTTTTTGATGTCTATTGAATTTGTTGCAATATTACTTCTGAGGCTTGGGAGTTCTTAGCTCCCCGACCAGAGATTAAACCTGCACCCCCTGCATTGGAAGGCATCCCAACCACTGGACCGCCAGGAAAGTCCCTCAAATGCATCCTAAACAGCGTTCAGTCCCTGGTCTTTGTTCATCTGCTCAAATGGCTCACTGGCAGAGTTTTGGTGTCAGAAAGAAGTATAGTCTTGATCATTCTTTCACCTGATGTGTGGCCAAGGTCTGGGTCACCTGAACCCATGGCCACCGAGCCTCTGGCGGTGCCCAGTGGTCAGGGCCCCGACGGCCTCCTCGAGATGGCACTCTGGGTGGTCACCTCACTCTTCTCGGTTCCTCCGAGCGCCCACTTGTGTGTGTTTGAAAGGAAACTTGGTCTTCCAGGTGCTAGAGGAGTCTGTGTGTGAACTGGTGGTAAAGCAACTAAAGCAGCATCAGAACACGCTGGAGGACAAGTTCATCGTGTGCCTGAGCAGAGCCGTGAAGAACTTCCCTCCCCTGGCTGACAGGTAGGGGGTGGTGTCCGCCTGCCCGCTGGGGAGGGTCATGCGCCGGGGAGGGTGGCTGTGTCCGTCTACCTGCCCCTGCCTGCGGAGAGGGTCGTGGGGCGTTGTCACCACCTGCCTGCCGGGGACAGTCCTGGTGGGGGTCAGTGCCCCTCCACTCACCGGCTCTGCCCACTGCCCAGGTTCATGAACAGCGTGCTCTTCCTGCTGCCGAAGTTCCACGGCGTGATGAAGACACTGTGTCTGGAGGTGGTGCTGTGTCGTGCGGAGGAGACCCCTGACCTGTACCTGCAGCTGAAGAGCAAGGATTTCATTCAGGTCATGAGACACAGGTGAGTGGGCACCGCCTGTGTCCTTGGATGCAGCTGTTTGTTCGGGGGGCGGTTGGGGGGGGGGGACTCAAGGGGACTTGTGAGTCGTTGTGAGAGGAGTGTTTGTTCACTTTGACACCTGACACTTGAGAGGCCCCATCTTGAGTTGTCCAGGGCTGTTTTCAGATTCAAAATGTGTGGTTTTGAGTTCTGTACCTGTTTTGTCAGGTAACAGGCTTCCGTTATTTGTTAAATTTGTTTATTTTCAAAATGTTAACGTGCTGTTAGGGTAAATATTAACAGAGTGCTGCTGATGGCATCCCATGTGCTCCTCCCGCCTGTGTGCACACTTTTACATGGTGATAAACTGTCTTTGCGTTGATTTCCTCCAGTCAGCCTGGCTCAGTGTCTACTGTATGTGGAGCATTATTTAAGGAGGAAATGGGGGTGCACCACATTGGGCCCTGGCTGCACTTAACCCCTGGTGCCTGACCAGCCCTAGAAACCATTTCTTAAAGTCATGAAATCCTTTCTAGCTAGCTTATTTTGACTTTGTCAGTTTTTTTTAAAAATGAACTTTTTATTTTGGAATAATTTAATTTTTACAGAAAAGTTAGAAGTGCACAGAATTCCCACACACCTTTCACCTAGCTTCCGCATCTCACGCCATCATGGTGTTTGTTTAAACCAAGAAGTTAACATTAGTGCACTTCTGTCTATTTGAAATCACCAGTTTCCTCATCCCCTTCCTAGGATCCATGCAGGACACTACAGTGTTAATTTCCTTTTCATAATCTAGCCCATGATAATTATTTTCAAGAGCTTAATTTTTATATAAATGTAGTATTAGCTATAATAATAAAATCTGAAATACAGAACAGCACAGAGAAGAAAATGTTACCTGTCACGTCTAAAGGTAAAGGTATAAGTGGTTAAGTCTGTGTTTTTGAAAATTCCTCTTTATAGAGACGATGAGAGACAGAAAGTGTGTTTGGACATAATTTCCAAGATGATGGCACGGCTGAGACCTGCAGAGCTCCGGGAGCTCCTGAGCGCCGTGGTGGAGTTCCTGGCCCACCCTGCAGTGCCATGCCGTGAGCGGATGTACGCCATCCTCATGTGGGTCCATGACAACTACAGGTGAGCACCTCACCTGTCCCCGTCAGACGCTCGTGTCCCGTCTCTTAGGGAGCACCTGGGTGCCTCCAGCAGTCTAGAACGACTATAATAAACGATAAGACATTTAAAAATGTGTGGTTAATAACTGCCACAAGTTTGGTATGTTGAAATCTGTTCTCATCTTACTGCATTTCGTGAACCCGTGGGAAATACTCAGAGCGCTGTATTACTGGCTGAGCTAAAAGTGTACTTTGTTTTCCTTGTTTTCCCTTACAGTCTGACAAGGTTAAGGAAAGAACTCCTGGGATGTTTCCTCCTTGGGAACTGTGGTCCTGCTCGCCAGCTGGCCACCAGGGCCCGGGTCAGGGTGCAGGCCCACGGGGTGGGTGGAAGTTGGGGAAGAGGCAGGTTTCATTACTTTAATCCTAGATAGCATTGTTGGGTTGACCCAGAGCAGTGGAAGCAATAACAGTTTTATTGTCTTGTGACTTCTCTCAGAGACCCAGAGAGTCAGGCAGATGAAGACTCGCGCGAAGTATTCAAGCTGGCGAAAGATGTGTTGATCCAAGGGCTGACCGACGAGAGCCCCGGGCTTCAGTAAGTGCCCCTCCCGGAGCAGTGTGGATGCGTGGGCACATTCAGGGCTCTTCCTGGGCCAGTCTCTCTGAGGTGTCAAAGGGCCTTTGCTGTATTAGCCTTTTCTCTGCCTCTTGCTGGCATAAGAAAAATGTATTTTAAATCACATTAGAGCCTGAAAGTCCTGGCATGTTACTTAAATATACAAGTCTTGAAAAGCTGGTGTGGGTAACGCTGTCTTGACTGTGCTGTGAGTTACAGCATCTCAGGATGAGAAACCTGTAATGAAAAGTGGGTTGTCATTCCCCATTTAACCCCAAGTGAGCTCCCACTCTGCACATCAGTGTCAGACGGCCTGCGGAAACCAGAGGGCGCTGCAGGGTCATCACAGATGCCCAGGAGCTCATTATGTTACAGCAGGCATGGCGGAAACCCTGATGATTCTGTGCGTCAGCTGACTTTCGGCGTACTGCAATTTTTAATTCATTGAGCTTTTAAAAATTGTATTTGGATTTCTCAAACATTCACAAATTATAAAGCCTGATCTGGTTTTTAACTTGTTTAATAGTTTGACTATTTTCTGTTCATATTGTTTTGAATATTTTGTGGCACTAATGTTTAGAGTAAATTGTCTTAGTAAGGCGATGAAGGACTATATATGTAATTTCTCATGGTGTTTTCTCAGTTTCAGAGTATGTAATGTAAAATTCTCATCTTTGCAAACTTCTGGGTAATAGAAATGAGAGTAGAATGACGCAGCTTCTCACCTCCTGTTAAGTATGCCAACATTCTGGAATATTTCCCCTTCAGCACGTACCTCATCTGTTAGGCAGCTTACCTGTAGATGGAGTCTGCATGTGGATGGAGTCCAAGGGCTGGTCTCCAGTGGAAGAAGAGGATCTTCCCCGTGGGGCACACGTAGAGACCTCCTCTTCTTTCTTCTCTGCCTTCCAGATTAACTATTCGGAACTTCTGGAGCCATGAAACTAGGTTGCCTTCAAATACCTTGGAGCGATTGCTGGCCCTAAATTCCTTATATTCTCCTAAGATAGAAGTGCACTTCTTGAGTTTAGCGACAGATTTCCTGCTCGAGATGACCAGCCTGAGCCCCGACTTCCGAACTTCCCTGTTTGAGCACCCTCTGTCAGAGTGTGAGTTTCAGGTGAGCTCTGGCCCTGTGAGCTGACTTTCCCGCCTGTTGGTCAGCAGACTTTGTCCACTGGTGTTAAATCCCCGCTTTTTTCTTTAATTCAGGTGTAATTAGGATTGTATTTGTTTTCAGTGCACAAGGTAGTGATTTGATATTTGTATATATTACGGAATTATGACCACAATAAATCTAGTTAACATCCATCACTGCCCATAGTTAGGTGTTTTTTATCTTGCGATGAGAAGTTTCAAGATATACTGTCTTAGAAACTTCACATATACAAATGGTGTTACTGACTGTAGTCCTCATGTGTACATTGGCCCCCAGAGCTTACTTACTTTACAACTGCAAGTTTGTGCCCTTTGACCCCTTCACCCATCTCTATCACCCCTCACCTCTGGCAACCACCAATCTGTTCTCTGTTTCTATGAGCTTTTTTGGTTTGGTTTTGTTATGTTTTTTTTTTTTTTGAGCGACTGAACTGAACTGAACTGAAGATCTTGCAGTATTTACGTTTCTCTCTGACTTATTTCATGTAGGGTAATACCTTCAGGGTCCATCCATGTTGTTGCAAATGGCAGGATTTCACTCTTTCAAAGCTGAGTAGCAGTGCATCATTGTGTGTGGTGTGCGTGCGTGCGCGCTCACCGCGCGTCTTCTTTCTCCTTTCATCTGCTGATGGACGCTTAGGTTGTCTCCATATCGTGGCTGTGTAAGCAGTGCTGTTATGAACACTGGGGTGCCTGTGTCTTTTCCCATTAGTATTTTTGTTCTCTTCTGATAAATACCAGCTGTGGGGTTGCTGGATCCTCTGGTGGTTCTATTTATGATTTCCTGAGGAACCTGCACTCTGCTGTCCACATGGCAGCAGCAGGTTGCACGCCCACCCACAGTACACAAGGTGCCCTTCCCCCTCCTCAGCTGCAGGTGCCATCTCTCGTCTCCTGGTCACACGCGGCAGGCGTCTGGTGATGCCTCACTGCGGTTTGATTGGCGTTTCCCTGACGACTCGTGTGCTGGCTTTCTGATTTTACTTGGAATCCACATACATTCTTCCCGAGATGCCCACTTGCACCTCACCCCACTCGCCCCCCGTCCTCCATACAGCTCACCCTTGTCCTTTCAACCTCCGTGGAGGCATTTCCCTCCCCCTGCTCCCCCGACACGCCCCATAGGTGCTTGTTTGCCCCTCCACCTGGCAGCACCACTGATGAGCCGCATGATGACTCAGAGCCCCCTGACCCCATCCCCCCGTGTCCCCAGCATCTCCTAGTCTGGTTACGTGGTGGGGGCAGTGGGGGCAGAGGAGTCGAGTCATTCCCTGAGCGTGGCAGTGAGCCTCTGAATGCAGGATGTTAGGAGAAAAGCAGTTTTTCTCCCCAGTACTGATTAGTTTTATTTGTTGACAGATAATTGTTCTGTTAAAATTTTTGAATTTGAGAAAGTTGTTCTTCAGCTACTTCTTGCAGAGCTACATGGAGTATCGTAATGTTTGTGGAGAGACTGTGAAGTTTTAAATAAGCATTTGCATGTTCTGAGAAGGGGCGTGACCTCACTTGACCCTCCCTTCTGGCAGGAGTATACCATTGACCCCGACTGGCGCTTCCGGAGTACGGTCCTCACACCAATGTTTGTTGAGACTCAGGCCTCCCAGGGCACGCTCCAGGCCCGGACCCAGGACGGGTCCATCTCGGCTCACAGGGCGGGGCAGGTCCGGGCCACCCAGCAGCAGCTCGACTTCACGCCCACACAGAGTGCAGGTACTGCCTCCGCTGTGGGCTTGCACGCCAGGGGCCCCGTGAAGGCCTCGGTGGCGGGAGGGAGGATGGGCTGAGTCCCTGGGCTGTAGATTCGGGGGTGGGGTGGCCTCAAGGGGCCCTGGGGACAGAGGTGGGGACGGCTGTGCAACCAGCAAACGTGCTGGGCTCTTCAGAGTGCATGACGTCATCCATTGGATTTTCTGTGTTTTTACCACAATTTTAAAAAAGGGGAGAAAAGCATTATTTCTGACTGGAGAAAACAAGAAAGATTTCAGTACATGTAAGTTTTAGTTTGATTTTTGTCCGGAAAGATCTGTCCAGTGCGTCTCATTTAAAACTGCTTGTCTCAGAAGCAAAGCAGAGATAAACCAGACTCACTTACTGTGGTTGTAGTTCATTAAACTGCTCTTTTCAAATGGTTCAGCCGTTTCCTTTGATCA
Organism: Oreotragus oreotragus; assembly: GCA_006410675.1. Taxonomy (NCBI): domain Eukaryota; kingdom Metazoa; phylum Chordata; class Mammalia; order Artiodactyla; family Bovidae; genus Oreotragus; species Oreotragus oreotragus. The sequence continues at coordinate 712,303 of SJYX01002116.1, forward strand.
GCAGAGTATCAGTTGTAGAGTAAAATCCCCAAGTCGTTTTTATGGAAATACTTCAGTGTTTTTCCTTTATGTAATTTTTTCACACTCTGTTTATTGTGGAAATAGGACTAACTTGGCCAATTACTGTGGGACCTTTAGACACTGATGTTAGAAATCACAGACCTTTGTGCCATGTAGATGCAGTGTCATCCTGACGAGCATGTGATGGTCTCCCTCGTGCCCACAAGGAGAGGAGGTCCGGCCGCTGGGCCTTCCTTGGGACATGGTGGCCCACCCTGGTAACTGCAGGCACCCCTGCTCTCGAGCGGCGGGTCCTGGCCAGGGCGCTGGCCGAGGGGCACTGCTGTGACCCACGTATCGTGTGTGTTTGCAGGGGGAAGAGTGCTCTCCCACTGGCTGACGGCGGGCAGCATTGACCCTCTGGGCGGCAGCCTGGCCCCCACCACCGAGGCCTCGTCTTCGTCCCTGCTGTTTGCCCACAAGAGGCCCGAGAGGCCCCGGGGGACGCCCCTAAAGTCTGTGGGGCCTGACTTTGGGAAGAAAAGACTGGGCCTCCTTAAGGATGAGGTGGACGACGGAGCACAAGGTAAAAGATCACTGAGCTGTGTTGAAACGCCTGCCTCCGCAAGCTCATGACTGTTCCTGAGTCCAGGTGGTCTGCGTGGAGCCCAGCACCACGTGGGAGCCTGGTTTGGGGTCCAGAAGGTGGTTGCCTGAACTGGCTCAGCCCCTCACTCGGGTCCCAGGTGTCTAGGGGCCGAGCAGGATGGGGAAGCTGAGTCAGAGAGAGTTTAGGTCTGGGGGCTGGGAGGGTCAGGGCAGGCCTGAGGGCTGGAATGAGGATGCAGACATTTGGCTCACCAGGGGTAGGGGTGTGCTCCGGGAGGGGCCCCGGCCAGATGCCCCCCAGACTCCCAAGAAGCCCCCAGCCCCATCCCCCGGGACCCCTTCCCTGGTCAGCCTCATCCGCTCAGCCAGGCCCTCAGTGTTGCTTCCACAGCTCCAGTTGGCGTTACTGTGGCCCCTTTCCTTGGGGTCTTGGTCACTTTCTCCCTTGCCCACCCCCTCCCTCCACAGTGTCACCAATGTCCTGAACAGGTCTTGCTGCGGCTTGGCTCATGTGGGGCTTCTCTTCTTTCTTGTGTGGTCACTGTTCATGGGCGTTAATGGCCTCCGTTTCTTTTTTTGTTGAAGTAGAGTTGTGTTGATTTCTCCTGTATGGCACAGTAATCCACCTGCATGTATGTATATGTATACATGTTCTTTTTCATTAGGAAACGGCTTCCCTTTTCACCCGTGGGTGTTTTTGCCAATAATTTCCAAATGTCAATTTTCTCTTGCAGGAATTCCACTTTGACTGTCAGACCCGAGGGATTATCCTTCTGATTTTCCCTTCTTACCATCTCTGCTAGGCTCTGAGCACAGCATTACCTTCTGACTGTGCTTGTGCATGACGACGTCCAGTCTCTAGTTCCCACGAACTTCTGTGCTCTTGGAAAGTCCCTTCCTTGCCCTGTTTCAGGACCTACTCTGCTCTTGTGATAAAGGGTCATTTGAAAAATTTTTTCCCTAGATGTTCTGCTTTCAACATTTTCTACCCCACCGTTGCTTTGGTTCCTACTTTTCTTATTTGAAGCTTTGCTGAAATGTCTGCTGATTTTCGGCTTTTGCTGTGTCCAGGCAGGCAATAACTGGTGTTGGGAGTGGTGGCTGCACACTGGGTGTGCTGACTGCCCTCCTCAGACGTGGAGGCCCCCATTTTGTACTGGGTGGTCCCCCTCCGAGGCCAGGTCTCCCCTCTCCTGCCTGTATGTCCAGGCCTGGTGCCAGGACAGCCCTGGGTTCCCCAGTGGTCCCGACTGTGGGGGCTCTGCTCCAGCCATGTGGCCCCGTACCTCCAGCCTCAGCCTCACATTTCCAAGCCCCCTCTTTCCCCGAGATGTCCGAGCCCTGCCTGCTTCCTCTGTGGAGCCTCAGTTCTCCAGCTTCCAAAACTGCGCTTCACAGGCTTAGGTTGTTTTGGAAATAGAGCTGCGGGAAGTAGGAGATGGAGACAAGCAGATGCCTCACTTCATGTCAGCAATTCTGGGGAGTAGGGGACAGACATCAGGCGTGCGTAACCAACCTGCTGTCTGTTCTTCAGGTCCAGATAATCGTGCAGAAATACTGCGATTACGCAGACGATTTCTAAAGGACCAAGAAAAGCTGAGTTTGATTTATGCCAGGAAAGGTGTTGTTGAGCAAAAGCGAGAAAAGGTTTGTACCCATTTCTGGAATTTGGTTGGAAATAACTGTTTCTGTCACAGGATGTGTGCCCAGGAGATGTCTTCCTGGCTGGCCTCGGCCAGATCTCAGAGGTGGCCCATGCGACCCCACCTCCAGGTGTCGCCTGAGCCCCACTGCTCTGCTGGGGGTGGAAGGTGCTGTTCTCTCTGGACAGACAGGCTTTCTGCACGAGGTGGAGACCAGAGCCCCCCGGCCCTGATGTCACGCCTCTCAGGTGCAGTCCCCCCAGCCTCGAGGCCAGAGCCCTGATGCCGTGGTTGAGGGCAAACAAACTGAGGGGCTGCGCTCTTGGAGGCTGGTGGGGGGCCGGGTGAGGAGCGTGGCCAGTCCTGAGCTGCCCACTGCAGACACACGTGTGGCATGAAGGGATGGTTGAACGTTTCTCCCAATGTGGAAGTAACAGCAGAACTTGTTCAGACCTAGAGTCAGTGTGAGATACAGATCAGTAATGTTGACAGGCTGTTCTAGGACTGGACTGTGGGTGAGACCCTATTATAACCTACAGAGATGACGACAGGCTGTTCTAGGACTGGACTGTGGGTGAGAATCCTGTCTCCATTGTGACTCAGTTTAAATCCTCAGCCACTTCATTTCCAAGTCTGAGTGTGAAATGGTCAGAAGGTTCCACTGTCTTCTGTGGAAAGACTGGACTTTCCCATATTTCTGTAACCACAGCACTGCAGGCTGAGGGCCGGCCCCACCCAGCATTGGGTCCTTTGCTCCAGCCTCCTCATTAAGCCTGAGTCCTGCCTGTGCTTCTTGAGGGGACAGGCGCTGGGCTGATCGCCGAGGGTCTCAGGGAATGGATGGGGTGTGGCCTGGGACCTGGGGTGGCCTTGCTGGGTGTCGTCACCACTCTCAGCAGAGGCGTTTGGGGGTCCCCTCTGCTCTTGGAACTGCAGAGCAGTGTGCAGCAGGTGGAGAAGCTGGGCAGCCTCGGGGTTAGCCAGGATGTACACATGTGAGGGAGTGCCCTGTGGGGGGAGCAGGGCCCGCAGGGGGAGCCTGGCCCCGCAGGGGGAACGGGCCCTTGTCATTGGAACCAGTGCCGCTGGGGGAATGGGGCCCGAAGGGGGAACGGCTGCAGAGAGCAGGGCCAGCTGGGGCCAGTGGGCTCTGTAGCCAAGGTTTGTCTTGAGAGTGACAAAGAAATACAATCCTCTCATTTGTGGGTTGAAAAAGTTTTAAATCAAGTTCTCTAATTTCAGAGAAACTCAGATTTCTTTGTAATAGATCTTTAAATAATCTTCCCATTGCACATCTGACACTGGTTTTGGGCTTATTGTTTGCCACATTGATCAAGTGTAGCGACTAGAGCATCTTGGATAGAACTGACCTTGATTCACTTTTGTCAGTGGTGGGCAAGGACGGTTTCATCACCCAAGCACTACTGGTTGGATGAAAGTTGTAACCTTCTTGTATTGCTGATGATTGTAGGAGATCAAGAGTGAGTTGAAAATGAAGCACGAGGCCCAGGTCATCTTATATAGAAGTTACCGCTGTGGAGACCTTCCTGACATCCAGATTCCGCACAGCAGCCTGATCACCCCACTGCAGGCTGTGGCCCAGGTCAGTGCGGGGCCGGCACACACTCTGGGGCCATTGCCTCATGCAGGGAGCATGGCTGACCTGTCCCCAATCCCCAACACGGGTCTCAGTGCTGAGCCTCATCCCAAGTCCTGGCTCCCGGGGACCCTGCCGTGGGATTCCATGCAGCACTTTGCTTTGGGCCCAGTGTCTCTGTGTGCCAGTCACACCGCACTCTTTTTCTCACCAGTGATGTTGGTGGGAATGAAATAGTATGTAAGTAGCTGCACCACTTAAATCATTGATTATACAAAACCCTCTTGTGGGGGTGATGGGGAAGGTCACTGGTATCAGCATCCTCCTCCGAAATTCCCAGGCACAGAGGACTGAAATACTCCTCTGCATCGTTAGGGTGACCATGAACTTCAGGAGTGAGTGAGGTTCTGTAGCTGAGTGCTCTGAAATAAACAGGATATTTATCCCTCAAAAGTCTGGTTAAGATTCCTTTGACTTTAATGAAATAATTAATGAATTTTTATACTGTGTCATATAGTGCATAATTAGGTACTGAAACTTGATGCCTCATATTTTTACTCTACTTAAGTTTGCGGTACTAATATTGATCATAAGTGATAAGTGAAAGTCACTCAGTTGTGTCTGACTCCTTGCGACCCCATGGACTATACAGTCCATGGAATTCTCCAAGCCAGAACACTGGAGTGGGTAGTCTTTCCCTTTTCCAGAGAATCTTCCCAACCCAGGGCTCGAACCCAGGTCTCCCGCATTACAGGCAGTTTCTTTACCAGCTGAACCATTGGGAAAGCCCAATACTGATCATAATAATAGGTTATGTCTGTGTAGCCCATTACTGCTTTATAAGCTTTTTACTTATCTAACTATTTATAAAGTGATAGGAATTTGCAAAACAGCTTACAGCCCCATGTCCCTTCCCAGCTTTCCTCGGTGGGCACAGTCCTCCAGTGACGTTGCCCAGCGTGGTGACCAGTGGCAGCACTTGATGTTTCAGGCCAGGCTCTGACACATGGGCAAGTCAGCACACGTGTCCCACTCGGGAATGTCTTACAGAGAGACCCGCTCGTCGCGAGGCAGCTCTTCGGCAGCCTGTGCTCGGGGATCCTGAGGGAGTCGGGCGAGCGCAGGACTGCAGCTGAGGGGCGGGGCGCCGCCCAGAAGCTCCTGCAGGACTTCACGCGCTTCCTGGACACCAGCTTCTCCTTCTTCCCGCCCTTCGTGTCCTGCATCCAGGTGAGGCTGTCGGCACGCCTGTGTCCCAGTGGCTCTGCTGCTTCCCCGGTGGCAGTGTGGGTTTAACACAGCGGCTGGACTCTGGTGGCTGGGGGCAGCTTACTTATTCTTTTTGGCTGTGCTGGGTCTTCCCTGCCGTGTGGGCTCCTCTCTGGTTGTGCTGGCAGGGGGTGCGGGAGCCTGCTCTGTTGTGGCGCACGGGCTTCTCGTTGCCGTGGCTTTTCTCGTTGTGCAGCTCAGGCCCTGGTAAAAAAAAAAAAAAAAAAAACTGTAACATAAATTGAAAAGTGAAAGTTGCTCAGTTGTCTCCAACTCATTTTGATCCGCTGGACTATAACCCACCAGACTCCTCTGTCCATGGAATTATCCAGGCAAGATTACTGGAGTGGGTTGCCTTTCCCTTCTCTAGATCTTCCCAACCAAGGATTGAACCCACATCACCCTCATTGCAAGCAGATTCTTTACCAACTGAGCCACCAGGGAAGCCCTAATATAAATTCATAGAAGAAACTGTGCTGTGTCCTCTACAAGGAGTCATAATGGAAAAAGAAAAAAAAAACACAAGGATAAAAAATGGGGAAGAAAATAATAGATTTTCTCTATCAAAAATAAAAGAAAAAGCAAAAACTAATATTAACATAAACTAGTAGCAGAAAATGGTACTGTGTTCTCTACATAGAGTCATAATGGAAAAAGAAAAAGATATAAGGATAAAAAAATGGGAAAGGAAGTCACAGCCCCTCCTCCAATCCAAATTAAAAGAAAAAATAGACTCATATGAATATTGTCAGGCACTTGCCATCCAACTCTACAAGGATTAAATGAAGTGCTGCTGCAGCCGCTGATCTTAAACACACCCTGAAAGACCACCACCTGTGCCCTCCACCCCGCACACACCCAGGTCTCTATAGCAGCCATACCACTTGAGACCATGGCACTGAGGTCCTTAGTATGGAGTGGATCCTGCCCTGGAGGGATGCAGAACAGAGGGACCCAGCACCAAGGGACCATCAGAGCAGAGGGACCGCAGTCCTGCAGGACTCCCAGGCTCTGGTGTACACCCTCCTGCTCGAACCCTCCTCTGGGTGTGAGCTCTTAAGGCTAGGCTGTAGGCACCTGATGCAAGCAGGAATGTAGTTTGTCCACATTCCAGCCCTGCCTCTCTTCCAATCAGCCCCCTGAGGAAGATTCCAGCAACTCGGGACCTCCCAGGGGGAAGCAATTACACAAGGTAAGAGCTGTGCTTGACAGCCTCTTGTCCTCTTGGGAGCACCAGCCTGGGAGCAGAAAAACCAGGAATATGAGTGCCCCTCAAGTGCAGGTACAGGAAGGCAGGGGCCATCAGTCCCTTCCAGGTGCACGCCTGCTTCTGTGGGCACCTTGGCCCAGGTGGGTTTTCTACACCATCCTGCATCCACCCCCTGGCTAACATGTGTGCCAGTGACAGGACCACTGTCAGTTGGGTGCGTGCCCCTCCCCACAGACAAGGCCCCCGCCATTAACTCCTCTCCATTCTCCACAACGACTGTCTCCTGCCCCAACTTCTCTCCACCCCATCAATCCTGCGATCCACCCTGGAGAAGCACTACAGGGGAAGGGTGTGTGTGGCTGCTTGTGTTCTCACTCACTTCAGTCCTCTCGACTCTCTGTGACCCTATGGACTCTAGCCTGCCAGGCTCCTCTGTCCATGGGATTTCCCATTTGAGACTACACTGGGGTTGCATTTTCTCCTCTATGGGATCTTCCCCATCCAAGGATCAAACCTGGTTCCCATGTATTAGAGGCTGATTCTTTACCATCTGAGCCACCAAGAAAGTCTCCCTGGATGGGGTGCCAGAGTGCAAACGTAAACCCACCTTAGAGGACATGGGAATTCAGTTCTTGATTATCTGGGACCAGGAAGGAGCTCTGGTGTCAGCTCAGCTGCACAAAGCTTGGGACCCAGCCTCCCCCTTCTCCTCCCAGCTCCCCCATCCTCTGTGACTTCAGACAGTGATACTGTTAGTCCATGGGTCCTAGTTCTGGCTTCAGGCTGGTTCCACAGTAAAGCTGTGTTGTTTCCTACCTTTCTGGGAGGCTGTCTAGTTGGGGAAGATCTCCTGGAGGAGGGCATGGCAACCCACTCCAGTATTCTTGCCTGGAGAATCCCATGGACAGAGAAGAGATGTGTATAAGAGACAGGTGCAGGGCCTGGTGGGCAGGTCAAGGGCCACCCCTTGCTGGGGGGTGGGGGGGTGCTCTGCACCATTGCAGACACGGGGGACACAGGTGTCAGAGAAGGTTTCCACAGCAGTGCAGTTCTAACAGAGGACCAGTGTAGATGTACTTTTGTAACCACTAAGCATACTTGTTAGGGGATTAAGAAATACTTTATACTCAAAACGTGGATAATTACAAAGTCCCTAATAGAGAATCATCTGGATTCTTGTCAGTATTTTTGTAATTAGTTATGTCCTTGGAGTAATTTAAAAATTATGTTCTTTAATGCTGTTTATCAGTAGCTGTCGTTTGCAAACTGGGTAATAATTCCTTGAGATGAAGTATTTATTATGCCTACTTTGTTCTTTTCCATGCAGCATGAAACTGTTAATACAGTTTCTTTTTATGTACTCTACTTTTATTGGTTTATAATTTATATGTAGAATTCTTTCATTGGTTTTCTCCTGGCAATACCAAAGACAGGGCTTGAGAAATTATATTGCATCAGCCAGTGTTTCAGAGTAAGTTTCTCTTCACGTTGTATTCTGCAGTGATTCTTTTATGTCTGAATTTCTAGTTTTGCAGTTTTGTCCACTGCCGTTTAGGGAAGTCTTGATAGGTAGCTTATCGCCCTGCAGCTTGCCTTCGGGCCCGGAACTGGGGGAGCCACGTGGGAGGGGTGCACGTGCAGACTTGGTCTGACACTGTGTGTGAAGGGCTCCGTGTCTCTCTCCCGTGACTGCTAACGCCAGAATTTAGTGTTTGGCAAAACAAGTCACTCCTGGGTGGAGACCCTCTCACTGAAGGACTGCATGTCTGTGTCTTGCCAGGAGATCAGCTGCCAACACGCCGACCTGCTGAGTCTCGACCCGGCTCTGGTCAGTGGGGCCGGCCTGGCGGGCCTGCAGCAGCCTGGGGCCATCTGCCTGCTGGAGGAGGCACTGTTGCGACTGGCACCCCAGGAGCCGCCTGCCAAGCGTGCGCGGGGGAGGCCCGGCCTGCCCCCCGACGTCGGCAGGTGGATGGAACTTGCCAAGTAAGCTCTGGGCCCCGACCCTGCTGTGGCCAAAGCGATGTGTCTAACACAGTTACTTTATCTGGGCAACACACATCCTGTCTGAGTCTTCTCTTACCTGAGGTTTATCATGAGAAACCCAGGGCCTAATTCTCAGGCACTGGATTCTGAGGGTGCTGGACTAGGGTGAGATTGGACTTGCACTTTTCCTGTAGCACTGGTTTTGAGATATTCCCGGTTCTGGGAAAAGCGTAGAGTGTCTCTGTCGTGTAGTCACTCCTGTCCCTGTGCCTGCGAGAGGTGAGCAGTAGGCGCTTTGCTACTGAGGAGCCTCGCAGCCTGGGTGTGACCCGTCCCCTGGGGGATGATGTCCTGGGGCTGCTGCTCTGCCCACAGGCTGTTCCCACCCCGTCGTGTCCTCTGTGGGCTTGGATGGGCTTGTGTGGGCACGCTGAAAACAGGAAGAAGTCTCCAGGGAGGAGGGAATGGACTTTTAGACACCTGAGCCCGTCTTCAAGTGGGAGGCTTCACTGATGGGCCAAGAAATTTGTGTTGACATCAAAGTCAGAACTCTAGCACACGTTCAGGCTCTCAGTAACATCGAGACAGCCGTTGCATGTGGAGTACATGGCATCTGTAGGGCCAGAGCTAGTTTACCTGCTTCTGGGTTTTGGACCAGATTCCAGAAAGGTCACCACAGATAAATGTTTCAGTGATGGAGTGACATAGAACAGTCTCATTTAATGAGTCAACTTATGCATTGTAAACCTATGATATTTTCAGATTTTACATTAAATGCACTTTAGAATGGGCTTCCCAAGGTGATGCTGTTGGTAAAGCGCCACTAGTGGTGAGTGGCAAAGAACCAGCCTACCAACACAGGAGACATAAGAGACGCAGGTTTGATTCCTGGGTTGGGAAGATCCCCTGGAGGGGAGGACATGGCAGCCCACTCCGGTATTCTTGCCTGGAGAATCCCATGGACAGAGAAGCCTGGTGGGCTCCAGTCCATGGGTTCACAGGAAGTTAGATGCAACTGAAGTGACTGAGCACACAGGCGTGCACTTGAGGATAATCTCTGCCTTCTGTATGGCTCAAGTATTAAAACTTAACTGGTAACTTCAAAATTCTTAAGCTTTTATGTTTTAACAAAAAATAATATGACAATCTTTTTTAGTTATTATAATTGTGGCATCTTGGTTTAATATCATTTCAAGAAAGACTTTAAAAATATTGGGGCATTCACTGATTTGTCCTCTTTTTTTTTGATCTGCTTCATAGACTGTACAGGTCTATCGGGGAGTACGACATCCTCCGTGGTATTTTCAGCAGTGAGATTGGAACAAAGCAGATCACGCAGGACGCACTGTTGGCAGAAGCAAGAAGCGACTATTCTGAAGCTGCCAGGCTTTATAACGAGGTAGAGTTGATCTCTAGCAAGTGTGTCCGTTGCTTTACCACTTTTGTTCTCTGGATGGAAACACTGTCAGCTTTAGAATTTAGACCTTCAAATATTAAATTGTATTCCTTAACTTTTACACAAAGATTACTACCAGAAAATGGTTTCATAATAACTGAACGTGAACTAGTTACTGTTCTGTCTCTCTCTCTTTTTAAGAAAATACGAAATCAAAGAGAAAGTGTTTTTTACCAAGTTAGTATGAAATTGTAAGATGTCATTTCAGTATCTGGTATTGTTATATAGTTTCTGTTTGAGTAGATTGTTTCCACTCTGGAAGTAAAACTTATAAAAAGGTAGGTGAGAGCTGGTTTGGGGAAGTCCAGTTTCACACGTCTTGTGTTGGGAGCTGTCCGTGGCTGAGCGTGGGTGTCCGTCTTGTGTTGGGAGCTGTCCGTGGCTGAGCGTGGGTGTCCGTCTTGTGTTGGGAGCTGTCCGTGGCTGAGCGTGGGTGTCCGTCTTGTGTTGGGAGCTGTCCGTGGCTGAGTGTGGATGTCCGTCTTGTGTTGGGAGTTGTCCGTGGCTGAGTGTGGATGTGTGGCAGGCCACACTTGCAGTTGAGGGCCTGTGGCCTGTGCGAGACATCTAAATGGTGAAACCTTCTGCAGTTTTCTATAAACGTCCTGTTTTCTAACTTTCATTCTAAGGACTTTTCAAGTAGTGAAGAATCTACAGTATTTACATCAAATTAAGGGCCATTTTCAGTTTTCAACTTATTAATTGACTTTATAGTTAAGTTCCCCAAAGAAGTGGTTCTGTCCTAGCTGGGATTTTTAACATTCATTTGACTGTTAGGTTCCCTCAAGTTAATTCTCTTTTCCCTTTTTTCTCCACTTGTCATAAATCTGACAGTGATTATTCTTAGTGTGAATGTTACATGTATCAAATTTGGTAAAATAATCTTCACAGGCCCTCAACACACAGGAGTGGGCAGATGGCGAGCCCACGGAAGCCGAGAAGGACTTCTGGGAACTTGCATCCCTTGACTGCTACAACCAGCTGTCCGAGTGGAAGTCACTGGAGTACTGCTCCACGGCCAGCGCTGATGGCGAGGGCACCCCGGACCTGAGCAAGATGTGGAGTGAGCCCTTCTATCAGGTGCGGGGCCATCTATGAGGTCACCCAAGTAGATGTCCTCGATGGTCAAGTGTTTTCTCATTAATGAGAGTGAAGTTGCTCAGTCATGTCTGACTCTTTTGCAACCCCATGGACTGTACCCTACCAGGTTCCACCATCCATGGGATTTTCCAAGCAAGAATACTGGAGTGGGTTGCCATTTCCTTCTCCAGGAGATCTTCCCGACCCAGGGTTTGAACCTGGGTCTCCTGCATTGTAGGCAGGTGCTTTACCATCTGAGCCACCAGGGAAGTCTCATTAATGAAGGTTTCAGAAACAGGAAAGTGGTTGTAAAGCATTAGAGTGTTTATATAATTTGACTCCCCCAAACTCCATAATATTGTTAAATCACCATGCTTCCCTCATAGCTCAGTTGGTAAAGAATCTGCCTGCAATGCAGGAGACCCCAGTTAAATTCCTGGGTTGAGAAGATCCGCTGGAGAAGGGATAGGCTACCCACTCCAGTATTCTTAGGCTCACCTTGTGGCTCAGCTGGTAAAGAATCCGCCTGCAGTGTGGGAGACCTGGGTTGAATCCCTGGGTTGGGAAGATTCCCTGGAGAAGGGAAAGGCTACCTACTCCGGTATTCTGGCCTGGAGAATTCCATGGACTGTATAGGCCATGGGGTCACAAAGAGTTGGACATGACTGAGCGATTTTCACTCACTCACTGTGCTCTTAGCTAATGCTTTCAAAATAAGCAGATACCTTTACAAAGAAATGTTACCCTCCCTGGTGTGACCATAGGGGGAGTGTTTCCTGTTGTGTCTGCACTGCACATGGGCCTCACTGGGCCGGCCTGGCACCCGTCTGCACCGCTGCCCTCGCCCAGCCTGCAGGTCCTCACTTGGTACTGAACGTCTGGTTCTTTTTCAGCTACAAGTAGTTCCCGTTTTCTATAGAACGTGTTCCTGTATGTTTTGTGGTTATAAAATGAGCAACTGTAGATGAACTTGCTTTCAAGATTGTGGCCTTAGGTTTGAAACATTAAGCGCCATCATCTGAACCTGTGAGGTGACACCACAGATGCATGGTGACACCATCTCAGGGCGTCACACCATTCCCGCTCTGCAGGAGACCTGCCTGCCACACATGGTGCGCAGCAAGCTGAAGCTGCTGCTGCGCGGGGAGGGCGACCAGGCACTGCTGACCTTTGTGGACGAGGCACTGACCTCGGAGCTGCGGAAGGCCCTGCTCGAGCTCCGCTACAGCCAGGAGCTGAGTCTCCTCTACCTCCTGCAGGACGACATTGACAGGGCCAAGTATTACATCCAGAACTGCATCCAGATGTTCATGCAGGTAATCTGGGCGCGCCCGCCAGGGCTGCGCTACTCCTGTGAGCTTGGGTCGACATAGCAGTTCTCTGGCCACTTGCCTCTGATTCGCTGCATACCAGCCAACGGCCAGGAGCCTTTTAGTGCCTGTTTCTAATTTAGGAAGTTCCTTTTGTTTTCCCTTGGGGTTTTCTTTCTCTCCCTGGACGAGTCCCTGAGAGCAGGCCCTACCCCCAGGCATCTGGGTGGGAGGTGGTCATGCAGGAGGGTTGTGCGGCCCCGCCAGCCAGGGTCTGTCCTGCCTCTGAGATTGGCTGTTACGTTGTTAAAGCCAGTTCTTGTGTAGAGTCCCTGAATGTTTGTTGTTGCTGAACGTAGATATTCTCTGTCTTTATTCTAGTTTTTAAACATGTTTGAGGTTGAGTAGCAGTCCACTCGAGGAAGTTTATGGAAGGAGAAAGGTTGGCTTTTATAGCTGGCAGTTCTGTATTATAGGATATTGTGATTTTTAAGAATTGGTGGGGAATGGAGGCAGTAGCACCTGATTGTATTGCTCTTATTGATTTTGTTGAACCAAAGTGTGACTGAAAACCAAAATTAAAAAAAAAAAAAATTAGACCATTTAATTGCTCCTGTGACCACTCAAGAGACATCCCGTGTAACTGATCTGTTTACAGAGTGGTTGCTGTTTCATGTTTAGACTGTGTTAAAATCTGAAGCAGTACATTGACCTGTAACCAATGCTAAATAACTTTTCCAGAACTATTCCAGTATTGATGTCCTCTTACACAGAAGTAGACTCACCAAATTGCAATCTGTACAGACTTTCATAGAAATTCAGGAGTTCATCAGCTTTATTAGCAAACAAGGTAATTTTTTATTTATATGTATCTTTTTTCCTTTCATAATTAGGAAGAGTTGTGGCGTCTGATTTTTTTTTTTCTTTTGGCTTGGTGATAGTACATGTTTTTTAATGTGTGAGTTAGAAACTGCCTTGAGTTTACTCCATGAATGTGTGTTTTGAGATTGTTGAAATAAGTGTTTAAAATAGTCCAGTGCTCTTCTGGGCATTTAAGAAGCTTCCAGGGAGCAGACGCTGTGGTCCCCACAGAGCAGAGCAGTCCAGGAACCCCATGAAAAACTGGGGTGATAGAATCTGCCGGTAGGGCTTGAGTTGGGTATGGTAGGAAGAGTGGGGTTCTCAGAGAGCCAGCCTGAGCCTGGGGTACTGGCGTGACTGTCCTGGGTGCCAGGTGGTGAGGTGAGGCCCAGGTGGCTGTGCCCAAACTGAAGGCCTTTCTGCTGCTGCTGAGTAGGCTTAATCCTGATGCCTATGGAAGGTCCCCCAGAGTCAGAAGTAACGTCTTTTTATTAATCCAAATTTCATTTCTTGAAAAACTTCTTAGAGTACTAATAAAAGTTGGTGTTCAGAACTATCTACCTGACTGTTCTCTGTTTTAAATTTGGAGACTGGTTTTTCAAGTATGTATTACTAGTGGCGTATCATTCTAGGAGCTGTGTTAGTTTCTTTTCTCTGTATTTTACCCAGTTTTATAACAGCCTATGAGATGTAGGCTCTAAAACTAATATCTTGGCATCTGATGACCGATGCTGAAGCTGGAATACTTTGGCCAGGCAATACGAAGAACTTACTCATTAGAAAAGACCCTGATGCTGGGAAAGACTGAAGGCAGGAGAAGAAGGGGACAACAGAGGATGAGATGGTTGGATGGCATTGCTAACTTGATGCGCGTGAGTTTGAGCAAACTCTGGGAGTTGGTGATGGACAGCGAAGCCTGGTGTGCTGTAGTCCATGGGGTTGCAGAGTCGGACATGACTGAGCAACTAAACTGATCAGGTTTTATATTATGTCAGCAAATCTGGAAGACCCAGCAGTGGCCACAGGACTGGAAAAGGTCAATCCTCATCCCAATTCTCAAGAAGGGTAGTCCTAAAGAATGCTCTAACCATCAGACAATTGTACTCATCTCCCATGCTAGTAAGATCATGCTTATAATCTTACAGCCTAGGCTTCAGCATTATTCAAACCAAGAACTTCCAGGTATCTAAGCTGGGTTTAGAGAAGGAAGAAGAGCTAGAGATCAAATTGCCAACAGTCACTGGATTATGGAGAAAACCATCTCTCTCTGTCTCATTGACAATGCTAAAGTCTTTGACTTTGTGGATCATGACAAGCTATGGAAAGCGCTCAGTTGGGAATACCAGACCATCTCACCTGTCTCCTGAGAAACCTGTGTGTGGGTCAAGAAGAAACAGCCCTGATGTTTCTTGGACCAACTGATTCATTCATGGCTGAGAGAGCAGTGTGACAGGGCTGTCTGCTGTCACCCTGTTTGTTTAGCCTATACACTGAGCACATCATGAGAAATGTCAGCCTGCATGAGTTACAAGCTAGAATCAAGACAGGCAGGAGAAACAGCAACCACCTCAGACATGCAGATGATACCAGTCTAATGGCAGAAAGTGGAGGGGGAGCTAAAAAACCTGTTGATGAGGGTAAAGGGGGAAAGTGAACTGGCTTAAGACTGTTAAGGAAACTAAAATCATGGCAGCTGGCCCCATTACTGCGTCGCGAATAGAAGGGGAAGAGGTGGAAGTAGTTACAGATTTCCTCTTTTTGGGCTCCAAAATCACTGCAGACGGTGACTGCAGCCATGAAATCAGAAGATGCTTGCTTCTTGGCAGGAAAGCAATGACAAACGTAGATGGTGTGTTGAAAAGCAGAGACAAAAGTCCGCTATGGTTTTCCCAGTGGTCATGTACAGTTGTGAGAGCTGGACTGTTAAGGCAGAACGTCAGAAAATAATGTCTTTGAACTGTGGTGCTGGAGAAGACTTCTGAAAGTCCCTTGGACAGCAAGGAGATCAAACCAGTCAATTTTAAGGGAAATCAGCTCTGAACTGGAAGACCTGATGCTTAAACTGAAGCTCTAGTATTTTGGTCATCTGATGTGCACAGACGACTCATTGGAGAAGTCTCTGATGCTGGGAAAGATTGAGGGTAGAAGGAGAAGAGGGTATCAGAGGATGAAATGGCTGGACAGCATCACTGAAGTGATGAACGTGAACCTGGGTGAACTCCGAGAGATACTGAGGGACTGAACAACAAATGAGACTTAGATTCTTTTTCCTCATTTTATAGGGCATCAGAGATTAAGTAACTTGCCTGAACAAGGTAAGCACTGCTTTCTCACCATAGAAAGAAAACCAAAGCTTTAAACATTGTTATTATTGTTCAGTTGCCCAGTTGTGTCTGACTCTTTGTGACCCTGTGGACTGCAGCATGCCAGTCTTCCCTGTCCTTCACCATCTCCTGGAGCTTGCTCAAACTCATGACCACTGAGTCGGTGATGCCGTCCAACCATCTCATCCTCTGTCGTCCCCTTCTCCTCCCGCCTTCAATCTTTCCTAGCATCAGGGTCTCTTCTTACAAGGTAGCTCTTCCAATCAGGTGGCCAAAGTATTGAAGCTTCAGCAACAGTCCTGCCAATGAATATTCAGGACTGATTTCCTTTAGGATGGACTGGTTGGATCTCCTTGCAGTCCAAGGGCCTCTCAAGAGTCTTCTCCAACACCACAGTTCAAAAGCATCAATTCTTTAGCACTCAGCTTTCTTTACAGTCCAACTCTCACATCCATATATGACTACTGGAAAAACCATAGCTTTGACCAGAAGGACCTTTGTCAGTAATGTCTCTGCTTTTTACTATGCTGTCCAGGTTGGTCATAGCTTTTCTTCCAAGGAGCAAGTGTCTTTTAATTTCATGGCTGCAGTCACCATCTGCAGTGATTTTGGAGCCCCTCCAAAATAAAGTCTGTCACTATTTCCACTGTTTCCCCATCTATTTGCAATGAAGTGATGGGACCAGATGCCATGATCTTTATTTTTTGAATGTTGAATTTTCAAACCTTGATGGCATCATCCTTTAGGGATTTGAATGGTTCTGCTGGAATTTCATTAACAGCAGCTTTATTACGAGCAGTGCTTCATAAGGCCAACTTGACTTCGCACTCCAGAATGTCTGGCTCTGGATGACTAACCACACCATCATAGTAATCTGGTTCATTAAGATCTTTTTTATACAGCTCTTCCATGCATTCATTCCATCTCTTCTTGATCTCTTCAGCATCTACTAGGTCTCTACCATTTCTATCCTTTATTGTGCCCATTTTTGGGCGGAATGTTCCCTTGATGTTTCCAGTTTTCCTGAAGAGATCGCTAGTCTTTCCCCTTTTGTTGTTTTCTTCGATTATTAGGCACTGTTCATTGAAGACTGCCTTCTTGACTGTTACAGCTGTATTTTGGAACTCTGCGTTTAATTGGATGTACCTTCCCGTCTCGCCCTTGCTTTTCGCTTCTCTTCGTTCTCCTGCTATTTGTAAAGCCTCCTCTGATGACCACTTTGCCTTCTTGCTTTCCTTTCCCTTTGCAGTGGTTTTGTTTGTCACCTTCTGTAGTGTGTTGTGGCCTCTGGCCCTAGTTCTTTAAGCACACTGTTAACTCAGTCTAGTCCCTTGAATCTGTTTGTTACCTCTATTGTGAATTCATATGGGATTTGATTTAAGTCATACCTGGTTGTCCTATTGTTTTTCCAGTGTGTTGTGTGGGTTTGGTTTTTTTTTTTTTTTTTTTTTTTTTTTTTGTATTTGTTTGGGGGGTCCTGGAACCAATCCCCTGCAGATATAGAGGATGATGGTAGTAGGTTACGAAGTAATAATCTGTACATCTTATACCATGTCAGAAAGCAGTATTATGGAAAACAAAAAGGCAGGCAAGGTAAGAAGAACCTGGAATTGCAGAGGTGAAGATTTAAATTTCAGCACTGAATGGGGTAGTCAGGGTAGACTTCATCTAGAAGCTGAGAACTGAACGAAGACATTGAAGGTGGATAGGGAGATAGCCAGGTGGCTATTTGGGGGAAGATATTGGTTTGGCAGCTCCTTATCTCCTTCATGGGGTTCCCTGGTGGTTCAGATGGTAAAAAATCTACCTGCAGTGTCGGAGACCAGAGTCCGAGCCCTGGGTTGGGAAAGATATCATAGATGAGGAAATGGCAACCCATTTCAGTATTCTTGCCTGGAAAATCCCATGGACAGAGGGGCCTGGTGGGCTACAGTCCATGGGGTCACAAAGAGTTGGGAATGACTGAGTGACTGACATTTTCACTTTCAATATCTCCTTTATGGCAGAGGGAACAGCTAAATCAAAGGGATACACAATATGTTTAAAGAACAGCAGTGGCAACAGTATGGCTGAGTGGGGAAACTGAGGGACCAATTAGAGCAGAAAAGTGCAGAGAGGCAATGGGGGCCAGATTCTGTAGACTCTGTGGGTCATTGTAAGGAGTTTGGAGTTTACTCTGATTGAAATGAGAAACTACTATAGGATTTTGAGTAAAAGAGTAAAATGATGTGATTTTTTTTTTTTTCTTGCCTGGAGAATCCCAGGGATGGGGGAGCCTGGTGGGCTGCCGTCTATAGGGTCACACAGAGTTGGAGACGACTGAAGTGACTTAGCAGCAGCAGCAGCAGCAGCAGTGCATTCTCTTTAAATATTAGTGTTGTGGAATTTAGAAGCCCTTGAACCAGGTTGTTTGGGGGCTTTTGTCATGGCGACCTCATGTGCACACCAGGTCTGGGTTGGTGGCCAATCCTCCAGCAATGGACAAGTCTCCCCCTCCTCTGGGCACTCCCATGAGTGGCATGAGCAGATTCAGTTGTCCTGCGACGATTCATATTAGATTTTGTAAACAAGAAAATTGGTTGCAATCCCATGAATAGCTTGTCAGTTTTCAGTGCTTTTTAGATTTTGGGATTGTGAGTGGAGCATTGTGATTGTGGACCTGTGGTGAATGTAAAAATTGTGCGTGTTTATTTCCTCCTCTTTCCTTGATGGCCTGAAGACATTAAGTTTTCATGCCAGAGTATATTAACTCAGTAACTTTGTGCTCCTGTTGTGAACAGTAGGGCCAAGTGTTGTAATTTGGACAAGGAATCTGAACTAAGTTTCTGTTTACAGATGGCAGCTCACTTTGTAAGGTGGTCTGATCATTGGGCTGTGGCCACACTCACACCTAATGTCATTCTTAGGTAACTTATCATCTCAAGTTCCCCTGAAGAGACTTGTGAAAACCTGGACAAATCGATACCCTGATGCTAAAATGGACCCAATGAACGTCTGGGATGACATCATCACGAATCGGTGAGATATGATCCCCGCAAGTTGGTGTGGTCTCTTTTCTGAAGTTTCCAAATTGTTTTTCTCCCAAACTGTGGTTGAGCAGTGTGGAGTCTGAGCCTTGCTTGTGCCTGTTTCCACTGAGGTTGTCCCGTCAGCAGTCTCCCTGCCTGTGTGTGATCATGTCCCCTGTCCGTCCTGTGCTGGTGGTGAGCTGTGGATGTGCTCAGAGGTGAGAGAAGGCAGGGCGGCCCCTCTGCTCCTGGCTCAGGGCTGCCTGATAGGGAGTGACACCCCGACTTCTCAGCCCTGTTATGTACCATATGCCTCACTTCACCAGGTCTGAGGCTCTCTGCCTCCCTTGTAACAGCCCTTGGTGGTCCACAGGCAGATACTTGCCACACGTATCCATGGGAGGAGCAGGGCCAGAGAGGCTGTGAGTTGTTTTATGCAGAAACATGCAGTCGGTGGGACCGAAGGACTGTGACCCCCAAATTCCTCTTCCTGCCATTGGACCCTGTTTCCTCTGGTACTACAGCTTTTCAAAGATTCACTTTTAATACTTTTTGTTTATTTTGAGGCAATTCTTTTCTATAAAAAAAAAATAAAAAGAAAAGTGGCACTCTGCTGTGTGCCTTTTTCTCAGATTCATGGTTTTTTTAAACATTTTAAATAGATTGTGTATTAGCCTTTTTTTCTTTCTCTCCACATATATATACTTATTTTTGGAACCATTTGAGGATAAGCTGCACACATCTATTTCTTTACCTCTTTGTTTATCAGGGTACCTTTCCTAAGAAAAAGTATTTTCTTAGAACCACAGTACAATAGTAACTTCTCTGTTTTCACTTTAATGTACAGCCTCAGTTTCAGTTTTGTCATTTCTACCGTTAATGTCCTGTAAAGCATTCTGGCCTTTAAGACAGGACGCAGCAGCATCATATATGCATTTATTTAGCTGATATGTCTTCTTGGTCTCCTTGAGCCTGGGAAAGTTCTTTAGCCGTCTTTCAGGACACTGATGCTCTGGAGGTGTTTTCCATAGTTTGGGTTAAGCTCTGTGTCATCATGATTGTCCAGGTGAGATGCCCGTGGTGGGAATGCCGCTGAAGCAGAGTGTGCATCCTGCGGCATCCCTCCTAGAAGCACAGAGTGTCCCCTGCCCCTCCTTTCCTGGGGGCAGTGGTGTTGGCTGTCTGGTTAAAGCAGTGTCTGACCTTTCCGGGTGTCAGGCCTGTATTCTCCTCTCCCCTAACGGATGACAGGGGAGGTGCTCTGCGACACGCTGGTCCTGCTCGATGAGGCCACCTCCTCCACACTGTGTCTGGATGACTTTGGACAAAGCAGCCTTGGCAGTGCTGTCTGGTGACCATCGTCTCCCCCCCGCCAATGTGCCTGTGTTTGCCTGCATCTCGTAGGAAGCCCTCCTTCTCCCCCATCTGTTTATCCACTCATTTACTTAAATTTTAATTGTTAGTATATAATCATGGAATCAAATTTTATTTATGGAATATAATCCATTACTTTTCTTATTTATTTCATGTTCAGAATGTCTCAGGTTTGGTTAGTGGGAGACCTTTCGATCTGGTATTCCAGGCTCATCTTTCAAAATTATCCTCCTATATTTTCTTCTAGAAATGTTATGGTTTCATTTTTTATGTCTAGGCCTGTGATCCAGTGGAAGACGATCCTGTAGATGGTGTGAGGCAGGGGTACAAGTGCACTTTTTCCATGTGGATATCTGGTTGTGTAGTCCCATTTGTTCAAAAGTCCTAACTTTTTTTTCGTTGAATTGCCTTGGCCCCTTTTTTGAAAATCAGTGGCCATTATATTTGTGGGTCTTTTTTTGAATTCTGTTTTGTTTCTCAATTTTTATGCTTATCTTTTCACAATATCAAGCTGTATTCATTACTGATGCTTTATAGTAAGTCTTGAATCAGATAAGGTGAGTCCTCCAACTTTGTTTTCCTTAATGAAAATTGCTTTGTTTCTGTTAGGATACTTATATTTATATGTACATTTTAGAATCTGTTTATCAATTTCTACCAAAAAAAGAAAAACAGAGTTTGGTTGGACTTTTGTTGACTGTCAATCAGTTTGGGGAATTGCTGTCTTAACAGCATTAAGACAGGATTAAGATAGGATTCTCTAGTTCAGGAATGTGGTATGTCTCTTTGTTTGCTTAGGTCTTCTTTAATTTCAAAGATTTGTATTTTTTCAGTATGGAAATCTTAGATGTCTTTTGTTAGATTTGTTTCTAAGTATGTGTTGTTTTTTCACCACTCTTGTAAATGGATTTTTTTTCATTCTATTGGTATTTTCCAATTAATTTGCTGCTCATATACTGATTTTCTGAGAGTTTTTTTTTTATAACGAAGAGGGATTGAATTCTGTCATATGCCTTTTCTTTGCATCATTTAATTGATCGTATTTTTCTCTTTTTTTCATGTATGTGTCTGTTAGGTCTGTATTGTCTACAATATTGTTCAAATCTGCTATTTCTTTATTGATTTTCAGTTTGGATGATCTGTCCATTGTTGGTGGAATATTAAATTCCCAACAATAGTTGGATTGCTGTTTATTTCTCCTATTAGTTCTATTACTGTTTGCTTTATAGGTGTTTCAATGTGGGGTGCACAAATATTTGTAATCATTGTATTTTATTAACAGATTGGTAGTTGGCCCCTTTATCCTCATGTAATGCCCTTCCTTGTATCTTTTTACTGTTGTTAGCTTAGTTTGCTCTGATAGAGTAGAGCTACTCTGCTCTTTGGGGTTACCATTTACTTGAAATATCTTTCTCTCCCTTCACTCTGTCAGTGTGTCTCAGAGCAAAGGTGAGTCTGTGGTAGACACCGTATCGTTGGATCTGTTTTGTCTTCTGACTGTGTCACGTGGCTTGTGGGACCCTAGTTCCCTGTCCAGAGGTGGACCTTGGGCCAGGACAATGCAGGTGCCGAACCCTAACCACTAGACCTTGAGAGTTCTCCCTGGATCTTGTTTTTATCCGTTCAGACATTCTGTGTCTTTTGCTTGAAGAATCTAACCTGTTTACATTTGAAACAGTTATTGATGGATAAGGACTTACTGTTCCCATTTTGTTAATTGCTCTCTGACAGTTTTGTGGGTCCATGACCCCTTTTTGCATTCCCTGTTCTTTCTTGCGTGATTTGATGACTTTTTGTCTACTGGGTTTTGACTTCTTTATCACATCTTTTGTGTGGCTACTACAAGCTTTCCTTTGTGTCTAGCATATGGCTTACATAAACTATCTTGTAAAAGGATTCTTTGTGCTGCCTGGATTTTCTGATCAGGCTTCCTGGGTGGTTGGAACAGGGTCCTGTGCTCAGTAATAAGGTGGGGTACTGTTGAAGGGTGGGGAAGACAGCAAGATTGGCCCAAAGGCCAGCACAACTTATCATTTGGGGACCCAGGTCAGGTGGGACTGCACACCAATTCCCTGGCCAGACAGGGCCACCAGTTGACTCTGAAGACAGGGCGGGAGAGACACTGGCCGAGCTGTCTGCTGCAGGACTGCTGTGTGCTGTGCTGTGGCCCCACAACCCACATGTCCTTGTGCGGCTCCCTGGGTAGCTGAGCTGAAGGCTCTTCCACAGGTCAGTGTCCCGGCCCATGCAGGGACACCACGTAGGCCCCTCAGCTGGCAGGACTCTTGTTTGGGAACCAGATGCAGCAGAACCGTGAGCCAAGCTACGTGACTCTGTGGCCAAGCCACTGTCCTGGCTCTGTGCACAGGCAGGGCCTGCGGCCGGGCCTTCCCATGCTGCTGTGAGCAGGGTCACAGGGTGGCCCGTGCCGGTCCCCGAGCTCCAGTTAGGCTTCTCAGTAGGGTGGCTGGGGCTGTGACTTAGCTTCTCTGCCTGGGCAGAGGACAGAACACACTCTAGGACTGACGACGCTCATTGTTTGGATCCTGAATCAGGCAAACCTGCACCCTGCCCAGCTCCCTGGTCAGACTGGGCCAGCATCTCAGCTCAGGTGCATAAAGCCACTGGTTAGGATTTCTGTTCAGCCACCACTGGGAGCAGGGCCCTGCCTGCCTGGATCCATTGCTGGTTGCTGTAATCCCCCCAGCTTTTCTGTCGTGGTCTGAGCCCTGAGACCCCTAGGAGGTGAGACCCGCAGCCCTGGGAGCAGGCATCCCCCATCTCTGGGGTACAGGGATATTTACGACTCACCGTTGTGTTGGGGGATTTTTTCAGAGGTGTCTTGTCCGTAAATGTTGTTTGGTTTTCCTGTGAGAGGACCAAGGTCAAGAATGACCTGTGTCACCATCCGGATAATATTGCTCGTCTTTGCTGTGCTTTTGGTGTTAATACGTTGCTTTTGATTCTGAAGTAGATGGTGCATTTGAAGGTAAACCTGTGTGGTTATGGTGATCTCTTTTCCAATTTCTTTTCCATATTCTTGGTTTGCTAACATTTTGTTAAGAATTTTTTTCTGTCTGTATTCAAGTGGGAACTGGTCTGTAATGTCTCCCTTTTTTGTAATGTCTTTGTTAGGTTTTGATGTTAGGGTTATGCTGGCCTATAAAATGAGTTAGGACAAGTACCCTTCTTTCTTTTTTGAGAACAGTTTGTATAAGATACTTCTTATTTCTTAAATATTTGATACAGTTCATCAGTGAAACTATATCTACCTGGAGGTTTCCTGTGGGGCAGATTTTTGATAATATATGTAATTACTTAAGTAATGTAGGGCTGGGACCTCTGTGGTGGTCCAGCAGCGAGGGCTTCAAGCTCCCAGTGCAGGGGGCCGGGTTCATTCCCTGATGGGGGAAGTAGGTACCACCTGGAGCAACTAAGACCCAGCACAGCCAAATAAATAAATACTGGGGGAAAAAACCACCTTTTTGAAAAAAGATATATTGGACTATTTAAATTTAAATTTTCTATTTCTTTCCATATCAATTTTATTAAATTGTATTTTTCCATTTCATGTCAAATTGTTGGCATAAAGTTGCTCATATTATACTCTAATGTTATTATTTGTGGTATCTGTAGTGGGAGCTCCTTATTCAGTCCTGATATTGATGATTTGTTTCCTTTTTTTCTTCATCGGTTTCTCAATTTTAGGTGTCTGTCAACTCTGCTGATTTTCTCAAAGGATCTGCTTTGCTGATTTTACCATCAATCTGTTTTCTATTTCATTTACTTCTGGTTTCATCTTTAGTATTTTCTTTCTGTGTTCTTTAGATTTAGCTTTTCCTTTTTCAGTTTCTTAAAGTGTAAACTTTGATCATTGATTTTATGCTTTTTTCTTCAGTACATTTAAAGTTATAATGTTCTTCTAATCACTGCTTCAGCTGCACACTGCAGAGTTTAGTATGTTGGTTTTGTATTTTTATATTATCTTGTAGTTCAAAATATTTTCTCATTCTTCTGTAATTTCTTTTTTGTTCCATAAAATAGTTATAAGTGAGTTTCTGTATCTTACTGATTTCTGAATTAATTCCTTGTGGTTATAAACATACTGTATGGTTTTGGTCGCTTTAAATTTATTGAGACTTGATCTATGGCCAAGCATATGGTCTATTTTAGTAAATATACTATGTGTACTTGAAAACCCTGTGTATTCTGCAGTTCTTGGACATAATGTGTATAATTTTCAATTAGATCAAGGTGGTCAATTGTGTTTTTCAGATCTTCCATGTCTTTAGTGATTTTTTGGTGTGTCAATGTTACTGAAAATTAAAACGCTGAAATACACTCACAGGAACCAAATCAAATGTGTATAAAACTGGCCATATGTGTAACACAGCCACTGAGAACAGTAGTTAGAACCTGCCTACCACTTGACACTGTCTGACTTTGGGAGGAGGATCTTAGATTTGGAGACAGAAGAGAAAAATGGTTTTGACCCAACACCGGATGTGCTGCCCCTTCATTAAGAAGGCAGGTTGTGAGTGTAAATACTGTACTTTGTGGAGGTGGAGGCAGTAGATGATATCTGGAAAATTAAAATATCCTCAGTGATCTTCAGAGGATCCTCAGAGTTGCTTAATAAAAATGGAGATTAAGTCCAGTTCCGAGAGTGTAACATTAACCATCTAAAAAATGAGCAAAATTTCTATAAGTGTAGAATTTCTGTCTAAATGCTATCCAGTAGCTTCCTGTGTGTCAGAAATTCCTTTCACAAGTCCAGCATTAACTCTTACTTTTCTTTGTTTCATGTAGATGTTTCTTTCTCAGCAAAATAGAGGAGAAGCTCTGTCTCCTTCCAGACAGTGAAGGTACGAGTGAGGACGGGGCTGAGATGGATGCACAGGCTCGGGAAGAAGACACACGGACCCTGATCACGAGCTGCAGCTTCTCCATGAGGATGCAGATGGCCGAGAGCGCAAGGAAGCAGGTGGGCACCAGGGCCACAGACTCGAACCGGCGGTCTCTAAGCTGAGCTCCTCTTTAAAAACTGATGCTTAGAGATGATGGAGTTGTTAGTATTTCTTTTCTTTATAAGAAAGTAAGCTTGAAGAAAAATTAAAGTTTTCCAGAAAGCCTCTAAAGTTTATTATTCACTTGTCAGTCATTTCAAAATGATTATTTTCTGTTACTTATAAAGAAAATAGACCTAACATCAGGTTTTCTCTTGTTTAACAAAGTGAGTGCTTGCCAGTTTGTTACAAATTGTATTTAAGTTTCAGATTGTAGTTTCAGATTGTGAAAAATCTGTCCTTTGATAATAAGATCCTTAATTGATACAGTGTGCTTTGTTTAAAAGTGGCATATTAACATTTTAAGTACTAAAATTTTTCATGTAATCATATTTAACTATACTAGAGGAACTTTCTGTTTTAATGACCCTATGTTGATTTGCTGTTATAAAGCAAAGAATATTATGCCAGTAGAAATAATTAGTATTTCTGTTTTGTGGGTTTTAATGCTCTTGTATAATGTTTTTCTTTGAGGTAAGTATTGTATAAGGAATTTTTATATTTTCAATAAGAAAAAGCCCAGCCTGGAACAGCCTAAGTGAACAACCCCTAAATTATACTCTAGAGGAGCATGCTTTCAGATGCTCTCAAATTGCCCACCGAGGAGGATCTGTCTCCTATCCCAGTCTCCCCCGCCACACACACACGAATCTTGTTCTTTGTGACTCTGGTAGCTCCAGGCTTCCCTTGGAGTTGGAAATGCTCTTGATGTTTTGTGTATTGCTTTCCCACTGCATCTTTCTGGAATTAGGTAGGCTCTCCCTGACTATTTCCTGCAGAAAAGAAAGAAGATTCTTTTTTTCCAGAAGGTCCTGGCCATTTCTCCTTCTGTCTCCTTAGCTCTGGGTGCAGCAGGAGTGGGGTGCATGTGGCTTCGCAGCGGGAAGTGGGGTACAGGGGTGCTTTCCACTGCTGGGGGAGTCACGGGGTAGGTGGGGAGAAAGGCTCCAAGGAGAAGAAGTGCTTGGGAATGGTAGGAAAGAAAGGTGCTGAGATACATTTTTAAACAATATCCCAAAGGTGAGAAACTGGGAACAGCAGAGCCTGCTATGAAGGGAAGGCTATCTCGTGATACTGATTTGAGGTGGACCATGAAGCTTGTGGCCCAGAATTAGGGACTGGAGACTCCAGGAGGTCCTGGAAGGTCTTGAACATGTTGGTGGGAACAAAAACTGTGTTAAAGAAGACCAGAGACGGCAGGAGTGATGAGGGCGACCTGGACTTCTGGTCTGAGTGGTTGGAAGAGTCGTAACACAGTCTAATGTCAGTGTCCTTGAAGCTTAGCAGAGAATTAGATTTAAGAGATGTCCGTAATAAAAACAAATAAGTAGTAGAGAAATTGTACATTAAAACTAAAAGCTTCCATGCCTCAAACAACACACTAAAGAAAGTGAAGAGACAGCCCATACAATGGGAGACAATATTTGGAAATTGTATATCTGATAAGTTCAGTTCAGTCGCTCAGTGGTGTCTGATTCTTTGCGACCCCATGAATTGCAGCACGCCAGTCCTCCTTGTCCATCACCAACTCCCAGAGTTCACTCAGACTCATGTCCATCGAGTCAGTGATGCCATCCAGCCATCTCATCCTCTGTTGTCCCCTTCTCCTCCTGCTCCCAACCCCTCCCAGCATCAGAGTCTTTTCCAATGATTCAACTCTTTGCATGAGGTGGCCAAAGTACTGGAGTTTCAGTTTTAGCATCATTCCTTCCAAAGAAATCCCAGGGCTGATTTCCTTCAGAATGACTGGTTGGATTTCCTTGCAGTCCATGGGACTCTCAAGAGTCTTCTCCAATACCACAGTTCAAAAGCATCAATTCTTCAGCATTCAGCTTTCTTTATAGTCCAACTCTCATCCATACATGACCACAGGAAAAGCCACAGCTTTGACTAGACGGACCTTTGTTGGCAGAGTAATGTCTCTGTTTTTTAATATGCTGTCTAGCTTAGTCATAACTTTTATTCCAAGGAGCAAATGTCTTTTCATTTCATGGCTGCAGTCACCATCTGCAGTGATTTTGGAGCCCCCCAAAATAAAGGCTGACACTGTTTCCACTGTTTCCCCATCTACTTCCCATGAAGTGATGGGACTAGATGCCATGATCTTAATTTTCACTTTCATCAAGAGGCTTTTTAGTTCCTCTTCACTTTCTGCCATAAGGGTAGTGTCATCTGCATATCTGAGGTTATTGATATTTTTCCCGGCAGTCTTTATTCCAGCTTGTGCTTCTTCCAGCCCAGGGTTTCTCACGATGTACTCTGCATATAAATTAAATAAGCAGGGTGACAACATACAGCCTTGACGTACTTCTTTCCCTATTTGGAACCAGTCTGTTGTTCCATGTCCAGTTTTCACTGTTGCTTCCTGACCTCCATATAGGTTTCTCACGAGGCAGGTCAGGTGGTCTGGTATTCCCATCTCTTTCAGAATTTTCCACAGTTTACTGTGATCCACACAGTCAAAGGCTTTGGCATAGTCAATAAAGTAGAAATAGATGTTTTTCTGGAACTCTCTTGCTTTTTTGATGATCCAGTGGATGTTGGCAGTTTGATCTCTGGTTCCTCTGCCTTTTCTAAAACCAGCTTGAACATCTGGAAGTTCACAGTTTCACGTATTGCTGAAGCCTGGCTTGGAGAATTTTGAGCATTACTTGACTAGCGTATATCTGATAAGCGTCCACTTATCCAGAATACATAAATAACTCTTTACGACCGAAAACAGAAAGTCAAACAATCTAGTGATAAAATGGGCAAAGGATCTGAATGGATGCTTCTCCCAAGAAGACACTCAAGTGGCTAGTATACACATGAAGAACGCAGCACCACGAGTCGTGAGGGGAGGCATGTCAGACCACAGCAAGGGTCTGCCCACCACCACCCTCAGGACGGCTGGAGTAGAGGTGTGCCCTGCCGTCACTGGTCTGGCAGCTCCTGCAAATGCCAAGGGTCACCATGTGACAGTAGTTCCCCTCCTCGGAATATACCCACGAGAAAACAAAGCTTAGGCCCACATGGAAATTTGTATCTAGGGGCTTTCAGTTCAATTACTCAGTCATGTCCAACTCCATGTGACCCCACAGACTGCAGCACGCCAGGCTTCCCTGTCCATCACCCACTCCCAGAGCTTACTCAAACTCATGTCCCTCGAATTGGTGATGCCATCCAACCATCTCATCCTCTGTCATTCCCTTCTCCTCCTGCCTTCAGTCTTTCCCAGCATCAGGGTGTTTTCAAATGAATCAGTTCTTCGCATCAGGTAGCCAAAGTACTGGAATTTCAGCATCAGTCCTTCCAATGAATATTCAGGACTGATCTCCTTTAAGATGGACTGGTTGGATCTCCTTGCAGTCCAAGGGACTCTCAAGAGTCTTCTCCAACACCACAGTTCAAAAGCATCAATTCTTTGGCACTCAGCTTTCTTTATAGTCCACCTCTCACATCCATACGTGACCACTGGAAAAACCATAGCTTTGACTAGACGGACCTTTGATGGCAATGTAATGTCTCTGCTTTTTAATATGCTGTCTAGGTTAGTCATAGCTTTTCTTCCAAGGAGCACATGTCTGTCTTAATTTCTTGGCTGCAGTCACCATCTGCAGTGATTTTAGAAAAATAAAAGTCTCTCACTGTCAATTGTTTCCCCATCTATTTGCCATGAAGTGATGGGACCAGATGTCATGATCTTAGTTTTCTCAATGTTGAATTTTAAGCCAACTTTTTCACTCTCCTCTTTTACTTTCATCAAGAAGCTCTTTAGTTCTTTGCTTTCTGCCATAAGGGTGGTGTCATCTGCATATCTGAGGTTATTGATATTTCTCCCAGCAATTTTGATTCCAGCTTGTGCTTCATCCAGCCTGGCATTTCACATGGTGTACTCTGCATAGAAGTTAAATAAGCAGGTTGACAGTATACAGCCTTGATGTATTTCTTTCCCAGTTTGGAACCAGTCTGTTGTTCCATGTCCTGTTCTAACTGTTGCGTCTTGATCTGCATACACATTTCTTAGGAGACAGGTCAGGTGGTCTGATAGTCCCATCTCTTTAAGAATTTTCCAGTTTGTTATGATCCATACAGTCAAAAGCTTTGGCGAAGTCAATAAAGCAGAATTAGATGTTTTTCTGGAATTCTCTTGCTTTTTCGATGATCCAATAGATGTTGACAATTTGATCTCTGGTTCCTCTGCCTTTTTTAAATCCAGCTTGAACATTTGGAAGTTCATGGTTCACATACTGTTGAAGCCTGTCTTGGAGAATTTTGAGCATTACTTTGCTAGTGTGTGAGATGAATGCAATTGTACAGTACTTTGAACATTCTTTGGCATTGCCTTTCTTTGGAACTGGAATGAAAACTGACCTTTTCCAGTCCTGTGGCCACTGCTGAGTTTTCCAAATTTGCTGGCATATTGAGTGCAGCACTTTCACAGCATCATCTTTTACGATTTGAAATAGTTCAGCTGGAATTCCACCACCTCCACTAGCTTTGTTCATAGTGATGCTTCCTAAGGCCCACTTGACTTCGCATTGCAGTATGTCTGACTCTAGGTGAGTGATCACACTATCGTGGTTATCTGGGTCATGAAGATCGTTTTTGTTTATTTCTTCCATGTATTCTTGCCATCTCTTCTTAATATCTTCTGCTTCTGTTAGGTCCATGCCATTTCTGTCCTTTATTGAGCCCAGCTTTGTATGAAATGTTCCGTTGGTATCTCTGATTTTCTTGACGAGATCTCTGCTGCTGCTGCTAAGTTGCTTCAGTCGTGTCCGACTCTGTGTGACTCCATAGACGGCAGCCCACCAGGCTCCCCCATCCCTGGGATTCTCCAGGCAATAATATTGGAGTGGGTTGCCATTTCCTTCTCCAATTCTATTCCCTTTCTATTGTTTTCCTCTATTTCTTTGCATTGATCACTGAGGAAGCTTTCTTGTCTCTCCTTGCTATTCTTTGGAACTCTGCATTCAAATGGTTATGTCTTTCCTTTTCTCCTTTGCCTTTAGCTTCTCCAGGGGCTTTATTTCCATTCATATTAGCCAAGAACATTATTTGAAATAGCCAAAAGGTGGCAACAACAAAGCTAGAATGTGTATCAGGAGGAGGTGGGTGATAAACAGTGGTTCACCCTGCAAGGGAACATTGTTCAGCTGTAGGGAAGAGTAGGATTCTGACTCAAGTCCAAAATTGTCTGCTGATTTGACGATACCAAGGGTCCCGAAGAGGCAGATCCAGAAGCAAAAGGCCATGGTCGCCAGCAGTTGGGGAGGGGAAACCCCTTTGGACAGGGCTTTCGTGGTTGAGGAGTGTGTTGTGAACTCGGTGGCAGTGACGCTCTCGCAGGCTCCCTGGAGTTAATGTTGTGGCTGTGACTGTCCCTACGGTAAACACAGGGTCACCCCATAATTTCAGCTGAGGTGATGGGTCTCTGCTCCCTGCTGGATTGTGTGCTGCAGGCCCCATCTCATCCCTCTGCTTCCTCTCTCCTGCAGAACAATTTCTCACTCGCCTTGAAGCTGCTGAAGGAGCTGCACAGAGAGTCGAAAGCCCGGGAGGATTGGCTGGTGACGTGGGTGCAGGCGTACTGCCGGCTCAGCCATAGCCGGGCCCGGGCCCAGCGCCGGCCTGAGCAGCTGCGCACGGCGCTCAGGACTGCGTCCCTGCTGGGTGCGAGCTGCTTTCCGGGCGGCGCGCGTTGTAGATCCTGTCTTCTCACTTCTTCTTTGTGCTGCTCTATCTGACATTTGGGAACTCAATTTTATAAAAATGTTTTAAAAGATAATTTTATTTATTTTTGGCTGTGCTGGATCTTCATTACCACACGAGCTTTTCTCTAGTTGCGGAGAATGGGCTCTGGAGCACTCGGGCTTCAGTCATTGTGACATGTGGGCTCAGTGATTGTGTCTCCCTGGGTCTGGAGCACACATTCAGTAGTTGGGGCCAGGGGCTCTGCTGCTCCTTGGTGTGTGGCGTCTCCTTGGCTCAGGGATGGGGCCTGTGTCTCCTACCTTGGTAGGCAAATTCCTTACCACTGAGCCACCAGGGAACCCCTATAAAATTTTTATTGAATGTTTATTAGGTATTTGGAGCCAAGGTTCTTTGTGTCCTAATAATACTATTAAATATGACTTTTGGAGCTTTTATTTCTTTAAAGTTGAAGTTTAAAATGTCCTTTTTAACACTTAGCTAAGTTTTGGGTTTAATGGTTTAATTATGACTATATCCTTTTAATTTGTGTTTTTACTTCTAAAAAATTTGCGTGTGTGTAATCCAACAGCTGAGAACACGTCACGCACAAGCACCCTGGCTTCCCGTGACCATCACGTCCTCCTGGGGACAACCTACCGGATCCTGGCCGACGCGCTCTGTGACGAGCCCACCTGCCTTGCTGCGATCGGGGAGAGTAAGGCCAGGAGCGTCGTGGAGCTGTCTGGGTCCAGCTCGGAGGATGCAGACAAGGTAGTGACGCTGGGGACCTGAGCTCCTGGTGTCGTGTGTTTGTCCTGACCGTGACGGTTCTGCTGCGTGGGAGCAGCATCGGGTCTCGCTGTGTGCTTTTAACACGTAGCTGGCAGTTACACTCAACCGAGTTTCCCACTGGGCTGGTGACACCCTCCGTGTGCTTCCTGTTCATTCAGATAACACCTTTCCTTTAGTGTCAAGAATGAGGAGTCTGTGTGGATCCCTGTGGACGGTTTTTCCATGCACTTTGCTATAATCTTGCCACCCGTCATCATCCAGACGCCCCATTAGCTTGTGGGGAAAACCAGCTTTTCTGCTTTTTTGTGTAGCGGCTGCTCCATTGGCTTTTTTCGGGTGATTCTATATTATCAGTAATTCCCATGTGCTCCTCATGTCTCTTGTGTCCCCAGCCCTTCCTCAGCCCCACTTGGGGGCCTAGGGGGCCCACCTCGTGTTGGTTTTCAGGTCCTGAGGTTGTATGAGGCTCGTGTCTCTCTCCCAGTCTGGCACTAAGAGCTTTGTGTTCACTGGTGGCCCATGGGGCCCAGGTAGGGAGGAGGGTCCTCAGGGAGCTCCAGGCCCACTCACAGCTTTCGGGGTCTCTGAATTCCAGGTCATGGCAGGTTTGTACCAGAGAGCATTCCACCACCTTTCTGAAGCCGTGCGGGCGGCAGAGGAGGAGGCTGGGCCCTCGGCGCAGGGCCAGGGGCCTACAGCCGGCGTGACCGTGGCTTACCTGACACTCGCCGAGTTCTGTGACCAGCAGCTCCGCAGGGAGGAGGAGGGCCCGTCTGGTGAGCCTCACATTGTGTCAGCATGTAGTTTGTCTGTTTGAGGGGCAGTGACACAGACACACCCTGTGGGCTGCCTGTGTCCGGTGGCAGGCTGTCTCTGTCCCTCCGTCTGCTTACCTGACGTGAGCATGACCGGCTCCTGTGGCCGCCCTTCTACTGCAGCCCAGGACTCAGATGGCTTCACCCAGGAGTAGGGGTCAGCCCCCGAGAGAAGCCCTCACATGCGGCCCAGGACTGCCTGCTCTGCTGCAGTAGTTGCTGCAGAGGGAACATGACCACTACAACATGCAAGCCCCGGGAAGTGAGCGTCAGAGTCGGTCACTGTGTCTGCCTGGAGATGGTGACCACATCTCCCCGCTTCTGTCCGACTAGTCCTTGGGTCTGCAGAGCTGCTCACGTATCCAGCCCTTGTGGTGGACAAGATGCTGAAGGCATTGAAGTTTCACTCGAGCGAGGCACGGCTGAAGTTCCCCCGGCTCCTGCAGATCGTCGCACAGTATCCGGAGGAGACGCTGGACCTTATGACCAGAGAGGTCAGTGTGTTCATTCCAGCAGCTGGAACACGTGTGTCCAGACACGCACCATGTGTGGGGCATGGGTGATGGCTTTTCCCAACCACCGCTTTCTGCTCCATCCCAGAACATGTGTCAGTGAAACGCTGAGAGTGAGCTAGCTCCCAGGCCCCATTTCCCTCTGGGGCTGTTGCTGTGAAGACTCCGTCTGCAGGGGGACCTGAGGGACAGACAAGGGGCGAGGCTGGCACATGGCCTCCTCTTCCTTCAGGACTGAGCCTCGTCTGTAGCATCCGGGGCCGTAAGCTCAGGTCACTGTTTGGCAGCACCACTTTCTGGCAGGGGATGTTTTGGGTGCCAGCCCACCACACCCTGCATCTGGGGGACCCTGAGGGCTCCTGCGAACATCCCACTCCCCTGCTCATGTCCCGTGCCAGCCTCTCTGCTGGGGCTGCGTTGGGGCAAAAGGGAGGCAGGGTCCTCAGAGAGGCTCCTTGGTGGCTTCTGTGGAGCTGTAACTGGAAAACTGGGCCAGGCTTTGAGTTGACAGTGTTCAGAAAGGGTGACGCAGTGCTGTTAGCTGCGCACAGCAGGCTTGTAGATGGTGCTGCCACTGAACTCACAGTCAGTTCTCTGCACACTTGGGCGGGTGAGTATTTCATTAGGTCCAACACAGGAAATTAAGGTCAATTTAGTATGCAACACACAGGCGTTTTTCTTAAAGATAAGTAAAGAAATTTCAATAAGTTATGATTTTATTTTTCCCCAAATCATATTTATATATAATAAAGATGACATCTTGAGTTTGTGTGGAAACAGACAGAGCGGTGGGTCTATATCAAGACCCTTGAGAGGGGCAACTGGCCTTGTGCTGAGGGTTCCCTAAGCTGCCTGCCCTCCCTTGCTTTACACCAATGTTTCAGGTGCATCAGATTTTATCCTGAAATAAATGGCTGGAATAAGCCTTGGAGGAAAACCTGAGCGAAATTTAAAAATGATCTTGAAGTTCAGAGACAAAAACCAGGAGCTATAAAGGAAAATAATTTGACACTTCTATCATTAAAAAAAAAAAAAAAAACTATATACAAACTTTAAGAAAAAACTCAGAGAAAAATATTTGCAACACATAGTGGAGATGGAGAGCAGTTGTCTCCGGTCTCCAAAATAACAGACTAATAGGAAACGGGAGATGCTCACATGATTAAAGTATGTGAGCCCAAGAAGTACAGGCTTCTAAAAAGGAAACATGCAGATTACAATTAGATACTTTTTCATTTCTCAGATTGACAATAAATTTTAAAAGTTGATTGTCCTCAGTGTTGGAAAGGATTTTGGAAAAGACTTTTAGAGGTGAAAATTTGAAAAATCCTTTTGGAGGAAAATCAGTGATTTTTACTGTTGTTAGTATTAAAGTAAGAAGGGATTTAGGAATTTCTCCTGTGGGCGTATAGCACAGGTACAAAGAGGTAAACATGCAGGGATGAGCCCTGTAGGATAGTCTGGAAAGCAAGAACTGCAGGCACCCTAAAAGTTGATGATGGAGCACAAGTGAGATGTTGTGGGATACAGTACAGCTGGCGGAAGGAATGACGTAAATCTAAGGAGAATCAGCAACAGCGGTTCTGTCTGCTTGCATTCTTATAAAGAAAGGGGTCGTGTGAGTGCCCAGAGAAGGCTCGTGGTGGGTCAGAACCGAATGGGCAGGAGAAGGCCAACCTCCGTCAGTGCGTCCGTCTGCTTTTACGCTGACAATCGCAAATGCAGCTGTGCTTTGATGTTGGACACACAGCCCCTGTGTAGGGAAAGAACATTAAATGTCCTGCTCTGTGTTGCAGATCTCTTCTGTCCCTTGCTGGCAGTTCATCGGCTGGATTGGCCACATGCTGCCCTTGCTGGACAAGGAGGAGGCTGTTGCCGTCCAGCGCACCGTGGAGGACATTGCCGACCACTACCCACAGGCCATCGTCTACCCGTTCATGATAAGTAGCGAAAGCTACTGCTTCAGAGACACTTCTGCTGGTCATAAAAACAAGGAGTTTGTGGCCAGGTGACACAGAAAAACTAGGTCGCTCAAACACTGAAAGGTTGTAAAAATGACTGTGGGCCAAGCAGACACACAGACGCTTATGTTTGTCCTCAGATGAGTTAGCGCTGCCCTGGGGCGAGAGGCCAGGGCGTCTACAGGCTGGGTGCATCCCCCCGTGTGTTATTTGCTGTAGAATGTCTTTCCTTTTGTAAGCACAGTTCATCTTACAGTGATAATCAGGAGAGGGTTGTGCTAAATGCTAGTGATCTCTTGGTTGAGACAGACTCGAGATGCATTCTGAAATCAGTTCCTGAAGTTGTTCTGAAATTGAAAGTCTCTGGGAAGCCGCTCTTAATTAGGACTCACAAAATAGTCCAGATGTTATCCTTTTGGCTTCTTCAGTTGATTTGTGAGTGAGCACACAGGCAGTGGTGTTTCGCTTTAGAAAGAGGACTTTGGTAGACACCAGTATTGTAGCTGTTCGGCTGGATTGGCCACATGCTGCCCTTGCTGGACAAGGAGGAGGCTGTTGCCGTCCAGCGCACCGTGGAGGACATTGCCGACCACTACCCACAGGCCATCGTCTACCCGTTCATGATAAGTAGCGAAAGCTACTGCTTCAGAGACACTTCTGCTGGTCATAAAAACAAGGAGTTTGTGGCCAGGTGACACAGAAAAACTAGGTCGCTCAAACACTGAAAGGTTGTAAAAATGACTGTGGGCCAAGCAGACACACAGACGCTTATGTTTGTCCTCAGATGAGTTAGCGCTGCCCTGGGGCGAGAGGCCAGGGCGTCTACAGGCTGGGTGCATCCCCCCGTGTGTTATTTGCTGTAGAATGTCTTTCCTTTTGTAAGCACAGTTCATCTTACAGTGATAATCAGGAGAGGGTTGTGCTAAATGCTAGTGATCTCTTGGTTGAGACAGACTCGAGATGCATTCTGAAATCAGTTCCTGAAGTTGTTCTGAAATTGAAAGTCTCTGGGAAGCCGCTCTTAATTAGGACTCACAAAATAGTCCAGATGTTATCCTTTTGGCTTCTTCAGTTGATTTGTGAGTGAGCACACAGGCAGTGGTGTTTCGCTTTAGAAAGAGGACTTTGGTAGACACCAGTATTGTAGCTGGCCTTCTATGTCAGGAGCTGATGTGCCTAGTTATTCCGAGTGGTAAGCTTCTGAGTGGCAGTGTCGGGGACCGCAGTGCCCTGATCGGCTGGCCACGCACCCACCACCCTGTGATGCCCACCACCCTGTGGCACCCACCTCTGTCTCAGCAGAAGCAGCTGTAGCATGATGAGTTCCTTAGAAAGAGAACAGTTGCAGGTTTGTTGAGAAAGGGACCTTTTAACCACAGAAACTGTATGTGTCAGCTTGTGTGCATCAGAATGTCGAGGATTTGCTTTCACCTCATCTTTCTTTCTCTTTTAATAAGTATCTGTCTTTAAAAAAAAAAGTTCATTTACTTATTTGGCTATACTGAGTCTTAGGTGCGGCATGTGGGAGCTTTAGTTTTAGCTGCAGCATGTGAGATCACGTTTCCTGACCAGGGATTGAACCCCAGACCCCTCGCATTGGGAGCACAGCATCTTAGCCCCTTGTCCCACCAGGGAAGTCCCTGTTTTAATTTTTAAATTGCTCCTTCTCTGAACCAGATAACTGGTTAAATATTTTCTTATATATAAATATAGTTATATACATATAAAGATTGTTGGCCTTGATCTTTGGAAGATGTTTGAGCACCTAAACTTTAATTTTTGTAACAGGATTAAAGCTAAGCTGGATCGAGAAGGCGTGGTTCAGGATTTCATTAGTGCGCTGGAGCAGCTCTCCAACCCTGAGATGCTTTTTAAGGTGAAGTGACGGCTCCTGGCATAACACGGAGCTCAGTGAGACTAGCCTGTGTTCCTGCTTGACATGTCTTTTTCTGTGCAGGACTGGATGGAGGACGTTAAAGCTGAACTAGGGAAAACACCTGTGGATAAAAAGAACATTCAGAGAATGTATGAGAGGATGCATGCAGCCCTGGGAGACCCACAGGCTCCTGGCCTTGGGAGTTTTCGAAGGAGGTTTATCCAGGTACGTGGATGGCAGGCTCCTTGAGATTACAGAGTCGTGTGGAGACCAGGGCTTATACTTGCTGGTTCGTTGATAATTCTGGTTTAAAAATGTCTGTTGAACTTATAAACTTTCGTTAGATCTGTGACTTTGTGGTAGACATTGATGGCATGTTTTTAGGTCAGATAGTGGCACGTTTATTACATTTTGTTCTTCGTGGCTAGATTCTTAGATGTAAAGGTTAAGTGTGGTTTAATTTTCTTGGTTCTCAGAGTGATCCTGGATACCACACAGGCCTGTACCATCGCCACTCAGAATCCCAGATGGCAGGTGGGCGGACTGCAAGGCTGGCAGTCTTCAGCAGAATTTGGGTGTGAGGTCAGGCAGGGGCTGGCCCAGAGTCGACCAGAGAGGGCGGCAGAGTAGGTGCTGCAAGCGGTCACAGAGCAGCCTTCCAAGGAGAGGAGCGGCCCGCCCGCTCCTCCTGGGGAGGGCTCCTGCGAGGTCACACCTGAGTCATGCCCATCTGCACACCGGGTGTCCTTTCCCTCCTGCTGAGCCCGTCAGCTCTGACCCAGAAACTCTGGCCTGACTGGGTTGAGCACAGCCCACTGCCCGCCTGGGCGGAGCCCCTATAGAAAGAAACCTTGCTGCGGCTCCAGCCACGGTTTGTCCTGAGGTTGGTTTCTATTACCTGGGACCATCCACCTAGAACTTTCTACTTCATCACAAATCAACACTTAATTTGCATCAATTAAAAGGTTAATCCACCAGAACAGGTTTGAGACATTCAAGGAAAGTGAAACTATTGACTAAAGTCACAGAAAAAAAAGCAATGTAACTGAGTACCTATTTGTTATAAAGATTTATAAACCTAGAACCTTTCCAGGAGTTCAACTTCACATTAATATTAAAGATAAATTAGATGGACGTGTATAGACTACTGTGTATACAATAGGTAGCTGACGAGAACCAACAGTGTGGCACAGGGAACTCTCCCCAGTGCTCTGTGGTGACGGCAGAAACTAACACTGTGAAGCAACTGTACTCCAGTAAAAAAATATTTTAATTTAAGGTAAGTTTATTATTATTTTCAGGCTTTTGGAAAGGAATTTGATAAACACTTTGGGAGAGGAGGCTCTAAACTCCCAGGCATGAAGCTCCAGGACTTCTGCGCTATCGCTGGCTCACTACTGGGAAGGATGTCCAGGGCCTCAAATGCGCCGGGGAACCTGAGGGAATGTTCTCCCTGGATGAGCAACTTCAGGGTGGAATTCCTGAGAGCGGAACTGGAGGTCCCTGGTGAGTTCACCTGTGGGCAGACAGCATGGCTCTGGGGAGAGTCGGGCCAGAGCAAGAGCCTCTGTTTCTAAGAGGGTGAGATCAGAATCATGACAGTTTTCTTTCTTTTTTTGAAAAGATTTTAAATTCCACATGTTTTTCATCATCAGGAAAATCTGTAGTTTCTGTGATCAGTACACTTAACCACGTTACAAGTCCCATCCCATTCCTGAGGACGAGTGCTCAGCTGGCCTCCTGCTGACATGGTACCTAGTAATGTCCTCTGAATCTGCCCACGAATTGCCCTGCAGAACTTTTCTTCAGAGATAAAATTCAGGCAACCCCCCGAGATGCTGTGTGTTTTATTCCAGCCCCTGCAGCAGAGCACATCAAGGCGGGTGGCTGCCCAGTGACGCATTGTAAGTTCTGCGTTTATACCACACTGCAGTGGGATCCTGTCTAAGAAACAGAGTACATACGAAAGTTACAACACACTGTTTCTGAAAAACGCCGTCTCCTGACAATTCAGGGCCGTCACCAAGCCTCCATTTGTAAAAACGGCAGTGTCTGCAGAGCAGTAAGATGCAATGTGCCTGCACCTCACTTCTCGGGAGACGTGCTGGTTCCACCTGAAGTGAGGGGGTGATGGCACCTGACATGCCGTCAGAAGGGGCTGGTGACACTGCAAGTAGGCGGCATCATGCTGGCCACATGTGGGCACTGTGTGATCCTCACATCCCTTCTTCCCCCTGGAATTTGCCAGACAAAAAATGTTACAGTACAGTGACTTGTATCCTTACTCCAGTGGGGAAAAAAAAGATGTGGAGAAAGACTTTTCTTTGTTATTATTAACAGCTATGCATCCCAGACCAGGAGTTTCAGGAACACTGAAGCATAGCCTCCTGATACACAACCTGACTGGAATCGGGGCTGAGGTGGAAGGCTCGTCCAAGGCCCTGTCTCCCCATTTGCTTCTGCTCCACCAAATAGGAAGCAGCATCCATTAGCCAAATGAGAAATAACAGCATTAAAAAAAAATACATCCACTGAAAATTTTGAGTAAAATTTTTTTCTCGTGTTAGACTGGGCGGGGGGATGAAGGGGGTTGTGAAGTGCATGTGCTGTCCCCGCAGCATCTGAGGCGACTCTGTGTCCCTCCCAGGTCAGTACGATGGCAGAAGCAAACCAATGCCTGAACACCACGCGTGGATCGCAGGCTTTGACGAGCGGGTAGGTGCCGGTTCCACCAGCTCCACGGCCGGGGTCAGTTCACTCCCCACCTTGGTCTCAGGCGCGTGGAGTTCTCTGAGAGTTTTCTGATGGAATTTACTGACCTTAATACAATGTTTCACTTTCATTTCAGTCATGTGTAAGGGTCTAGTAGACTTGAGGCATCAGCTCTGTGTGTGTCCGTTATAGGCATAACGCAAGTGGACATGTCATGTGGCTTGTTCACAAGCACGCATGTGTGTCAGTGTAGCTCGTAATCAGGGCAGCCAGGGGCCCCACAACCTGTCACCAACCTGCATCCCTCTGGGGACAAGACCCGGGCCACCTGGTCTCTCAGCTGCACCTGAAGATGCTGTTCAATCTCTAAAGGTGAAAGTGATGGCCTCGATCAGGAAACCCAAGCGCATTGTGATCCGCGGCCACAATGAACAGGAGTATCCCTTCCTGGTGAAGGGTGGCGAAGATCTGCGGCAAGACCACCGCATCCAGCAGCTGCTCCAGGTCATGAACAGCGTCCTGGCCCACGATGCCGCCTGCGGCCAGAGGGGCCTGCAAATGACCACCTACCACGTGGTGCCCATGACCTCCAGGTGTGGCTGCGCCTCTGTGGTGGGTGGGTGCGGTTCCCCTCTGTAGGCAGGGACAAGGGACAGCTCAAGTTCAGGTGTCACAGGACAGAGATCAGCAGCACAGACTGCTCTGCTGTGAGGCTCCTCCTTGTGGAGGAAGCGAAGGCAGAGCTGTTTTATAGAGAAGGCCGAGCAGTGGGGGCTCATGACTGTCCCTTCCTTTCAGGCTGGGACTAATTGAATGGATTGAAAACACCTGCACATTGAAGGAACTCCTTCTGAGCAGCATGTCACGGGAGGAGAAGAAAGCCTACACCAGGTGACCTGAGGCCCAGGGCCCACCTCCCACTCCACCTGGCCACCCCAGCCCACTGCCCCCTCCCCGGGCAGGGCTCCTCCACTTCCTACTTCCAGCGACGTTTTCAGGCCCTTTTCATTACTGCCCTGCCCAGCCTGTGTTTCAGTCTGCCTCTAGGTGGGTGAAGATGAGCTGGAGTCAAGGTTTCTAAGCAGTTATTCAGTTGCTCAGTCATGTCTAGTCGTTCAGTCATATCTGACTGTTTGCAACCCCGTGGACTGCAGCACTCCAGGCTTCCTTGTCCATCACTATCTCCCTGAGTTTGCTCAGACTCGTCCATTGAGTCATTGGTGCCATCTAACCATCTCATCCTCTGCCTCCCGCTTCTCCTCTTAAGCAGTAGCTGCATATATTTTATCACAATTTTTAAAAAAAGAATTAACCTTGAACAAAAGGAAAGTCTTTGAAGAAGATAAAGCAAATAATAAGATTTCAGCTGACAGTTATGTTTTCGGTGGCACCATTCTCAGTTTTTACTGTGTATGAAGTTAGTTTTTACCAAAACTTACACAGTGAGTACTACTGTCTCCTCTGCAGACAAAGCAGCTGAGGCTGGAGAGGTGAGGTGTCCCTGGTGTGTAAGGGGTGCAGGTCAGAGACTGCTGGGCACAGGTGGGTGACTGGTGGGTGTAGGTTAGTGCATGTGAGTGACTCACGGGTGTAGGTCAGTGCAGGAGGGTGTAGGTTAGAGTAGGTGAGTGACTGGTGGGTGTAGGTGGGTGACTGGTGGGTGTAGGTTAGCGCAGGCGGGTGACTGGTGGGTGTAGGTTAGTACATGTGGGTGACTGGGAGGCGTAGGTTAGTGTGTGACTGGCTGGTGCAGGTGGGTACAGGGTAGTGCAGGTAGGGGACTGGTGCTGAGCTCCAGGTCAAGATACAACAACTTTATACTTTCCTTTATTGTTTTATATTTTCCAAGTTTTCTATAATATATTTTTGTAATCAGTAATTTAAGAAATCGTTCCTTGTTTCTGTAAAGAAAGGAAAGAACAGCGTGGCTTATAGCCATTTCGAAGTGGGAGTCAGCAGTTTGGGGACCAACGGGAGGATGGCGGGGAGGAGACGATCATAAAAGGCCTCAGACCTCTCCCCATCCTCAGAGCATTTGCGTAGGAGAGCGCTCTCCCCCAGGGATGGGAGCCTAGTGGGCTGCCGTCTAGGGGGTCGCCCAGAGTCTGAAGTGGCTTAGCAGCAGCAGCAACAGCAGCAGCACTCTCACTGCCTCTTAGCATAGGAGCACTGCTCCTTTCAGACTCTCATGCCTGGGTAGCAGTTGCTACATAGTGTTCACCCACTTTAATTTCCAGTCACTGGACTTCTTTGCCTGAAATGACTCCTGCTGTCCCCGGAGGACTGCACCTGGGGTCAGGGATCTGCTCTAGAGTCTACTAATGCACAGTGAGCCCGACTGGCCCCACGGCCCCACTTGTAAGGAGAGAAAGTGTGAAAAGCACACGGCACATGGAGTGTAAAGTGCTTTCCAAATTGGGCTTCCCTGGTGGCTCAGCTGGTAAAGAACCTGCAGTGTGGGAGACCTGGGTTCGATCCCTGGGTTGGGAAGATCCTCTGGAGAAGGGAAAGGCTACCCATTCCAGTGCTCTGGCCTGGAGAATTCTATGGACTGTATAGTCCATGGGGTCGCAGAGAGTCAGACATGACTGAGTGACTTTCACTTTCAAATAGGAATCATATAAATTAGTTCCCATTACCTTTTTAAAACAGCCCCCTATTCCTAAAATCCTTGCTATTTTTTCCTTAATTTGTACGTTGCAATTTTCCTGCCTACACATTTTTGTCCAGTTGTAACTGGGAGAGAATTTAGATTGAAATCATCTCTTCCTGAAATTAACCTAGTGGAGACTCAGAAAAGCTTCACCTGAAGTGATTTAATTACTAAGTAGCACATGTAACCCTGTTTAGTCTTCAGCTTTTGATACAAACCCCAAAGTGGTTCTACAAGGACCACGGTGTTTCCACCTGTCCAGACACTGCCTTTTGTCTGTGAAGCATCACTGAAAGCAGCTTTTCAAATTGAGCTCAACTCCATCGTCATTTAAGAAAATGCTTTATTGCACTTACTGTGGATTTTGTATTTCCTTATTGGCAATGTTTTTTAAAAAACGTGTGGCAATGTTTAAATAATAACAGAAGCAGACAGTGTGCCATCAACAAGTAATTTGTGGCTGTTTAGTTTGTTAGTGACTGGCTTGCTGTGAACAGGTTGTGTGTGGTGCTGCTGTCCTGCGGGGAGGGGTCCCCCCTCCCCGGGGCCTTCGGAACCATATGCCTGCATCATCAGCTCATCTTCCTCCTCTGTGTGAAGCGGGATGTCACTTGTATCTGATGGTCTGTCCCTGCATTTTTGCACAGGAAGTAGCCATGGTTTTGAGGAGTGATTCAGAATGAAGAGTGATATGTTGAAGTTCTTGGCCCAGGGTGGCAGGAATGCAGTGTTAATATTAAAAATGATTAAAGTCATATTTGTTTTTCCTGCCTCTTCACTACTTTGCAGTGAGTCCCTGCTGGTGGGGCCTCTGAAGTCAGCTGCCCTCGATACCTTCCTAATGTTGGTTCTCTTTCTCCTGCATGTTAGTGACCCCCGGGCGCCCGCATCTGAGTACAGAGAATGGCTGACCATGATGGTGGGAAAGTGTGACCCTGGGGCCTATCCCCTCATGTTCAAGTACGTGATATTCTCATCCCCTCGTTCCAACTAGTTCATTCTTCTCAAAGTTGTACATTCACTTTGTTTCTGAGAAAATTTTGCCTTGGAGCTTCAATTTAACAAAAATTTTAAATTTTAAGTCATGGGAAGTTTGTTCTAATCAGACATTTCCTATGATTAAATCATAGAGTAGCTAACCGCACTGAAGCAGTCACATCTTTTAGGAAAAGAGAAAGTAAAGTGCCTCCAGATCTCTTAAAGTAAG
Organism: Oreotragus oreotragus; assembly: GCA_006410675.1. Classification (NCBI taxonomy): domain Eukaryota; kingdom Metazoa; phylum Chordata; class Mammalia; order Artiodactyla; family Bovidae; genus Oreotragus; species Oreotragus oreotragus. The sequence continues at coordinate 755,300 of SJYX01002116.1, forward strand.
TGCCTTTCTGACTTTACACCTGTGGGGGAGGGGCGGGGTTCGGGCAGAGGCCACATGACCACCCCCTGTAGGCGGGCCTTCCTGAAGATGAGCACTGGCCCTGAGGCCTTCTTGGCCCTTCGCAACCACTTCACCACCTCCCATGCACTCCTGTGCATCGGCCACTGGGTTCTGGGCATCGGAGACCGGCATCTGAACAACTTCATGGTGAGCCTGGAGACAGGCGGCGTGATCGGGATTGACTTCGGACATGCATTCGGCTCTGCCACCCAGGTGAGCTCGCCCTGCTCTATGCTGGGGTGGACCTGTCGTCAGCTTTGTGACCCCTCTATGGACACCCCTCTATGGACAGTTGGCCTGCTGTGATCATTAAAGCGGTCATTCTTGCAAAATGGGAGAGTCTCAGCTTTGTATCAGCCTCGTTCAGGTGGTTGTAGACGGTGTGCCGATAGATTAATTATATCACTTGCTCCTGTAAAAAGGCACGAGGCTCATCAGAACGTCTTGCGTGGATGAGATGCACACCTTTCCTGATGTCAGACTCCAGCTCTCCATCTCTGGGCTGTGTGGCTGCACGCACAGACCGTGTGGTTGCTCCGGGGCACGGTGACCTCACACCCATGTGGCCAGTTCCAAGAAGAGGGGAGCAGATGTGCTCTGCATGCATGAGCAACAGCTGCAGGAGGCCTCACTCATCTGCTGTGCATCTCGTTTGCTCTTTAGGTTCTGCGGGTCCCTGAGCTGATGCCTTTCCGGCTGACTCGCCAGTTCATCAACCTGATGTCACCACTGAAGGAGACGGGGCTCGTGAGCAGCGTCATGGTGTGCGCACTGAGGGCCTTCCGCTCACGCGCCGACCTGCTCACCACCACCATGGACGTGTTCGTAAAGGAGCCATCCTTTGACTGGAAGGTCGGTGGTTCCGCCCACTTTGGAGCTTTGTTCCAGCGTGCTCATGACTGACCGCCTTTCCTGTCTCCTGGTGGGGATGTGTTTACCAAAGTACTTACCTGGTTCTGTACAGCTCTCAAAGTTAACATTTGGGATCATTTAGCTTGAAAATTAGACAAGAGACCTGCCTTTTATTTGGAGGACACTGTTAGACTTGAGAGTATTTGCAATCCTTTGGTGATGGGGTTTGGTTTCTTTTAGACAAGTTTTAGTTTTGAGTGTGTTCCATACAAGGTCAGCGTGCTTCTCTGCTCAGCCCCCAGGAGGAAGCGCAGCGGTGACACCTCCTCAGGGAGGGCCGCGGTAAGCCCCAGTGTAGACTCTCATGATCACCATCACCGTCACATTGGCTGCAGGGAGAGTGTGCACAAAAAGCTGCAGAGCCCTTCCCGGCTGGAGACTCGGTTTATTTTGAGATCACCACCTGTTGGGTCTGTTTGAACATGACCGTATGTACCATTAAGCAGAGAAAATCATGTTCCTTTCCCTCAGAATTTTGAACAGACAATGCTGAGAAAAGGAGGATCGTGGATTCAAGAAGTAAATGTAACTGAACAAAATTGGTATCCACGGCAGAAGATTCATTATGCTAAGAGAAAGCTAGCAGGTGCCAATCCAGCAGTTATTACCTGGTAAGCATTTATTTGTGGAAAAACACACACACACCAACATGCCGCTGTTCCCAAGAGAATCACTAAATATATTTACTTGTGTGTGTGTGTGTGTGTATGTACTCAGCCTGTGCCATCAACCTGTCACCCCCACTGACAGTGGCAGGGTGCAGCATGCAGAGGCCACCTCTCACTGCCCGGCTGAGTCCTGACTAAAACACACACACATGCCCCACACCCCGGTCAGCCCGGCAAAGTCCTAACTCTGAAACCCATACTCACACCACACATACACAGGCACACACCAGTTGGCCCAGCAAGGTCCTGACTCATAAACACACACAACACATACCACACCCCCAACACACACATACACACCACCCCCCGTCAGCCCAGAGAGGTCCTAACTCTGAAACCCACACTCACATCACACACGTGCGCACACACACGCACACACCAATCAGCCTGGGCCCCCTCACCACAGTCCTGGACTGTCGCATGAACATCTCTGCCTGCATGAGGAGATGTGTTTAACTTTGCTCCTGTCTTTTCTCTGGACAAACGTGGCCCTGGTGGCAGAGCCCTTGGGTACACAGAGCATAGTGACGGCTCATTAATGGGCATGCAGGTCAGGTTGCCTTTAACCTAGCTTTCATGTTTTTCTGGTTGAGGTCTACAACAGATACAGATTTGCAGAAATGATTCACAAGAAGGAAAAAAGTTGGACTTCGCTGTTAATGGTAAATGGTGACTGTGGTCAGTTGTTTTTTGACAAAGATGCCAAGACCATTCAGTGATCTTTCTAGCAAAGATCACTGAAAGGAATGAAGGTGGAACTTGCACCCCAAACAATATGCAGAGTTAATTCAAAGTGGATCAAAGACCTACCTGTGAGAGCTAAAACTAGAAAATCCTTAGAAGCAAACATAGGGATAAATCTTTTGGACCTTGGATTTGGCAATGACATTTGACATTCTTAAGTCAAAAGCACAAACAAGAGAAGGAGTAAGAAAAGCATAAATTCATCAAAATTAGAAACTTTTGTGCCTCAAAGGATACCATCAGGAAAGTAAAAATGTAGTCCACAGAATGGGGTAAGACATTTGAAAGTCATATAGCTAATAAGAAACTTGTGTGTAGAATCCATTAAAAAATTCTTAGAGCTGAATAATAAAAAGACCACCCCGTGAAAAAAATGACTAAAGGACTTAAACAGACATTTCTATAAAAGAATATAGACAAATGGCCAATAAACAAATGGAAAGATGCTTAAAATCATTAGTCATCAGATAAATGCAAGTGAGACTCCACACCCACTAGGATTGCTATTAATATAATCAGAAACTGGAATATAACAAGTTGTTGATGAGGATCACACACACACCCACACACACACCCACACACTTGCAGACAGATGTTCTCAGCAGTGTTCTGTTTTCCTGCAGATGGACTCTTGACTTTGAGGACAATGAGCAGCAGAGAGTATGCTGTGTGGCCAGATGGAGTGTCTGGTTGAACTGGAGAAATAACCTGCAGTTTGTGTCTTTGTGTTGCTCGATCTTTTTTCCAGTGATGAGCTTCTCCTGGGCCACGAGAGGGAGCCTGCCTTCAGAGACTACGTGGCGGTGGCACAAGGAAGCCGAGAGCACAGCGTTCGTGCCCGGGAGCCTAAGAGTGGACTTTCAGAAGAGGCCCAAGTGAGGTGCCTGCTTGACCAGGCAACTGACCCCAACATCCTCGGCAGAACTTGGGAAGGGTGGGAGCCCTGGATGTGAGATCCCCCGGAGACAGCAGACAGGGCCCCTGTGTGTGTGTTTAGAGACCGTCCTGACCCCAAGCCACCAGTGACTTCATCTTCCCAAAGCCCCAGAGAGCAGGTGTCTGTGNCCCTGCTGGTGGGGCCTCTGAAGTCAGCTGCCCTCGATACCTTCCTAATGTTGGTTCTCTTTCTCCTGCATGTTAGTGACCCCCGGGCGCCCGCATCTGAGTACAGAGAATGGCTGACCATGATGGTGGGAAAGTGTGACCCTGGGGCCTATCCCCTCATGTTCAAGTACGTGATATTCTCATCCCCTCGTTCCAACTAGTTCATTCTTCTCAAAGTTGTACATTCACTTTGTTTCTGAGAAAATTTTGCCTTGGAGCTTCAATTTAACAAAAATTTTAAATTTTAAGTCATGGGAAGTTTGTTCTAATCAGACATTTCCTATGATTAAATCATAGAGTAGCTAACCGCACTGAAGCAGTCACATCTTTTAGGAAAAGAGAAAGTAAAGTGCCTCCAGATCTCTTAAAGTAAGTGCCTTTCTGACTTTACACCTGTGGGGGAGGGGCGGGGTTCGGGCAGAGGCCACATGACCACCCCCTGTAGGCGGGCCTTCCTGAAGATGAGCACTGGCCCTGAGGCCTTCTTGGCCCTTCGCAACCACTTCACCACCTCCCATGCACTCCTGTGCATCGGCCACTGGGTTCTGGGCATCGGAGACCGGCATCTGAACAACTTCATGGTGAGCCTGGAGACAGGCGGCGTGATCGGGATTGACTTCGGACATGCATTCGGCTCTGCCACCCAGGTGAGCTCGCCCTGCTCTATGCTGGGGTGGACCTGTCGTCAGCTTTGTGACCCCTCTATGGACACCCCTCTATGGACAGTTGGCCTGCTGTGATCATTAAAGCGGTCATTCTTGCAAAATGGGAGAGTCTCAGCTTTGTATCAGCCTCGTTCAGGTGGTTGTAGACGGTGTGCCGATAGATTAATTATATCACTTGCTCCTGTAAAAAGGCACGAGGCTCATCAGAACGTCTTGCGTGGATGAGATGCACACCTTTCCTGATGTCAGACTCCAGCTCTCCATCTCTGGGCTGTGTGGCTGCACGCACAGACCGTGTGGTTGCTCCGGGGCACGGTGACCTCACACCCATGTGGCCAGTTCCAAGAAGAGGGGAGCAGATGTGCTCTGCATGCATGAGCAACAGCTGCAGGAGGCCTCACTCATCTGCTGTGCATCTCGTTTGCTCTTTAGGTTCTGCGGGTCCCTGAGCTGATGCCTTTCCGGCTGACTCGCCAGTTCATCAACCTGATGTCACCACTGAAGGAGACGGGGCTCGTGAGCAGCGTCATGGTGTGCGCACTGAGGGCCTTCCGCTCACGCGCCGACCTGCTCACCACCACCATGGACGTGTTCGTAAAGGAGCCATCCTTTGACTGGAAGGTCGGTGGTTCCGCCCACTTTGGAGCTTTGTTCCAGCGTGCTCATGACTGACCGCCTTTCCTGTCTCCTGGTGGGGATGTGTTTACCAAAGTACTTACCTGGTTCTGTACAGCTCTCAAAGTTAACATTTGGGATCATTTAGCTTGAAAATTAGACAAGAGACCTGCCTTTTATTTGGAGGACACTGTTAGACTTGAGAGTATTTGCAATCCTTTGGTGATGGGGTTTGGTTTCTTTTAGACAAGTTTTAGTTTTGAGTGTGTTCCATACAAGGTCAGCGTGCTTCTCTGCTCAGCCCCCAGGAGGAAGCGCAGCGGTGACACCTCCTCAGGGAGGGCCGCGGTAAGCCCCAGTGTAGACTCTCATGATCACCATCACCGTCACATTGGCTGCAGGGAGAGTGTGCACAAAAAGCTGCAGAGCCCTTCCCGGCTGGAGACTCGGTTTATTTTGAGATCACCACCTGTTGGGTCTGTTTGAACATGACCGTATGTACCATTAAGCAGAGAAAATCATGTTCCTTTCCCTCAGAATTTTGAACAGACAATGCTGAGAAAAGGAGGATCGTGGATTCAAGAAGTAAATGTAACTGAACAAAATTGGTATCCACGGCAGAAGATTCATTATGCTAAGAGAAAGCTAGCAGGTGCCAATCCAGCAGTTATTACCTGGTAAGCATTTATTTGTGGAAAAACACACACACACCAACATGCCGCTGTTCCCAAGAGAATCACTAAATATATTTACTTGTGTGTGTGTGTGTGTGTATGTACTCAGCCTGTGCCATCAACCTGTCACCCCCACTGACAGTGGCAGGGTGCAGCATGCAGAGGCCACCTCTCACTGCCCGGCTGAGTCCTGACTAAAACACACACACATGCCCCACACCCCGGTCAGCCCGGCAAAGTCCTAACTCTGAAACCCATACTCACACCACACATACACAGGCACACACCAGTTGGCCCAGCAAGGTCCTGACTCATAAACACACACAACACATACCACACCCCCAACACACACATACACACCACCCCCCGTCAGCCCAGAGAGGTCCTAACTCTGAAACCCACACTCACATCACACACGTGCGCACACACACGCACACACCAATCAGCCTGGGCCCCCTCACCACAGTCCTGGACTGTCGCATGAACATCTCTGCCTGCATGAGGAGATGTGTTTAACTTTGCTCCTGTCTTTTCTCTGGACAAACGTGGCCCTGGTGGCAGAGCCCTTGGGTGCACAGAGCATAGTGACGGCTCATTAATGGGCATGCAGGTCAGGTTGCCTTTAACCTAGCTTTCATGTTTTTCTGGTTGAGGTCTACAACAGATACAGATTTGCAGAAATGATTCACAAGAAGGAAAAAAGTTGGACTTCGCTGTTAATGGTAAATGGTGACTGTGGTCAGTTGTTTTTTGACAAAGATGCCAAGACCATTCAGTGATCTTTCTAGCAAAGATCACTGAAAGGAATGAAGGTGGAACTTGCACCCCAAACGATATGCAGAGTTAATTCAAAGTGGATCAAAGACCTACCTGTGAGAGCTAAAACTAGAAAATCCTTAGAAGCAAACATAGGGATAAATCTTTTGGACCTTGGATTTGGCAATGACATTTGACATTCTTAAGTCAAAAGCACAAACAAGAGAAGGAGTAAGAAAAGCATAAATTCATCAAAATTAGAAACTTTTGTGCCTCAAAGGATACCATCAGGAAAGTAAAAATGTAGTCCACAGAATGGGGTAAGACATTTGAAAGTCATATAGCTAATAAGAAACTTGTGTGTAGAATCCATTAAAAAATTCTTAGAGCTGAATAATAAAAAGACCACCCCGTGAAAAAAATGACTAAAGGACTTAAACAGACATTTCTATAAAAGAATATAGACAAATGGCCAATAAACAAATGGAAAGATGCTTAAAATCATTAGTCATCAGATAAATGCAAGTGAGACTCCACACCCACTAGGATTGCTATTAATATAATCAGAAACTGGAATATAACAAGTTGTTGATGAGGATCACACACACACCCACACACACACCCACACACTTGCAGACAGATGTTCTCAGCAGTGTTCTGTTTTCCTGCAGATGGACTCTTGACTTTGAGGACAATGAGCAGCAGAGAGTATGCTGTGTGGCCAGATGGAGTGTCTGGTTGAACTGGAGAAATAACCTGCAGTTTGTGTCTTTGTGTTGCTCGATCTTTTTTCCAGTGATGAGCTTCTCCTGGGCCACGAGAGGGAGCCTGCCTTCAGAGACTACGTGGCGGTGGCACAAGGAAGCCGAGAGCACAGCGTTCGTGCCCAGGAGCCTAAGAGTGGACTTTCAGAAGAGGCCCAAGTGAGGTGCCTGCTTGACCAGGCAACTGACCCCAACATCCTCGGCAGAACTTGGGAAGGGTGGGAGCCCTGGATGTGAGATCCCCCGGAGACAGCAGACAGGGCCCCTGTGTGTGTGTTTAGAGACCGTCCTGACCCCAAGCCACCAGTGACTTCATCTTCCCAAAGCCCCAGAGAGCAGGTGTCTGTGTGTGACTTCCTCTCGTATCACAGTTTAATCCAGCTCATGATGACATGAATGCCGACCTGGGTGAGGGACTAGGCCGTGGTCAAGGATGAGCTTAGGATCACAGTGGACGTAGAAGGGTAGGTGTATCCAGTCTCGTGCAAGCACCGCATCATGGCACAGCAAACAGGCGCTATGGCCGGATGAACAGCTGTCAACGTTAGTGGTGTGTTTTAGCATCCCACGTGCCTTGGAAATTACGCCCACAAGACTTTGTCCCGCAGACTTTGTGAGAGTAACTGATGGGATGTTACGTTGTATCAGCAGCGCAAGAATATGAACAGGTCCGGGTGAGGCTGTGGCTTATATTTACACATGGTTGTGTAATGCGTGAATGGAAAGAATCTCCTTATTGATGTCTGGAATTGTGGCACCATCTGTTACCCAGTGGCTTTAGAAAATTGATAAATAAACACAAGGGAGTCAGAAATGATGTTCCCTGAATGCTATGAGAACTTTATAGATGTTTATCCCCAAATTTTCTCCTTGATTGTGATTTGACATGATTATGTTTGACAATGTAGGATATTTTTGTAGGTTTTCTCTTTCACATTTTTCCCCTCTAGCTTTGACATTTTAGGATAGAGTTGTCCTCCAGAAGGTAAAGTGTTGAGGGGTGAGAAAGCTCTGGTCTTAGCTTTGCTACCTTTGCTACTCTGGTCACAGCTGGAAGGTGGATACAGGAGCTTTGCATCCCAGACTCGGGAAGTCTGCGTAGGCCTGGCACTTGACATTCCTGTTCTAAGAACATGAAGAAAACCCCTGCTTGAAATGAGTCCTCCTTGGAGATAAAGCATGATTCTGGGGCAGCCGGGTCAGGTTATGGAATGCAGGATGGGAATAGCTTCCTGTCCACTCACCAGCCTGGGTCCCCATGCCTCCCCAGCTGGAGCCTGTTTCAGGCTGACTTGAGCTTTGTGTTACAGCTTTCCAAACATTTCTAATCACAGACTCTTCGATGATTTGGGGAAATGGTGAATCTTAGTGCCCTGACCAGGGTTCAGATCCACATCCCCTGCATTGCAAGGTGGATTCTTTTGGGGGGACAGAGTTTGGAAGACCATTTGTCCCTCAGTTTTATTTTCACTTTAATTATTGTGAAATAATATTTAAATGTGGGCCATATTCTCCACTTCTAGCTAAAGAGATGAGCATGTTTGTATGTGTATGGACAGGTTTGCAGATTTCCAATTGTTGTTGCAACACTTTGAATCACAACACTTTAAAATTGCAGGTCCCTCCTTGGAGAGATTAAAGGTTGTTCCTATTGCTGTTGGCAGGGGTAATCATGGACTGACAGTGTAGATGAACAAAAAGGATCTCTTTACTGGAGCTGTGGCACCATCTGTTACCCAGTGGCTTTCAGAAAATTGATAAATACAAGGGAGTCAGAAGTAATGTTCCCTCTATGCTATGAGAACTTCTTTACAGATGTTTATCTCTAAATTTTCTCCTTGCAAAACATTAGTTATAGAAAAACACACATTTATACCATGTTCAGTTGTGAGGCTTTTGAGCTCTACCCTATATAATTCAGAATCGGTCACTCTTTGGTTGTAATAAAATATAGGCAAGTTGCCCTTTAAACTTTGTTTGGCATCGTGAATTTGACAACAGACTGGTGTCCACCTGGACCTCTTGAAACGGGGTTCAGATCAGTGGTGTGCCAGAGCCCTCTTGTTCCCATCCACATGAGCAACATTCAGAACATCAGGAATTTTGGAGCGAATTGTTAAGCTCACTCAGAAAGTCAGCAAGCGCTACAAATCAGGGCTTCTGTTTATCAGAGTCTATACTCCAGTGGACAGCTGGCATCCACGGTTAGGGTGCCGTCAGTCCAGGCTTGTGTGCCTCCAACATGACTCCCGCAAACTCCTGGATGCCAGTGTGTGGCGGTCACGTCCTGAGTGTCTCCTGCTGTGTCCCTCCCGTCCTGTACCTTTCCCTGGTTCCTGTCTTTGCCCAAGATCACTGCCACTGCCTCCCAGCAGACTCTCTACCACTGGAGGGACTTACCCTGGTGGTCCAGGAGCCAAGACTCTGTGTGCCCAGTGCAGGGGGCACAGGTTCAAGCCCTGGTTCAGGGAACTAAGATTCCCACAGGCTGCATGGTGTAGCCAAATACATAAATAAATCTAGTACTAGAATACAGTTTAGGAAAGAACCCTGCTATCCTGGAATTGAAGAAAAGATAGTTATCTCCAGCTATTGGGGAAAATTGCTATATAAACAGGGCACTTTTGATTGACTGTAAAGTAGGTGTGGCTTTTGTGAAGTAGTGCCCCCAAAAATTGTTCTACAGACTGAATCTATGACTATAGAATTTATTTTCAAAACAGTTGGCCAGCGCTAGGTTACAGCCTGTGACTATGTGACGGTGACAGTCATACAGTCACAGTGCTGCTGAACCCGTGAGTTCTGGCCTCATGAGTGTCCTGTTCTGGCCAGCTCATCAGAAGCAGTTTATCGATGAAAGCATCCTCCAGAGGGACTGCTCCTCTGGGGCATGGTTGCGCCCACCTCGATCTTACTCTGCCCGAGCCTGGGCTGGGGGAGACCCTCCAAGCCGTCTCAGCTCCAGTGTGCTGTCACCCAGCCTGCTGTAAGCGTGTCTGTAATTAACACTGGCTGTTGTCATTTTAATTGCTAAATCGTGTCCAATCCTTTTGCGACCCCATGGACTGTAGCTCTTCAGGCTCCTCCGTCCATGGGATTTTCCAGGCAAGAATACTGGAGTGGGTTGCCATTTCCTTCTCCAGGGGATCTTCCCCACCCAGGGATCAAACCTGCCTCTCTTGTGTCCCCTGCATTGGCAGGCAGATTCCTTTCTAAGAAACTGAGCTAATTAACAGTGTTAGATGTGCAGAAATACAAGAATGCTGCATTTTCTTCTTTGCTTTTTTTCCATTTTCACCATTTTTTAAAATTTTTTATTTTTTAAGTGAAGGATGATTGCTTTACAGAATTGCGTTGGTTTCTGCCAAACATCAACATGATAGCCACATAGCCTCATTAAGACAGTAAAACGTTTGTGAGTCTCCTGCAGGTTTTCTTCTCTGGATTGTAGAAGCTCTCTGTCAGCACAGCACTCTGGGCTTGGAGAGTTCAGAGAATCACTTCAATAATGTGACAACCTCGTCCATTTAAAATGGAATTCAGTGCCAGCTTCCCTCAGAGGCATTCACTGAAACTCCATGCGTGAGCCATTCATTCCTGTTGTCTCTTAATCATGTCTCTCATGTCTGCCAGCCAGTGACAGCATTGCTCAAGTTCATTAGCCTGGACTGGGCTTCCCTGGGATGTGTGAAGCCTCCCACAGCTCGTTCTGCATCTTGCTTGGAGCAAGGGGCAGCAGCCTGCGCCGTGCTGGTAGGGGCGCAAGCAGAGGTGGGTGGGGTCCGGGGCTGGCCCTGCAAGGTGGATTCTTAACCAAGTGGTTTGATATTTAACAATAGTAAATCTTCCAATCCACGAACACGGTGTCTTTCCTTTTATTTAACTTCTTTCAGCAGTGTTGTGTAATTTTTTAGTTTTTGTTGTTTCTAATCTTGAATTCCATTTTTTGAGACAAAGGATGGTATGTGAAAATGACACCGATATTTTCTATAAAGTTCATGAAGGATGAGTAGCCTGTACAAAGGAGAGCATGTCACCTTGACCCCTTACAGAGCTGGGAAAGAACGTTGTTTTTAAGTTACACTGCTAGCATCAGAAGGAAAAGAAACACTGATCTTGATGGCTGAGCAGGCACTCCACCTGGAAGGAGCTGTAGTTAACGTGTCATCAGACACACCCTGCTGCTGCTGTTGCTGCAAAGTCGCTTCAGTCGTGTCCGACTCTGTGCGACCCCATAGGTGGCAGCCCACCAGGCTCCCCCATCCCTGGGATTCTCCAGGGAAGAACACTGGAGTGGGTTGCCATTACCTTCTCCAATGCATGAAAGTGAAAGTGAAGTTGCTCAGTCGTGTGGGACTCAGCGACCGGATGGACTGCAGCCTACCAGGCTCCTCCGTCCATGGGATTTTCCAGGCAAGAGACCTGGAGTGGGGTGCCATTGCCTTCTCCCAGACACATCCTATATCCCTCTATACTAAAGGGACGGCAGGGAGGGAGGAGGCCTGAACAAAGAAATTTTTGTTTAGTTTTTCTTGTCCTGCCTTCAAATAGAAATTTTTATTTCATCACATTTTAGCGCCTATATTAGAAAAGAAAGATTGCAAATAAGTAACCTAATGCTACATGTTTAGGAGACTAAGAAAAAGAAGAGCAAACTAAACTTCGTGCCAGTAAAAAAAAAGCACAGAAATAAGCAGCAAGCAAAACACTGATTCTTTGAAGAGCTCATTGATAAACCTAGACTGATTAAGAAAAAAAAAATGACCCGCAAATATCTAATATCAGAAACGAAAGTGGAGCACAGAGCGGTTTGGTTGTTCGTTGGAAAGAGTTCTTCCGTTCGTTGGAAGGAGTTTTTCCCGTAGCTGAGCTTTTGCGGCTCTTTGGGCAGCAGCAGCGGCGCGGCGGTCGGAGAAGCGGCCTAAAACTTCGGCGTTGGGTAAAAGAAAATGGCTCGAACCAAGCAGACTGCTCGGAAGTCAACGGGTGGGAAAGCGCCCCGCAAGCAGCTGGTCACAAAAGCAGCCAGGAAAAGCGCCCCCTCTACCGGCGGGATGAAGAAACCTCATCGCTACAGGCCCGGGACTGTTGCGCTTCGAGAAATCCGTCGTCACCAGAAATCCACCGAGCTTCTGATCCGGAAACTGCCTTTCCAGAGGCTGGTGAAGGAGATCGCCCAGGATTTCAACGCCGACTTGCGGTTCCAGAGTGCCGCCATCGGCGCGCTGCAGGAGGCTAGCGAAGCGTACCTGGTGGGCTTGTTTGAAGATACTAATCTGTGTGCCATCCACGCTAAGAGGGTAACCGTCATGCCCAGAGACATCCAGTTGGCTCGCCGGATACGGGGAGAGAGAGCTTAAGTGAAGGCGGGTTTATGGTGCTTTGTAGTACATTTCTGTAAAATACTTTGGTTTAATTTGTGACTTTTTTGGTAAGAAATTGTTTATAATATGTTGCATTTGTACTTACGTCATTCCATCTTTCACTCAGGATGAAGGCGAAAAGTGACTGTTCACAGACCTGAGTGATGTGAGCACTGTTGCTGAGGAGTGACAAGTTGCTAATATGCAGAAGGGATGGGTGATATTTCTTGCTTCTCATGATGCGCATTTCTGTTATGTTAATGATTTGTTGAGTAGCTATTAAGGTACTAGAATTAATAAATGTGTACAGGGTCCTTTTGCAATAAACTGGTTATGACTTGATCCAACTGTTTAGCAACTGGAACTGTTAAGTCTGACCATACATCACTGGGTTAGAATGTAGGCTTTTTCAGAAGTGAAGATACAAGTCTTAACCACAGTGTAACGTACAGGTTCCTTAAAAAAAAAAAAAAAGTAAACCTGGCAGCTATAGAATACACTATGTGTATTTACAATAGCTATTTTATATATTGTAGTGTCAACATTTTTCAATTAAATGTTCTACATTGACGTGTGCTGGGAAGTGTTGTCTTTAAGGTGTGTGATTGAGAGACTGATAGGTTTTCTCCTGAGTAGACTGCACTTGTTTATGTAGTAAAATGCTTTGTGCGTTATGCCTTGCACAAGTCCTCGTTCTGCCACATGTTAAACTAACCCTCTAGCTGATAATGCAAACACTAATGAGGAGGGGGATTTATTTATAAGGGCTCTAGACTATAATACAAGTTATTCACAGCAGCAGCATCTGTTACTAATATAGTAGTTAGTGCAGCTTTTCTTTGTGTTGTGATTGGTCTGATAACTAGGTTGAACTTTTCTCTATCAAGGAGGAACAATACTGAACTTTTTTCCTTGTGGGGTTTGTATTATAACTGTTAGGGTAAACTTGCTGTTGGGGAGGGACACAGCTTCAGCTTAGGGAACCTCTGCCAGTTAAAATGGTGTTCATGTGGCATAGGTTCTAGGAAAATCACTTCATAGAGATGGCTTTCCAAGTGATTTAAAATTTATCCTTCTATTGAAGTTTTTAGGTCAATTATGTATGTTGACTAAATTTACAAATAAACTTGTTTATTAAAATAAAATGAAAGTAGAGACATCAACCTTACAGAAATAAAAATTCCTAGAAATATAAATTGCCAAAACTGACTCAAGAAATAGAAAATCTGAACAGATCTGCAATGAGACTTAATTAGTCATTAAAAACCACTCGCTGCCCCCCCACCCCCAGCCAAAAGAAACAGACGGTATACTGGTGAATTCTACCAAACACTGAAAAAGGAGTTAACACCAATCCTCAAATGCTTCCAAAAAAATATCAGAATGGGAAAAGCTCCCTAACTGATTCCAGGAACCCAGCATTACCCTGATATCAAAGCCAGAGACTCCATAAAACAGTAGACCAATATCCCTTATGGATACTGATGCAGAAATCCTCGATAAAACACTCAGAAATGAGTCCAGTAGCACTGATTACTCACTGGCACATGGTGCCATCCCAGTGCTGCAGGGTTGCTTCAGCATCTAATACCCATTGTTGTGATGCATAACATTAATGCACAAAGGAAAAAACAGGTTCATCTCAATGCAAAAAAGTATTTGACAGATTCAATACAGTTTCAAGATAAAAATCACACAGCAAACCAAGACTAGAAGGAAACTTAATCAACCTGACAAAGGACATCTATGAAAATCCGCCGGTAACATTCTACTCATTGGCAAAAGAGAAAACGTTCCCCTGAGGTCAGGATCAAGAGAAGGATGCCCACCATCACCACTGCTGTTCAACACTGCTGGATGTTCTAGTCAGAGTGGTCAGACAAGAATAAAGGATTCAAATTAGGAAAGAAAGAAAACTATCAGACAACTAACAGATAACATGATCATATAAAAAAAAAACAAAAACCCAAAGATTCACAAAGTACTAGAGATAGTAAGTTAATCTAACGGTAATTAACTGTTCTTACCCTCTTCAATACATCTGTTCTCAGATTTTTTGCTCCAGAGAAGTGATGGAACTTCACTGCTGGAATCAGGATTCCAAAAGAGGTACCTTTATCAGTGAGTGATTGTCCAAATATTTATTCTTTGGGAGGATAACAATAGAAAATTCTTACTCCACCATCTTGCTGTGACATCACTCTCCATAGCTCTCTTGAAGGTTTCAACATATAACTCGGCAATGTAGTACATGCAAGAAACACAGTTTCATGGGTATATAAGCATAACCAGTAACACATGTACCTTATAGTGTTTTCAGCATATTTCAGTTATAAAAATTGTACATATATAGATACAGTAAAAGGATGAACGTGCAAACATACAGCTAAAAACAATTTTTAATTCCAAAAAATAGTATATACCTAGGTTGGAGAAGGAAATGGCAACCCACTCCAGTGTTCTTGCCTGGAGAATCCCAGGGACAGGGGAGCCTGGTGGGCTGCCATCTATGGGGTCGCACAGAGTCGGACATGACTGAAGTGACTTAGCAGATTGCTTAAACACAGAGGTTCGTACACATCAGTAAAGTAGGAAGTAAATACCCTATTGAATATGTTGATTATGCACAGTTTTTTTGTATACCTATATCTCAATAAAGCTGGGGGGGAAGGTTTCATACATATACTTCTATCCATAGTAATGCACCCACCAGTTTTAAATACACTGAATTATGATATACCATTTATTTAATAAAGGGGCAGCCATGCCATGCACATGTAAACACAGTGTCCCTAACATCTCAATACTGGTGAACACTCTCCTAACACTGTTAAACACACTGTTTCAACAAACACCATTCAAAGGCCAGAGTAAGACTTAGGCATGGAGTCCAGTTTAGAGTCAGACTGAAGGTCAAGGTAAAAATTGGATTTAGAGTACTTGGAATGTGTGGTCCAAGGTCAGCTTCAGGGTCATTATGAAGGTAAAGGTCAGGGACAATCGAGAAGAATCAAACAGCAGATGAGATTCAAGCTCATATGGTCAGGACAGGTTCAGGATTTTGGTGAGGAGGTGAGGACAAGGGTCAGAGCTGATGAGATGTTCATTGTGAGGTATATGGTCATCAGGATCTTCATGGTTAGGGTCAAGGTTATGGCAGTAGTAAATGGCAGAATCAGTGTCAAAGTTAAGTTTAGGATGAGGATCTAGATCAGGGTCAATGTCAAAGTTATGAGGAAGGTTCTATTCAGTATCAGGGTGATTATCAGAGTTAGGAAGATGGTCAAAATCTAGCCCGAAGTGAGTGTGAAGGTCATAGGGTCAGGGTAAAGGTCAAGTTCTGGTCTGTATGAGGACTGAGGTCAGTTTCATGTTAGGGGTGAGTATAACAGTGATGGCATCACTGACTCCAATGGGCATGAGTTTGAGCAAACTCCGAGAGATAGTGGAGGCCAGGGAAGCCTGGCATGCTGCAGTCCATGGGGTGGCAAAGAGTAGGACATGACTGAGCAACTGAACCACAACAACAAGGGAGAAGGCTCGGCCGTGGTAAATGTTAGATTCACTTATGGTGAATGAGGGTGTGTATTAGTTCTTAGGTCTGTGTAACAAATTGACACAAACTAGTTAGCTTAAACCAAAAGAAGTGTATTCTCACAGTTGTGGATGTCAGAAGTCTGAAACCTAGGTGTGGGCGGGGCTATACCCTCTCCAAATGCCCCAGGGGAGGAGCCTCCTTGGTCTCTTGCAGTTTCTGGCCCCCCTGCAGTTCCTAGGCCTGTGATGGCATCACTCCAGTCTCTGCCTCTGTCTTCATGTGCACTTCCTCCATACCTGGGCTTTCTCCTTTTCCATGTTTCAACATATACCAGTAAACAAACTAGTACATGCTCCACCCACAATGCAACAGTGTTCAGCGTATCTCATCTGGAGGTCCTTAATTCTGCAAAGGCCCTATTTCCAAGTAAGGTTACATTCACAGGTACTGGTATTATGGGGACTACTATTCAAGCCAGCATAGGGTCAAGGTCAGGAACATTTAGGGTCAGACTCATGGTCAAGTCTCATACAGGCTTAGGTTAGCTTCAAGGTACAGCTGAGAGTAAGAATTAGCATGTATGAACATTCAGTTCAGTCGTTCAGTCATGTCCGACTCTGCAACCCCACGGACTGCAGCATGCCAGGGTTCCCTGTCCATCACCAACTCCCAGCGCCTACTCAAACTCATGTCCATTGAGTCGGTGATGCCGTCCAACCATCTCATCCTTTATCGTTCCCTTTTCCTCCTGCCTTCAGTCTTTCCCAGCATCAGGGTCTTTTCCTGAGTCAGTTCTTCGCATCAGGTGGCCAAAGTAGAAGTTTCAGCTTCAGCATCAGTCCTTCCAATGAATAATGAGGACTGATCTCCTTTAGGATGGACTGGTTGGATCTCCTTGCTGTCCAAGGGACTCTCAAGAGTCTTCTCCAACACCACAGTTCAAAAGCATTAATTTTTCGGCAATCAGCTTTCTTTATAGTCCAACTGTCACATCCATACATGACTACTGGAAAAACTATAGCTTTGACTAGACAGACTTNAAAAAAAAAGCACAGAAATAAGCAGCAAGCAAAACACTGATTCTTTGAAGAGCTCATTGATAAACCTAGACTGATTCAGAAAAAAAAAATGACCCGCAAATATCTAATATCAGAAACGAAAGTGGAGCACAGAGCGGTTTGGTTGTTCGTTGGAAAGAGTTCTTCCGTTCGTTGGAAGGAGTTTTTCCCGTAGCTGAGCTTTTGCGGCTCTTTGGGCAGCAGCAGCGGCGCGGCGGTCGGAGAAGCGGCCTAAAACTTCGGCGTTGGGTAAAAGAAAATGGCTCGAACCAAGCAGACTGCTCGGAAGTCAACGGGTGGGAAAGCGCCCCGCAAGCAGCTGGTCACAAAAGCAGCCAGGAAAAGCGCCCCCTCTACCGGCGGGATGAAGAAACCTCATCGCTACAGGCCCGGGACTGTTGCGCTTCGAGAAATCCGTCGTCACCAGAAATCCACCGAGCTTCTGATCCGGAAACTGCCTTTCCAGAGGCTGGTGAAGGAGATCGCCCAGGATTTCAACGCCGACTTGCGGTTCCAGAGTGCCGCCATCGGCGCGCTGCAGGAGGCTAGCGAAGCGTACCTGGTGGGCTTGTTTGAAGATACTAATCTGTGTGCCATCCACGCTAAGAGGGTAACCGTCATGCCCAGAGACATCCAGTTGGCTCGCCGGATACGGGGAGAGAGAGCTTAAGTGAAGGCGGGTTTATGGTGCTTTGTAGTACATTTCTGTAAAATACTTTGGTTTAATTTGTGACTTTTTTGGTAAGAAATTGTTTATAATATGTTGCATTTGTACTTACGTCATTCCATCTTTCACTCAGGATGAAGGCGAAAAGTGACTGTTCACAGACCTGAGTGATGTGAGCACTGCTGCTGAGGAGTGACAAGTTGCTAATATGCAGAAGGGATGGGTGATATTTCTTGCTTCTCATGATGCGCATTTCTGTTATGTTAATGATTTGTTGAGTAGCTATTAAGGTACTAGAATTAATAAATGTGTACAGGGTCCTTTTGCAATAAACTGGTTATGACTTGATCCAACTGTTTAGCAACTGGAACTGTTAAGTCTGACCATACATCACTGGGTTAGAATGTAGGCTTTTTCAGAAGTGAAGATACAAGTCTTAACCACAGTGTAACGTACAGGTTCCTTAAAAAAAAAAAAAAAGTAAACCTGGCAGCTATAGAATACACTATGTGTATTTACAATAGCTATTTTATATATTGTAGTGTCAACATTTTTCAATTAAATGTTCTACATTGACGTGTGCTGGGAAGTGTTGTCTTTAAGGTGTGTGATTGAGAGACTGATAGGTTTTCTCCTGAGTAGACTGCACTTGTTTATGTAGTAAAATGCTTTGTGCGTTATGCCTTGCACAAGTCCTCGTTCTGCCACATGTTAAACTAACCCTCTAGCTGATAATGCAAACACTAATGAGGAGGGGGATTTATTTATAAGGGCTCTAGACTATAATACAAGTTATTCACAGCAGCAGCATCTGTTACTAATATAGTAGTTAGTGCAGCTTTTCTTTGTGTTGTGATTGGTCTGATAACTAGGTTGAACTTTTCTCTATCAAGGAGGAACAATACTGAACTTTTTTCCTTGTGGGGTTTGTATTATAACTGTTAGGGTAAACTTGCTGTTGGGGAGGGACACAGCTTCAGCTTAGGGAACCTCTGCCAGTTAAAATGGTGTTCATGTGGCATAGGTTCTAGGAAAATCACTTCATAGAGATGGCTTTCCAAGTGATTTAAAATTTATCCTTCTATTGAAGTTTTTAGGTCAATTATGTATGTTGACTAAATTTACAAATAAACTTGTTTATTAAAATAAAATGAAAGTAGAGACATCAACCTTACAGAAATAAAAATTCCTAGAAATATAAATTGCCAAAACTGACTCAAGAAATAGAAAATCTGAACAGATCTGCAATGAGACTTAATTAGTCATTAAAAACCACTCGCTGCCCCCCCACCCCCAGCCAAAAGAAACAGACGGTATACTGGTGAATTCTACCAAACACTGAAAAAGGAGTTAACACCAATCCTCAAATGCTTCCAAAAAAATATCAGAATGGGAAAAGCTCCCTAACTGATTCCAGGAACCCAGCATTACCCTGATATCAAAGCCAGAGACTCCATAAAACAGTAGACCAATATCCCTTATGGATACTGATGCAGAAATCCTCGATAAAACACTCAGAAATGAGTCCAGTAGCACTGATTACTCACTGGCACATGGTGCCATCCCAGTGCTGCAGGGTTGCTTCAGCATCTAATACCCATTGTTGTGATGCATAACATTAATGCACAAAGGAAAAAACAGGTTCATCTCAATGCAAAAAAGTATTTGACAGATTCAATACAGTTTCAAGATAAAAATCACACAGCAAACCAAGACTAGAAGGAAACTTAATCAACCTGACAAAGGACATCTATGAAAATCCGCCGGTAACATTCTACTCATTGGCAAAAGAGAAAACGTTCCCCTGAGGTCAGGATCAAGAGAAGGATGCCCACCATCACCACTGCTGTTCAACACTGCTGGATGTTCTAGTCAGAGTGGTCAGACAAGAATAAAGGATTCAAATTAGGAAAGAAAGAAAACTATCAGACAACTAACAGATAACATGATCATATAAAAAAAAACAAAAACCCAAAGATTCACAAAGTACTAGAGATAGTAAGTTAATCTAACGGTAATTAACTGTTCTTACCCTCTTCAATACATCTGTTCTCAGATTTTTTGCTCCAGAGAAGTGATGGAACTTCACTGCTGGAATCAGGATTCCAAAAGAGGTACCTTTATCAGTGAGTGATTGTCCAAATATTTATTCTTTGGGAGGATAACAATAGAAAATTCTTACTCCACCATCTTGCTGTGACATCACTCTCCATAGCTCTCTTGAAGGTTTCAACATATAACTCGGCAATGTAGTACATGCAAGAAACACAGTTTCATAGGTATATAAGCATAACCAGTAACACATGTACCTTATAGTGTTTTCAGCATATTTCAGTTATAAAAATTGTACATATATAGATACAGTAAAAGGATGAACGTGCAAACATACAGCTAAAAACAATTTTTAATTCCAAAAAATAGTATACACCTAGGTTGGAGAAGGAAATGGCAACCCACTCCAGTGTTCTTGCCTGGAGAATCCCAGGGACAGGGGAGCCTGGTGGGCTGCCATCTATGGGGTCGCACAGAGTCGGACATGACTGAAGTGACTTAGCAGATTGCTTAAACACAGAGGTTCGTACACATCAGTAAAGTAGGAAGTAAATACCCTATTGAATATGTTGATTACGCACAGTTTTTTTGTATACCTATATCTCAATAAAGCTGGGGGGGAAGGTTTCATACATATACTTCTATCCATAGTAATGCACCCACCAGTTTTAAATACACTGAATTATGATATACCATTTATTTAATAAAGGGGCAGCCATGCCATGCACATGTAAACACAGTGTCCCTAACATCTCAATACTGGTGAACACTCTCCTAACACTGTTAAACACACTGTTTCAACAAACACCATTCAAAGGCCAGAGTAAGACTTAGGCATGGAGTCCAGTTTAGAGTCAGACTGAAGGTCAAGGTAAAAATTGGATTTAGAGTACTTGGAATGTGTGGTCCAAGGTCAGCTTCAGGGTCATTATGAAGGTAAAGGTCAGGGACAATCGAGAAGAATCAAACAGCAGATGAGATTCAAGCTCATATGGTCAGGACAGGTTCAGGATTTTGGTGAGGAGGTGAGGACAAGGGTCAGAGCTGATGAGATGTTCATTGTGAGGTATATGGTCATCAGGATCTTCATGGTTAGGGTCAAGGTTATGGCAGTAGTAAATGGCAGAATCAGTGTCAAAGTTAAGTTTAGGATGAGGATCTAGATCAGGGTCAATGTCAAAGTTATGAGGAAGGTTCTATTCAGTATCAGGGTGATTATCAGAGTTAGGAAGATGGTCAAAATCTAGCCCGAAGTGAGTGTGAAGGTCATAGGGTCAGGGTAAAGGTCAAGTTCTGGTCTGTATGAGGACTGAGGTCAGTTTCATGTTAGGGGTGAGTATAACAGTGATGGCATCACTGACTCCAATGGGCATGAGTTTGAGCAAACTCCGAGAGATAGTGGAGGCCAGGGAAGCCTGGCATGCTGCAGTCCATGGGGTGGCAAAGAGTAGGACATGACTGAGCAACTGAACCACAACAACAAGGGAGAAGGCTCGGCCGTGGTAAATGTTAGATTCACTTATGGTGAATGAGGGTGTGTATTAGTTCTTAGGTCTGTGTAACAAATTGACACAAACTAGTTAGCTTAAACCAAAAGAAGTGTATTCTCACAGTTGTGGATGTCAGAAGTCTGAAACCTAGGTGTGGGCGGGGCTATACCCTCTCCAAATGCCCCAGGGGAGGAGCCTCCTTGGTCTCTTGCAGTTTCTGGCCCCCCTGCAGTTCCTAGGCCTGTGATGGCATCACTCCAGTCTCTGCCTCTGTCTTCATGTGCACTTCCTCCATACCTGGGCTTTCTCCTTTTCCATGTTTCAACATATACCAGTAAAAAAACTAGTACATGCTCCACCCACAATGCAACAGTGTTCAGCGTATCTCATCTGGAGGTCCTTAATTCTGCAAAGGCCCTATTTCCAAGTAAGGTTACATTCACAGGTACTGGTATTATGGGGACTACTATTCAAGCCAGCATAGGGTCAAGGTCAGGAACATTTAGGGTCAGACTCATGGTCAAGTCTCATACAGGCTTAGGTTAGCTTCAAGGTACAGCTGAGAGTAAGAATTAGCATGTATGAACATTCAGTTCAGTCGTTCAGTCATGTCCGACTCTGCAACCCCACGGACTGCAGCATGCCAGGGTTCCCTGTCCATCACCAACTCCCAGCGCCTACTCAAACTCATGTCCATTGAGTCGGTGATGCCGTCCAACCATCTCATCCTTTATCGTTCCCTTTTCCTCCTGCCTTCAGTCTTTCCCAGCATCAGGGTCTTTTCCTGAGTCAGTTCTTCGCATCAGGTGGCCAAAGTATTGAAGTTTCAGCTTCAGCATCAGTCCTTCCAATGAATAATGAGGACTGATCTCCTTTAGGATGGACTGGTTGGATCTCCTTGCTGTCCAAGGGACTCTCAAGAGTCTTCTCCAACACCACAGTTCAAAAGCATTAGTTTTTCGGCAATCAGCTTTCTTTATAGTCCAACTGTCACATCCATACATGACTACTGGAAAAACTATAGCTTTGACTAGACAGACTTTTGTTGGCAAAGTAATGTCTCTGCTTTTTAATATGCTATCTAAGTTGGTCATAACTTTCCTTCCAAGGAGCAAGCATCTTTTAATTTCATGGCTGCAGTTACCATCTGCAGTGATTTTGGAGCCAAAAAAAAAAAAAAAAGTTTCTCACGGTTTCCATTGTTTCCCCATCTATTTGCCATGAAGTGATGGGACCAGATGCCATGATCTTAGTTTTCTGAATGTTGAGTTTTAAGCTAACTTTTTCACCTTCTTCACTTTCATCAAGAGGCTCTTCAGTTCTTCTTCGCTTTCTGCCATAGGTGTGTCATCTGCATATTTGAAGTTGATATTTCTCCTGGCATTCTTGATTCCAGCTTGTGCTTCATCCAGCCCAGCATTTTGAATGATGTACTCTGCATGAAAGTTAAATGAGCATGGTGACAAAATACAGCCTTGATGTACTCCTGAACATTACGATTACAATAAGGCCAAGGGTTAGGTTCAGGATTAGGGCTAGGTGACATGAGGGTCCAGTTTAGGTGTGGGTCAGTGCTGGAGTGAAGGTAGGGTCACATAAGGGTCTGGGTCATCACGGTGAGTGTTGGGTGTTAGGGAGAGAGTCATACTGATGGCTGAAGTTACTGTCTTAGGAGGGTCAGGATCACAGGTCAAGGTCGGGTTAAGTTTCAGTGTCAGGTTCAGGGTCAGTGTCAAGCTCTGGGTAAAGAGTGAGTATTGTGATCAGTTCAGGGTTATGGTAAGTGTGGGTCAGGGTGAGATTCAGAGTATGTATTAGGGTCAACATTAGAGTGAGGGTGAATATCAGCGATGTTTAAGTTCAGGGTTAGTTAAGGCTCAGGAAAAACGTTAGAGTCCAGGGCAGTTTGAGTATCAAGGTTAATGTCTGTTGGTTCGATTGTAAATTCCTCATAATTACACTGCTTTATGAATGGTATAATGTAGAGAACATAGACCTAGGCGTCACACTCGAGTCTAATTCTAAACATTACTAGCTCTGTACCTTTAGGCAAGTTTACTTACTAATTATTCGTTCATATCTAGTATTTATTTGAGTACTTTATATGTGAAAGAAACTGTGAAGTGCTATGGATATAAAGATCAAGACAGAAATGGTACTGCTTTATCATCTGGTGGAGCCAGATGATAATTATTTAGGTTATGAGTATTGTAACATCATCAAAGGAGCATAGGGTTTGTGAAAATGAAGAACAGGGAGGTTCAGCCTCCTAGGAGTTCAAGGAAACTGAGAACAGGTCCAAGTTCACTTTGTCTTGTTTTTGTTTTTTTTTTTTTAATCTCAATTGAAATTAAAAATATATTACTTTCAAATATATCAAGGAATATTATAGTGAACCTCCATGTGCTGATCTCCCAGCTTCAACAATTTTCAGAAGCTGTATATAAACTGGCTTGGCAGAGACCAGAGCCTTTCAGGAAATGGAGTAACATATGTGAAGACTCTGAAGCCCCATGCACATTCAATAACTGCAGGTAAGGCTCCTGTGAAGAGCACACACATCCCTGGGTATCTGTGTGGAGAATGGATTGTGTGTGCTTATGTGCGCACGGATGAGGGCAAGAGTGGACCAGGGGATACTGCTTATGAGGCCACTGAGTAGACTGGGCAAAATAAATCAGGGGCCTGAAATACATCCATGGCGGCGTAGGATAGGTGGAGAGACTCAACACAGGACAGACAGGGCTTTGACAGGAGAGCCAAACATGCTCGTGCTAGTTCTCAGATTCTGTTACTGATCCCCACCAGGTTAGTTCCAGAAGATCTTGCAGGTCTTCATAGAACTGGTCAACTTCAGCTTCTTTGGTATTAGTGGATGGGGTATAGACTTGGATACTATGATGTTGAATGGTTTGCCTTAGAAATGAACCAAGCTCATCCTCAGTTCACTCCGAGATCTACAACACCTTCTAGAACTAACACCAGAAAAAGGTGTCCTTTTCTTCATAGAGGATTGGAATGCAAAAGTAGGAAGTCAAGAGATACTTGGAGTAACAGGCAAGTTTGGCCTTCGAGTCCAAAATGAAGGAGGGTAAAGGCTAACAGGGTTTTGTCAAGAGAACACCCTGGTCATAGCAAATACCCTCGTCCAACAACACAAGTGATGACTCTACACACGGACATCATGAGATGGGCAATACTGAAATCAGATTGATTATATTCTTTCTAGTTGAAGATGGAGAACCTCTATTCAGTCAGCAAAAACAAGACCTGGAGTTGACTGTGGCTCAGATCATGAGCTCCTTATTGCAACAAATGAAAGTCACTCAGTCATGTCAACTCTTTGTGACCCCATGGACTATACAGTCCATGGCATTCTCCAGGCCAGAATACTGGAGTTGGTAGCCTTTCCCTTCTCCAGGGGATCTTCCCAACCCGTGGATTAAACCCAGATCTCCTGCATTGCAGGTGGATTCTTTACCAACTGAGGTATCATGGAAATAGCAACATTCAGGCTTAAATTGAAGAAAGTAAGGAAAAATCACTAGACCATTCAGATATGACCTAAATCAACCTCTAATGATTATACAGTGGAGGTGATGAATAGAGTCAAGATATTAGAACTGGTAGACAGAGTGCCTATAGAACTATGGACAGAGGTTTGTAACATTGTACAGGAGGTGGTGATCAAAACCATTCCCAAGAAAAAGAAATGCAAGAAGGCAAAGTGGTTGTCTGAGGAGGCTTTGCAAATAGCTGAGAAAAGAAGAGAAGCAAAAGGCAAGGGAGAAAGGGAAAGATACACTCAACTGAATGCAGAGATCCAGGAAATGGCAAGGAGAGATAAGAAAGCCTTCCTAAGTGAACAATGCAAAGAAAAACAGGAAAACAATAGAATGGGAAAGACTAGAGATCTCGTCTCGAAAATTAGAGATATCAAGGGAATATTTCATGCAAGAATGGGCATGATAACAGACAGAAATTGTAAGGATGTAACAGAAGCAGAAGAGATTAACAAGAGATGGCAAGAATACACAAAACTATACCAAAAAAGCCTTAATGACCAGGATAACCACAATGGTGTTGTCACTCAGCTAGAGCCAGACATCCCAGAATGCGAAGTCAAGTGAGCCCTAGGAAGCATTACTATGAACAAAGCTGGTGAAGGTGATGGGATTCCAGCTGAATTATTTCAAATCCTAAAAGATGTTGCTGTGAAAGTGTGGCACTCAATATGCCAGCAAATTTGGAAAACTCAGGAGTGGCCTCAGGACTGGAAAAGATGAGTTTTCATTCCAACCCCAAAGAAGGGCAATGCCAAAGAATGTTCAAATTACCATATAGTTCCACTCATTTCACATGCTAGCAAAGTTATGCTCAAAATCCTTCAAACTAGGCTTCAACAATATGTAAACCAAGAACTTCCAGATATACAAGCTGGATTCAGAAAAGACAGAGGAACCAGAGATCAAATTGCCAATACTTGCTGGATCATAGATAAAGCAAGGTAATTCTAGAAAAACATCTACTTCTACTTCATTGACTATGCTAAAGTCTTTGTGTGGATCACCAAAAACTGCAGAAAATTCTTAAAAAGATGGGAATAACAGACAACCTGACCTGTCTCCTCAGAAACCTGTTTGCAGGTCAAGAAGCAACAGAACCAGACTTGGAATAACAGACTGGTTCAAAGTTGGAAAAGGATTTTGATAAGTGCCGGGGTCCCGCCCCTGCAGGATCCAGGGGAACCTGAAGGAAAAATGGCGTTGGTGATTGATTTAGAGAGAGATAAGGAAAGAATGTTGAAGATAAGAAAATAGAGGAGAGAAAGAGGCTGATGTTCCTTGGTTTACATAGAAAGCTAATAAAGTCTTAGAAGCCCAGGCAGAAAAGTGAACGCAGAGAGCCTCTATGTTCAAGGGATCAGCCTGAAAAAGAAAGTAAGAAAAAAAGAAAAACACGAGGTGACCAATTTTCTTCGAGCGAGGCCCACTAGCTTTATTTTTAAAAGGTACTTTTATACCTTGTCTTATACATAGAGGGTAATGAAAGATGCAGTCATACAGAGTTAGCCCAAACATTACATCTGTTTTGTCTTTATGAAAACTGGGATTTTTTCTGCAAACCTTTCCCATAAACAATATTGGGTACATTATCTTCTGGCCTTGGAGGCCTGTGAACATTTTATGACCCTCTTTTGATAAAGGCTGTTCAACTAGAAAACTTACTTTCCCTCAAAGTGTTTTTTCTTTATATTTCTAATCTATGTCAGTCTCAGAAAATATCAAACAGAGTTACATTCTCACAAAGCAAAGGTGCAGTAAGTTACAAGAAAGAACCAGTTAGCTCAAAAGTCTGATGTGGTTAAATTCAAGGCTACACTTGTTTTTCTTACTTTCCAACTATGTTAACTAATGCACTCCCAGGTGGACAGTGGATAAGAGATATGGGAACTTAGCAACAAGCATTGCCCCAGTAATAAAATCCTACGCCAGCACTACTCTAATAACTTTTAACTCTTTAAAAGGCTCTATGTTTTAGGCTTCCCATGCCTCTCCCAGTTGGGAGGCTGCAAATAATCACATGCGTAGCTCCAAGAGTCTGGATAGACCTGTCAAGCAAGCTAGAATGCTAATAGAGGGGGTTTGATTTGAAATATTCCTCTCATGTCCAGGAGACTTATTAGCTATAGCCCTAAGTTGGTTTTCTCCAGAGAAAGGTGGTCAGGGATAACCCCCTGTTAATGTCAGAGGAGTTGGTGAAAGTCATGAAACAGTAAGACAGACAGATTTTGGTTTTGGGGTAGATGCTCGAGAAAGCCTAGGGAACCCGTTGAGTCCTGAAGCCTTGCTTAACAGTTCTCTTCCACATGACCTTGTCATGGGTGGGATCTCCCGTGGTGGCTCCCTGCAGATAAGGCTATATATTGTCACCCTGCTTATTTAACTTCTATGCAGAGTACATCATGCAAATTGCCAGACTGGGTGAATTGCACGCTGGAAACAAGATCGCCAGGAGAAATATCAACACCTCAAATATGGAGATGATACCACTCTAACAGCAGAAAGTGAAAATGAAATTAAGGGCTTCTTGAAGAAGGTGAAAAGAGGAGACCAAAAAGCAGGCTTGAAACTCATCATTCAAAAAATGAACATCATGGTATCCAGTCCCATCACTCCATGGCAAATAGATGGGGAAAAAAGTAGAAACAGACAAATTTTATTTTATTAGGATCCAAAATCACTGCAGACAGTGACTGCAGCCGTGAAATTAAAAAACACTTACTCTTGAAAAGCTATGACAAACCTAGACAGCATAAGTTATACGGTTATAACTTTAACCATATAGTTAAAGCTAATGTTTTTCCAGTAGTCATGTATGAATGTGAGAGTTGGACCATAAAGAAGGCTGAGTGCCAAAGAATTGATGCTTTTGAACTGTGGTGTTGGAGAAGACTCTTGAGAGTTCCTTGGAGAGCAAGGAGATACAATCAGTCCATCCTGAAGGAAATCAGTCCTGAATATTCATTGAAAGGACTGATGCTGAAGCTGAAACTCCAATACTTTGGTGATCTGATGTGAAGAACTGACTCATTCGAAAAGACTCTGATGCTGGAAAAGATTGAAGGTGGGAGAAGGGGATGACAGAGTATGAGATGGTTGGATGGCATCGCTGACTCAATGGTCATGAGTTTGAGTAAACTCAGGGAGTTGGTGATGGACAGGGGCTCTGGTGTGCTGCAGTCCAAGGGGTCGCAGAGTCGGACACGACTGAGCGACTGAACTGAACTGAAGTTTAAGGGGTAGGAGGCAGACTTGTTAGTGGGCTTCTAGGAAGGGCTTCCCTCATAGCTCAGTTGGTAAAGAATCTGCCTGCAATGCAGGAGACCCAGGTTCGATTCCTGGGTTGGGACAATCCCCTGTAGAAGGAAACGGCAACCCTCTCCAGTATTCTTGCCTGGAGGATCCCATGGACAGAGAAGCCTGGCAAGCTACTGTCCATGAGGTTGCAAGAGTCAGACACGACTTAGCGACTAAGCCACCAACCAGGAAGGGGATGGAAATTTCTGAGGGCAGCCAGGTGGGGCGGGGGCAGGGTGGTGTGTGGAGCAGCCAGGGCTTGTATGCAGCGTGAACTGTGCCTGGCAGAGTACAAGTCTCCACCCCCGTCCTTGGATGGAGATCTTAACATAGTAATGAAGCAGTGGTAACTTCTGGATACCTCCAAGTCTCCTCTGCAGAGGTGCATTCCTGTGGTCAAGTCAGAGCCAGTTTGGAGCAGTTGATCACTACATACTTCTGAAAATACAGCTGCAAAGAATCTGTCGAATATCAGATGCTTCCGAAACAAACCCAGAGGTGAATCGAGGCAATGATCCTTTAGCTGTCAGAGGCTGGTATGGGTGACAGTTTCAGTATAAGCTACTGGCTGGATGTCAGTGCACCACTGAGATGGAGATTTCTGAAAAGGAAGCTATTTTGGGAAGAGAAGAATTTAGGCTAAAGAGTCTCTAAGACATTCAAGTGACAATGACCAGAAGTTAGTGCAATGGGACTTTAGCTCAAGCATCAGGAAGCGGTCTGTTTGCAACTTTTCAGTTGAGAGCCAAGAAAGACACAGTGAGATGGCTGAGCTGTGTCATTTGGCCTAACTGAGGCAACCATTTGTGTGGTGTCCTAGTCAGAGGCCTGATATTCTAAATACTAAACTAGCTATATTTAGAGTTCACTTTATCTTATGCTAAGTGTTGACAATAATAGTATTAGCAATATCTGTGTGTGTGTGTGTACGCACGTGTGTGCGCTCTTTGTGACCTCATGGACTGTAGCCTACCAGGCTGCTCTGTTCATGGAATTTTCCAGGCAAGAATTCTGGAGCAGGTTAATATTTTTACTCCAGGTGATCTTCCCAACCCATGGATAAAACTGTGTTTCTTGGCTCTCTTGCATTGCAGGCTAATTCTTTCCGCTGAGCCACCAGGGAAGTCCCAGTAAAAATGTCTACCTAGAGCTAATATGTTTCTTTCTTTCTTTTTCAAAAATCGCAGCGTGGACATCTTTATACAAAGCATTTGTGCTTTAGTGAGTGAAACTCAAACGCAATATGTTGAAAAAATAGGGACTAGGCAGGAAAGACGGAAAATGGATCATGTGCAAAATATTGGTATTCTTACAGAGGCATGAGAAAGTGCTTTTAGAGCAGAAAACCAAACTCCACTTCCGCCAAGTTCAGTTCAGTTCAGTTCAGTCACTCAGTTGTGTCCGACTCTTTGCAACCCCATGAATCACAGCATGCCAGGCTTCCCTGTCCATCACCAACTCCCGGAGTTCACTCAAACTCATGTCCGTTGAGTCGGTGATGCCATCCAGCCATCTCATCCTCTGTCGTCCCCTTCTCCTCTTGCCCCCAATCCCTCCCAGCATCAGAGTCTTTTCCAATGAGTCAACTCTTCGTGTGAGGTGACTGAAGTACTGGAGTTTCAGCTTTAGCATCATTCCTTCCAAAGAACACCCAGGACAGATCTCCTTTAGAATGGACTGGTTGGATCTCCTTGCAGTCCAAGGGACTCTCGAGAGTCTTCTCCAACACCACAGTTCAAAAGCATCAGTTCTTTGGTGCTTAGCTTTCTTTATAGTCCAACTCTCACATCCATACATGACTACTGGAAAAACCATAGCCTTGACTAGACGGACCTTTGTAGGCAAAGTAATGTCTCTGCTTCTTATGCTATCTAGGTTGGTCATAACTTTCCTTCCAAGGAGTAAGCGTCTTTTAATTTCATGGCTGCAGTCACCATCTGCAGTGATTTTGGAGCCCCCCAAAATAAAGTCTGACACTATTTCCACTGTTTCCCCATCTATTTCCCATGAAGTGATGGGACCAGATGCCATGATCTTAGTTTTCTGAATGTAGAGCTTTAAGCCAACTTTTTCACTCTCCTCCTTCACATTCATCAAGAGGCTTTTTAGCTCCTCTTCACTTTCTGCCATAAGGGTGGTGTCATCTGCATATCTGAGGTTATTGATATTTCTCCCGGCATTCTTGAATCCAGCTTGTGCTTCTTCCAGCCCAGCGTTTCTCATGATGTACTCTGCATATAACTTAAATAAGCAGGGTGACAATACAAAGCCTTGACGAACTCCTTTTCCTATTTGGAACCAGTTTGTTGTTCCATGTCCAGTTCTAACTGTTGCTTCCTGACCTGCATATAGGTTTCTCAAGAGGCAGGTCAGGTGCTCTGGTATTCCTATCTCTCAGAATTTTCCACAGTTGTGAGGGTACAAATCGGAATCTTTTCCTCCTTCCCAGGCTGACGCTTTTCATGAGTCAGTATTGTTGTTTTTTCTACAATAGGCACCTTTATTTAGACAACAGCCTGCCTGGTGAGTTTGTAACCTAATTATTTCTCTCCTCAGCCCCAACCCCCCCTTCCCATTACATTTCCTTTAAAATCTCTGTCTCCAAATGTTGGAACACTTAAGCAAACCCATGTGCAGGGTCTAAGAAAGGGCTCTGCTTGCGGTTCTCAAAATGACGCGGGATGGCAGCAACGTCCCCTGAGAACCTGTCAGAAGTGCAAGTTCTCCGGCCCCAGTCCGGACCTTCCGAGTCCGAGACCCAGTTACGACCTGTAGCAGGTCCCTAGGAATTCTGGCGTCTCTGAACTTGAAAACTGCTCTAGATACTAAGCCCCAACCCGACCCCATCCCTGCCTCCGCCTCGGCAGATGGAGCAATAAGACCCCTATCTCCGGCTACCCACGGCTACAACCATTCCCTAAGCACCGCTTGCTGAATTCATAGCACACTTGGGGTTATCATTATTTTTAATTTCGGTCCTTATTATTAATGTCGGTCCTTGCCTAACAAAGCACACCCGGACGAGCTTTATTTGGAAAACCCCGTGCGGGCTTTTCAGCAGCTCCCTGGCCAGGAGCCGACGGCGAGGCTGCGCGTGCTCCGTTAATCCGGGCCCAGTCACAAGCTGGGGCTGCAGCGCAGACAATCCGTCCCCGGAGCTGTTGCCCGTGGCGGTTCCCAGACGCCACGGTTCAGGTCAGCGCCAGGGGACGCGAGTAGCAGGAACACCACGACACCCCACGAGCAACAAACAAGCTAATCTCAAATGCAGGGCAAAGCGCGCGCCAGGAGAGGGGAGGCGGTGAGCCGGAGAAGCCCCGCCCCCAGCCGGAACATCTGCCAATCGCAACGCTCGAGCCGGTAGGGCGGTGCGTCCGAGGAAGCCCCGCCCCCTACCCGAAAGTCCGCCAATCGCAGCACGCGGTGCGGCCCGGCGCGCCGAGTTGGTTCTGCGACTCACGGCCTTCCGGTGCCTTCAGAGGGCGGTGCACCCTTTAGGAGGGGGTGCGCCCGGAGATGCCCCGTGGGGGCCTGTCTCGAGGCCCTAAGGTAGGCTGTGGGCTTGTGGGCGCCGTCTCCCTGGTCTCCGTATGTTGAAGGGGCCCGCGGGGCGCGTTTGGCCGGCTCTGGACTGGTGGAAGTTTATGGAATGGACGCCGCCTGCGTCTGGCCGCCTTCCTGGAGAGCGAGCGTCGCTGCCTCGCGGCAGCGGTATGGCTTAAACCTCGCTGGTGTTCAGGGTTTCTGCCTGGTCGAACCATGACAACGGTGTCGGGGTCTGGGAGACCTTCATCCCTGCTACGATGCCTCTCCCGCCCAGGTTGCAGAGAAGAAGCCAGTTCTTACTCCATGTTGGAATTGTTTCTGTGACTTGCTTCTTGTTGCTTTTATTATTATAATCATACTTAATACCTTGCCTCAGATAATCCTGCCCCTCTACCTGACTTTTAACTAAAGTGCCTTTGTTCAGAACCCTGTTTACCTGTAGATGGCAGGGAGGAAGAAATTAACACATCCCTGCTTTTCTAGATGTGTGCAAGGTTAATGGCCTTTTTACTTTGCTTCCTCACCTCTGCCCATCAGTGATCTATAAAAGAACCTGGCATCCAGACCCCGAGAAAATGGTTATTTTCCGAATAAAGTGTGTTTCCTTTCCTCAACAACTCCTCTCTAGAATTCATCAACTCCTCTCTAGAATTCATCAACCTGTTTAGAGAGCAGAGAGAGCTAGGATTCAGTAATTTGGCAAGCCAGCTGGGGGCCTAGCTGCTTGGGACTAGCTGGCCCTGGTCAGGGAACACTGGGGCAAGACCCTAGCAGCTGCTAGGACTATCCTGAGGTTCTTTTCTTCAAGATTCCCTGAAGCAACACCAGCTGCCCCCAGCTCTTGGCAGTTGAGACAAGGGACTGATAAACTTTTAGAGTTGATGGACTCTATTTTGTTTGTAGTGTGAATTAGTGATAGTTGCTCAGTNAGACCCTAGCAGCTGCTAGGACTATCCTGAGGTTCTTTTCTTCAAGATTCCCTGAAGCAACACCAGCTGCCCCCAGCTCTTGGCAGTTGAGACAAGGGACTGATAAACTTTTAGAGTTGATGGACTCTATTTTGTTTGTAGTGTGAATTAGTGATAGTTGCTCAGTCATGCCTGACTTTGCAACCCCATGGACTGTAGCCTGCCAGGCTCCTCTGTTCATGGAATTCTCCAGGCAAGATTACTGGAGTGGGTTGCGATATCCTTCTCCAGGGGATCTTCCTGACCCAGGGATCCTGCATTGCAGGAGAGTTTTTACCATCTGAGCCATCAGGGAAGCCTACTATTAAGAGACATTTCTAAGTATAAAGACAGGTCAACTTAAGTGTTAGCAGATACATGCTTGACTTTATCTTATAACCTATAAACAATACATTAGAATATATAATGAATCCATAAACCTTTTCCAAAGGAATACCCTAGACGGAAGTAGCAATAAAGTTATAAATGACAGCCATCAATCAGATGAAGTAATTTAGATGACGCTTTTCTCTCTCGAAGAGATGGGGACTGGGCACGTGGTCAGGAAGGAAATACAATGTGCTTTTAACTTTGTATGAAAAATAATGTTCAGTTCCACGTGGTTGAACATAGTTCTGTTTTTGCCAAATAAATCCTCTACTTCGAGTTACTGTCCAAATGCTTTATTAAAACTCCACTTCTAGCCTTTGTTTTGGAATCTGTTACTTTTGTTGTCATCTCCTGATTGCCGTCCTCTGAAGCTTCTACTTCTTTCCCACTGTCCCCTGACACCTCGGTTGCCCTCGCGCTGTCCACTGAAGCCTTGATTGCCTTCCCTCTGTAAGTCTACCCAATTCGGTAGCGGGTTCAGTTGGTGTGCTTGTTTTATGTGTTCTTTTGTGTTAAGAGCGATGGGCTCGATTTTGGAGGATAAGTCGCTTCGGTGTCCGGGAATATATTCTCCACTCAAGTTGGGCTTTCCTTTCATGGGACAAGCCAATTTGGTTGGGGTACCCTGTTGGAGAAGGGAAGTGTTGGATGCTACCCTGAACCGGTTCACTGGGGAACTAGTTCTTGTGGAGCAAGCCCACCCTAGTTTGAATTAGCTTATTTGTTGAGTAGGGTAAATTTCTTTATCTGATTTGGGAATTGGTTTAGTTGGAACTGGTTCATTGGGGAGCTAGGTCTTGTAGGGGTGGGTAGGCTAGTTGAAATTAGTTCATTTGTTTTGTAGGTTAAATTTATTTACCTGATTTGGGAATCGATTCATCTGTATGCATTGATGCTAGAATCTGTTCATACCATTTTTGTTGGCATTTATGTGCGTATTTTGTGTTTTGATGTTACAAAGCTTATAAAAATGGGAAATATTTCATCTGTTCCAAAGGAACGATCTTTGGGGCATATATTAGATATGTTAAGATCAGAAGAGCAATGGCCCCTGAATGGCTCACAGTTAAACAATCTGGCAATCAGAAGGAGAGGAACACTCTGATAATAAACAGACCCAGGGGCTCCCTGAACTTGAGGCGTCCAATTCTGATTTCCCCTACAGTAGCCTCTGGTAATTGACAATGGGGAACAAGTTGATTGACTTTCTAATAGACACTACTCTCCTTTATAAATTAAGTGCTCAAATAACAATTTCCCCAGAACAGCCTGACATCAGAGTCCCCGCTGGAGCCTTTTTGACCTTGTCCAGCCTGGGGAGCTTTGGCTCCAATTTGGGGTGTTCTCCCTGTGAAAGGAAACTGTTTATAAGGTGCTTTGGAGAAAGGTCACTAGTCTAATGGGACTGGGAAGTCATGTTTAATGTGACTTTCCAGCTGTTAGGTTTTGGTTTATTCTGGTTACTTTGGTAATGCACAGACATCTGGTACTGTTTCCTCTAAGGCTTCTTCTACAGTTTTCTCACTTCTTTCTTCTCGAACCCTCTGCACACAGGTGAGTGGCTGTGGAAACAGTTGAAGAACTCTGGCCAGGGTTACTCTGGTGTGTTCCAAAGGCCTCCCCAACCCCCCTGCCCCCTGNCCTCAGGATGGACTTCAGCAGAAACCGTCAGGGGACTCTGAGAAACAAGGTTAATTACTCACAGATCCTGAAGGGTACGTAGTACACCCAAGGGTTACACAGTGAGGTCAGAGGCAGAGAGAGACACAGAGGGAGAGAGGGGGGTGCATCTGGGTTTACCTTTTTTAGGGTCTGAGGGCTAGGTGTCTAGAATTTCGTGTGCTCTCTCTTCATTGGCTAGTTTAAAGCAATAGCAGGGATTAGGGTGCAGGAATGGAGAAGTAGGGTCACTCAGACAGTCATTTATCTAGATTACCAGGGCTTTTTGAAATCGGGACCTTCATGTATGGAGGCAGGCTAGTTCCTTGCCTTGTTGTTTTGCAGTACAGCTGACCAGGAGCTGACCGTGCCACTGTGGCCAGTTCTGCAGGGATACTTTTATTCAGGTTGGACTTTTGAAGCGGATGCTACTTGGCAATCAAATGATTAATGTCAGGCAATTACACTATATCTTCTCTTAGAAACATTCATGTTTTTTACCTGATACTCACTTTTTCCCCTAGTCATTCTATTAGTTTTCAAGACCTTATCATTTTTTAAAAATTGTATTAATTAACTATTGTTCATATAACAGATTTGTCTCAAAACCAAAGCAGCTTAAAAAATGTTTATTTTCTCATACAGTTTCTGAAGGTCAGGGATTGGGAATGGTTCAGCTGTGTGGTTCTAGTTCAGGGTGTCCCACAAGTTGGAGTCAAGGGTCATCACAGCCGGAGAATCCATTTCTAAGCTCACGCGAGTGCTTCTTGGCAAGTGTCAGTTCCTTGCCACTTCCATGAGGCAGCTCATGACATGTCAACCGGCTTTCTTTCTGAGAGATCCTGGTGTCTTTAATAACATAATTTCTGAAGTGACATACCATCTTTTCTATTAATCACATAGATCAAACTGATAGTGTGAGAGGGAACTGTAGAGGTTGTGAACACCAACAAGTAGGGGATCATAGGATGCTATCTTAGAGACTGGCTATCAGGATAGTTTTGCTCCAGGATTTTTTCTTTCTTTCTTTTTTTTTTTTTTAAATTTCTCCCTAGATTGGGTACAGAGTAAATACTTTATGCATGGAGTGTTTGTGTGTAACAGGTAGCATGCTCCCATTCCATCTTCTGAGATGCTTTCCCATAGGAACCACTTTAATTATGTATAATTAAATATGCATAATTCCTGTGCTTCCCAGGTGGCACTAGTGGTAAAGAATCCCCCTGCCAATGCAGGGGACTGAAGAGATGCAGGGTCAGTCCCTGGGTCATGAAGATCCTCTGGAGAAGGAAATGGCAACCCATTCCAGTATTCTTGCTTAGAGAATCCCGTGGACAGAGGAGCCTGGTGGGCTACAGTGCCTGAGGTGGCAAAGAGTCGGACGTGAGTGAGCAGACACACACATTCCTCTGCTTAAGCATCATTTTACTTCTTGTTGACTGCATAATAGTTTTATTTTGGGCTGCAGTCAGCAGTCCAGTCTCTCAGTTGTGTCTGACTCTTTGCGACCCCATGGACTGCAACATGCCAGGCTTCCCTGTCCATCACCAACTCCCAGAGCTTACTCAAGCTCATGTCCATTGTGTCAGTGATGCCATTCAATCATATCATGCTCTGTCATCCCTTTATCCTCCTGTCTTCTATCTTTCCCAGCATCAGGGTCTTTTCCAGAGTCGGTTCTTCATATCAGGTGGCCAGAGTACTGGAGTTTCAGCTCTAGCATTCTTTCCAAAGAACACCCAGGACCGATCTCCTTTAGAATGGACTGGTTGGATCTCCTTGCAGTCCAAGGGACTCTCAAGAGTCTTCTCCAACACCACAGTTCAAAAGCATCAATTCTTTGGTGCTTAGCTTTCTTTATAGTCCAACTTTCACATCTATACATGACTACTGGAAAAATCATAGCTTTGACTAGACAGGCCTTTGTTGGTAAAGTAAGGTCTCTGCTTTTTAATATGCTCTATAGACTGGTCATAGCTTTCCTTCCAAGGAACAAGCGTTTTTTAATTTCATGGCTGCAGTTACCATCTGCAGTGATTTTGGAGCCCCAAAACATAAAGTCCGTCACTGTTTCCATTGTTTGCCTTCTGTTTGCCATGAAATGATGGGACCAGATGCCATGATCTTAGTTTTCGGAATGTTGAGTTTTAAGCCAATTTTTTCATTCTTCTCTTTTCACTTTCGTCAAGAGGTTCTTTAGTTCTTCTTCGCTTTCATCCAGGCCAGCGTTTCTCCTGGTATACTCTGCATATAAGTTAAATAAGTAGGGTGACAGTATACAGCCTTGATGTGTTTCTTTCCCGATTTGGAACCAGTCTGTTGTTCCATGTACAGTTCTAACTGTTGCTTCTTGACTTGCATACAGATTTCTCAAGAGGCAGGTCAGGTGTTCTGGTATTCCCATCTCTTTCAGAATTTTCTACA
Source organism: Oreotragus oreotragus (assembly GCA_006410675.1). NCBI lineage: Eukaryota > Metazoa > Chordata > Mammalia > Artiodactyla > Bovidae > Oreotragus > Oreotragus oreotragus. Next base: position 792,256 of record SJYX01002116.1, read on the forward strand.
GTTTGTTGTGATCCACACAATCAAAGGCTTTGGCATAGTCAATAAGGCAAAAGTAGATGTTTTTCTGGAACTCTCTTGCTTTTTTGATGATCCAACGAATGTTGGCAATGTGATCTCTGGTTCCTCTGTCTTTTCTAAATCCAACTGAACATCTGGAAGTTCACGGTTCATGTACTGTTGAAGCCTTGCTTAGAGATTTTTGAGCATTACTTTGCTAGCGTGGAAGATGAGTACAGTTGTGTGGGAGTTTGCAGTTGTGCAGTAGTTTGAACATTCTTTGGTATTGCTTTTCTTTGGGATTGGAATGAAAAGTGACCTTTTTCCAGTCCTGTGGCCACTGCTGAGTTTTCCAGATTTGCTGGCATATTGAGTGAAGCACTTTCACAGCATCATCTTTTAGGATTTGAAATAGCTCAGCTGGAATTCCATCACCTCCACTAGCTTCGTTCGTAGTGATGCTTCCTAAAGCCTACTTGACTTCACATTCCAGGATGTCTGGCTCTAGGTGAGTAACCACACCATCATGGTTATCTGGGTCATGAAGATCTGCAAGTATTGCAGATTGGGGAAATAATCTGGTCAGAAGACTTCAGTACCAGCCACAGTTCTCCAACTAACTAATTTTATAATTTTTAGCAAGCTATATATGAATCTTTCTGGACTCTTAAAATGAAAGTTGATATGGGCCTGAACTAACATGGTAAAATTGGAAATAGTATTGGGAAAGGACTGAGTAGACAGATTAAAAAAAAGGAAGATGAGATTTAAGCACCTGAAATCTCTTGAAAATTGAAGAGGGAGGGGTCACTGTTGACTCAAAAGTTGAACCTATGAAAAATGGAAAGCTTGAGGAGAGTTAGTTGCTTCTTAACCTGGTGTTAGGATACACAGATACATGAAACTTAAGGCCAGGGAGAGCTTAGGGCAGTCAGTTGCAGAGTATTTTACTTCTTCCTTCTCTCTTGCCTCAGCTGCCCTAACTGTCCTTTCAAGTACTGTGACTCTTATTCCCTTTATGCTCTGTCTTCTTTCCTTGCTAAGTAGCCACGAATGACCTCAAACCCTGTATCAGTTGCTTGCCTCCTGAGCATTCCTGATCCTTCCTTCACTCTCACAGTTCCTTTTGCCCCCTCAGACTCAGTCTTGGGTATCCCACTTCTGTTTCCCACTGAAAGAAAACCTACATCTTGGTAAGATCATAAAAGAGATCTTTCTGATAATACCCTCCTTCTCTAATCCTTTGGGTCCTCATCACAAAACCNTCTCAAGAGTCTTCTCCAACACCACAGTTCAAAAGCATCAATTCTTTGGTGCTTAGCTTTCTTTATAGTCCAACTTTCACATCTATACATGACTACTGGAAAAATCATAGCTTTGACTAGACAGGCCTTTGTTGGTAAAGTAAGGTCTCTGCTTTTTAATATGCTCTATAGACTGGTCATAGCTTTCCTTCCAAGGAACAAGCGTTTTTTAATTTCATGGCTGCAGTTACCATCTGCAGTGATTTTGGAGCCCCAAAACATAAAGTCCGTCACTGTTTCCATTGTTTGCCTTCTGTTTGCCATGAAATGATGGGACCAGATGCCATGATCTTAGTTTTCGGAATGTTGAGTTTTAAGCCAATTTTTTCATTCTTCTCTTTTCACTTTCGTCAAGAGGTTCTTTAGTTCTTCTTCGCTTTCATCCAGGCCAGCGTTTCTCCTGGTATACTCTGCATATAAGTTAAATAAGTAGGGTGACAGTATACAGCCTTGATGTGTTTCTTTCCCGATTTGGAACCAGTCTGTTGTTCCATGTACAGTTCTAACTGTTGCTTCTTGACTTGCATACAGATTTCTCAAGAGGCAGGTCAGGTGTTCTGGTATTCCCATCTCTTTCAGAATTTTCTACAGTTTGTTGTGATCCACACAATCAAAGGCTTTGGCATAGTCAATAAGGCAAAAGTAGATGTTTTTCTGGAACTCTCTTGCTTTTTTGATGATCCAACGAATGTTGGCAATGTGATCTCTGGTTCCTCTGTCTTTTCTAAATCCAACTGAACATCTGGAAGTTCACGGTTCATGTACTGTTGAAGCCTTGCTTAGAGATTTTTGAGCATTACTTTGCTAGCGTGGAAGATGAGTACAGTTGTGTGGGAGTTTGCAGTTGTGCAGTAGTTTGAACATTCTTTGGTATTGCTTTTCTTTGGGATTGGAATGAAAAGTGACCTTTTTCCAGTCCTGTGGCCACTGCTGAGTTTTCCAGATTTGCTGGCATATTGAGTGAAGCACTTTCACAGCATCATCTTTTAGGATTTGAAATAGCTCAGCTGGAATTCCATCACCTCCACTAGCTTCGTTCGTAGTGATGCTTCCTAAAGCCTACTTGACTTCACATTCCAGGATGTCTGGCTCTAGGTGAGTAACCACACCATCATGGTTATCTGGGTCATGAAGATCTGCAAGTATTGCAGATTGGGGAAATAATCTGGTCAGAAGACTTCAGTACCAGCCACAGTTCTCCAACTAACTAATTTTATAATTTTTAGCAAGCTATATATGAATCTTTCTGGACTCTTAAAATGAAAGTTGATATGGGCCTGAACTAACATGGTAAAATTGGAAATAGTATTGGGAAAGGACTGAGTAGACAGATTAAAAAAAAGGAAGATGAGATTTAAGCACCTGAAATCTCTTGAAAATTGAAGAGGGAGGGGTCACTGTTGACTCAAAAGTTGAACCTATGAAAAATGGAAAGCTTGAGGAGAGTTAGTTGCTTCTTAACCTGGTGTTAGGATACACAGATACATGAAACTTAAGGCCAGGGAGAGCTTAGGGCAGTCAGTTGCAGAGTATTTTACTTCTTCCTTCTCTCTTGCCTCAGCTGCCCTAACTGTCCTTTCAAGTACTGTGACTCTTATTCCCTTTATGCTCTGTCTTCTTTCCTTGCTAAGTAGCCACGAATGACCTCAAACCCTGTATCAGTTGCTTGCCTCCTGAGCATTCCTGATCCTTCCTTCACTCTCACAGTTCCTTTTGCCCCCTCAGACTCAGTCTTGGGTATCCCACTTCTGTTTCCCACTGAAAGAAAACCTACATCTTGGTAAGATCATAAAAGAGATCTTTCTGATAATACCCTCCTTCTCTAATCCTTTGGGTCCTCATCACAAAACCTTATTTCTGGTGCTTCTTGTATAATGTCAGCTAGTGAGTGAGTGAGTGAAGTCGCTCAGTCATGTCCGACTCTTTGCGACCCCATGGACTGTAGCCTACCAGGCGCCTCCAGGCAAGAATAACATTGTAATTACTAACTAAATGAAGTGTACCTGACATTTCAGAGAGTTTTTCCTTTTNGAGTGAGTGAGTGAAGTCGCTCAGTCATGTCCGACTCTTTGCGACCCCATGGACTGTAGCCTACCAGGCGCCTCCAGGCAAGAATAACATTGTAATTACTAACTAAATGAAGTGTACCTGACATTTCAGAGAGTTTTTCCTTTTTTAAAAAAGAGAAACATGGCTTCTTTGAAGCAGGAGGGGAGGAGCCAAGGGGAAAGTAAGGACCTGGCTTCTGTTGTATCACTGAAAGGAGTCAGCTTTGGGTAACAGGAGCATTTTTCCTCTGGTACTGTTGGGGAGAAGGAGAGCTCGGTAGATGAGAGGTCTGCTGACTTTCGTGGTGGCTCATTTTACCCTTTGGAAAGATGAGACGATCAGAGCTATGATGGTGACATGGAAAGGTAAAGGCAAGCCTGAGTGTGGAACTTGTGTATCTGAAAGTATGTGTGTGCAAGAGGAGTAGAGAGTGGAAACAGTGTTTACCAGCATTGATCAAGGACAAGTAATAAGAAAATCTGAAGAGGGCCGTTCCCTTTTGGGGTCTTTTTATGGTAGCCCTGTGGGTTGGTGACTGGTAAAGTGAACTGGTAGAAGGGTAGGAGTCTTAACACTTGAAAGGCCCCTCTGAACTCATTGGCCATCAGAGTGCAGAGCGGCAGAAGACTCATGACCAGGGAGGCTAGTGATGACAGTGTGATTGGGCTTGAGACTCAGAAGTCCCAGTGAATTCCCAGGTATTCAACCCAATGAGAAGCCCAGATGCCGGTATGTACCTTCATGAGGGACAGTTTTGTTAAAGTGAGATAAAGCAGAGTGGCTAGAATCTTTATTTCTGGGAATTAGACATACATGACAGAAAATCCTGACGTGTTGGTTACTAGCTCTCCAACCAGTACAATATACCCAGCATTTCTAAGTTGTAGCTTCTTTGTCTATAAAATGGGGATAATACCTGCCTTGAAAGGTTGGTATGAGGGTTAAATGATAAGAATGCATGAAATGATATACTGAGCATATAAACGTTCAATTACTGTTAGTGATAATGAAAGCAATTAATAAAACACCATGATAATGAAAGTATCTTTTAGATACTATTGTGAATCCTTTACTGTTTTGCCTTTAACTTTCCCTGGGATTGCTTGACTCAACTTGTTGAACAAGGAATAGGAAGAGAGCTTAGTTTTAAAGTTGTTGGGTGATGGTGAGAGATTCTCTCATAGTTATCTTGGGGGGTGTACCTTATGGTTCCAGTTTGAGCCCTTGGTAATCCACAGGATGACTTACTGGTGGTTCTGCTTAGAATTAGGCTGCTTGGTCCTGATTTCTTGGTCTGCAGGTTGTCTTATCCTTAACATGGAAGGAAAGGAGAACTAAAATTCATTGAAGACTTTCCATATGACAGGTACTTCACATACATCCCCTGTGTAGAGGAAAAATATTTTCTTTTAAATCAAGCATACATAGATAAGATAAAGTAGTATGAAAAAACTTCTCATGGAAACTAGAAATCATTGCCCTGGTCTTTTCTCCACTTAGTCCTGACCCCGTAGGCAGTCTGTCTTTAAAACTGCGATATTTATAGAAGCACTTACAGTTGTAAAGAATAACAGAGATCTCATTTATTCTTTATCCAGTTTGCCCCATTGGTGACATTGTGCAAAACTGTAGTATAGTATCACCACCAATATATTGATCTGAATACAATCCAACCGCCTTATTCAAATCTCCCTAGATGTGTGTCTGTGTATGTATTGTATGTGTGTTTCAGTTCATTTCAGTCGCTCAGTCGTGTCCCATGCTTTAAGGGTGAACTTTCTTTAAATAGTTCATGTTCACCTCAGTTTATTTGTTCCCTGTTTTGTGTACTTCATTTATATTCATTTGGAGTATCAGATGTTCAGTTCAGTTCAGTCACGTCCGACTCTTTGCGACCCCATGAATCGCAGCACGCCAGGCCTCCCTGTCCGTCACCAACTCCCAGAGTTCACTCAGTCTCATGTCCATTGAGTCGGTGATGCGTTTAGTTCTGTACAATTTTGTACAATTTTGTGACGTGTGTAGGTTCATGTATCAACTACCACAGTCAAGATACTGAACAGTTGCACCAGCACAAATNCTTTGCGACCCCATGAATCGCAGCACGCCAGGCCTCCCTGTCCGTCACCAACTCCCAGAGTTCACTCAGTCTCATGTCCATTGAGTCGGTGATGCGTTTAGTTCTGTACAATTTTGTACAATTTTGTGACGTGTGTAGGTTCATGTATCAACTACCACAGTCAAGATACTGAACAGTTGCACCAGCACAAATATTCCTTTTCTAATCACACCCACTCCCTTCCAGTAACTCCCACCCCAACTCCTGACAATCATTAATTTAAATCTTTTGTCATTTCAAAAATGTTATAGGGAAAGAGTCATTTAGTTTATAACCTTTTGACATTATCTTTGTTATTTTTTTCCCACTCAGTATAAGAGTCTTATCCAAGTTGTGTATATCAGTGGTTTGGTCATTTTTATTGCTGAGTAGTAATCCTTCCGGGGAAGGCAATGGCACCCCACCCCAATACTCTTGCCTGGAAAATCCAATGGACGGAGTAGCCTGGTGGGCTGCAGTCCGTGGGGTCGCTAACAGTCGGACAGACTGAGCTACTTCACTTTCACTTTTCTCTTTCATGCATTGGAGAAGGAAATGGCAACCTGCTCCAGTATTCTTGCCTGGAGAATCCCAGGGATGGGGGAGCCTGGTGGGCTGCCGTCTATGGGGTCACACAGAGTCGGACACGACTGAAGTGACTTAGCAGCAGCAGCAGCAGTAATCCTTCGCCCACTCCAGTACTCTTGTCTGGAAAATCCTATGGACGGAGGAGCCTGGTGGGCTGTAGTCCATGGGGTTGCTGAGAGTTGGACACGACTCAGTGACTTTGCTTTCACTTTTCACTTTCATGCATTGGAGAAGGAAATGGCAACCCACTCCAGTGTTCTTGCCTGGAGAATCCCAGGGACGGGGGAGCCTGTTGGGCTGCCGTCTATGGGGTCGCACAGAGTCGCACACGACTGAAGCGGCTTAGCAGCAGCAGCAGCAGCAGCAGCAGCAGTAGTCCTTCAAATGGATGTACTGCAGTTTACCTAGCATTTTACTGTTGAAACATGACTGGTCCAGTTTCTGGCTATTAGAATAAAGCTGCTGTCAGCACTTGTGTATGGATTTTTGTAGGGTTTTATTTCTCTAAGATAAATGCCCAGGAGTGTAATTGCTGTTTCATATCATAATTGGTTGTTTAATTTTATAAAAAATCAGCAGACTTTTCTAGAGTGGCTGTATGATCAGTTCAGTTCAGTAGCTCAGTCGTGTCTGACTCTTTGCAACCCCATGAATCGTAGCACGCCAGGCCTCCCTGTCCATCAACAACTCCCGGAGTTCACTCAGACTCAGGTCCATCGAGTCAGTGATGCCATCCAGCTGTCTCATCCTCTGTCGTCCTCTTCTCCTCCTGCCCCCAATCCCTCCCAGCATCAGAGTCTTTTCCACAGAGTCAACTCTTCGCATGAGGTGGCCAAAGTACTGGAGTTTCAGCTTCAGCATC
>SJYX01002116.1:804021-855112 GCA_006410675.1 Oreotragus oreotragus
TTGATTCCAGCTTGTGTTTCTTCCAGTCCAGTGATTCTCATGATGTATGTACTCTGCATATAAATTAAATAAGCAGGGTGACAGTATACAGCCTTGACGTACTCTTTTTCCTATTTGGAACCAGTCTGTTGTTCCATGTCCAGTTCTAACTGTTGCTTCCTGACCTGCATACAGATTTCTCAAGAGGCAGGTCAGGTGGTCTGTATGATACTACACTTAAATATATGAGTGGTTGTATCAATTTCATAGATAATAAATTCATGTTTTGAAAGTATGTAATTCAGTGGGTTTTTTTTTTTAGTATATTCAGAGTTGTGTGTGTATTTTTAACTATAGAATATTTTCATCACTCCAAAAAGAAACTCCACAGCTGTTAGCAGTCATTCCACATTCTCTCCTTCCCCATCCCTGGCAACCACTAAGCAAACTTCCATCTGTATAGATTTACCTACTCTGGAAATTTTGTATAAATGGAATAACACTTGGTCTCCTGAGATCAACTTCTTACGCTTAGCCTACTGTTTTCAAGGTTCATCCACTGTTGTAGAATGTATCAGTACTTCATTCCCCTTTGTGATTTAATATTTTTTCATTGGAAGGTATACAACATTAAATCCATTCATTTGATGGATATTGCAGTATTTACACATTTTGGTGGTCAGGAATAATGCTACTGTGATCATTTGTGTACTAATTTTTGTGAAGATGAAAGTTTTCATTTACCTTGGGTATAAACGTACCGAGAAGCTAAAGTCAAAGGAGAATAGGAAAGATGTATCCATCTGAATGCAGTTTCAAAGAACAGCAAGGAGAGATAAGTGATCAATGAAAATAAATAGAGGAAAACAATAGCATGGGAAAGACTAGAGATCTTTTTAAGAAAATTAGAGATACCAAGGGAACATTTCATGCAAAGATGGGCACAATAAAGGACAGAAATGGTATGGACCTAACAGAAGAAGATATTAAGAAAAAGTGGCAAGAATACACAGAAGAACTATTTAAAAAGCTCTTAAATAACCACGATGGTGTGATCACTCACCTAGAGCCAGACATTCTGGAGTCCGAAGTCAGGTGGGCCTTAGGAAGCATCACTATGAACAAAGCAAGTGGAGGTGATAGAATTCCAGCTGAGCCATTTCACATCCTGAAAGATGATACTTGAGAATGCTGCACTCAATATGCCAGCAAATTTGGAAAACTCAACAGACTGGAAAAGGTCCATTTTCATTCCAGTCCCAAAGAAAGGCAATGCCAGAGAATGTTCAAACTACTGCACAGCTGCACTCATCTCACACACTAGCAAAGTAATGCTCAAAATTCTCCAAGCGAGGCTTCAACCGTACATGAACTGAGAACTTCCAGATGTTCAAGCTGGATTTAGAAGAGGCAGAGGAACCAGAGATCAAATTGCCAACATCCGTTGGATCATAGAAAAAGCAAGATAATTCCAGAAAAATATCTACTTCTGCTTTATTGATTACGCTAACGTCTGGACTGTGTGGATCGCAACAAACTGTGGAAAATTCCTAGAGATGGGAATACCAGACTACCTGACCTGTCTCCTGAGAAATCTGTATGCAAGGCAAGAAGCAACAGTCAGAACCGGACATGGAACAATGGACTGGTTATAAATTGGGAAAGGAGTACGTCAAGGCTGTATTTTGTCACCCTGCTTATTTAACTTCTGTGTTAAATTCCAGCTCAGCTGGAATTCCACCACCTCCACTAGCTTTGTTCATAGTGATGCTTCTTAAGGCCCACCCAACTTCGTACTCCATGATGTCTGGCTCTACATGAGCAATCACACCATCGTGGTTATCTGGGTCATTAAGATCTTTTTATATAGCTTTTCTGTGTATTCTTGCCACCTCTTTTTAGTATCTTCTGCTTCTCTTAGGTCCATACCATTTCTGTCCTTTATTATGCTAATCTTTGCATGAAATGTTCCCTTGGTATTTTTGATTTTCTTGAAGAGATCTCTAGCCTTTCCCATTCTGTCACCGACAACCATTTTACCTTTCTTTTTTCTTGGGGATAGTTTTGATCACTGCCTTCTGTACAGATGTCACGAACCTCCACCCATAGTTATTCAGGCACTCTGTCTATCAGATCTAATCAGTTCAGTTCAGTTCAGTTGCTCAGTCCTCTCCTACTCTTTGTGATCCCACGGACTGCAGCATGCCAGGCCTCCCTGTCTATCATCAACTCCTGGCGTTTACTCAAACTAATACCTTGACTCTATTTGTCACTTCTGCTGTGTAGTCATATGGGTTTTGACGTAGGTCATAGCTGGATGGTCTAGTGGTTTTCCTTAGTTTCTTCAGTGTAAGTCTGAATGTGGCAATGAGTTCATAATCTGAGCCAGTCAGCTCCTGGTCTTGTTTTGCTGAATGTATAGGGGTTCTCCATCTTTGGCTGCGAAGAATATAATCAGTCTGATTTTGGTATTGACTATCTGGTGATGTTCATGTGTAGAGTCGTCTCTTGTGTTGTTGGAAGAGGGTGTTTGCTATGACCAATGTGTTTCCTTGGCAAAACTCTGTCAACCTTTGCGCTCCTTCATTTTGAACTCCCAGGCCAAACTTGCCTGTTACTCCAAGTATCTCTTGACTTCCTACTTTTGCATTCCGGTCCCCTATCATGAAAAGCACATCTTTTTTGCTGTTAGTTCTAGAAGGTCTTGTAGGTCTTCATTGGACTGTTCAACTTCATGTTCTTCAGCATTACTGGTTGGGACATAGACTTGGATTACCGTGATGTTGAATGGTTTGCCTTGGAAACAAACGGAGATCATTCTGTTGTTTCTGAGATTGTAGCCAAGCACTGCATTTCGGACTCTTGTTGACTATGAGGGCTACTTTATTTCTTCTTAGGGATTCATGCCCACAGTAGTAGATATAATGGTCATCTGAATTAAATTTGCCTCTTCCAGTCCACTTTAGTTCACTGATTCCTGAAATGTCAATGTTCACTCTTGCCGTCTTTTGTTTGGCGACTTCGAATTTACCTTGATTCATGGACCTGACATTCCAGCTTCCTATGCAGTATTGTTCTTTATAGCATTGGGTTTCATTCCATCACCAGTCACATCCACAGCTGGGCATTGTTTTCACTTTGGTTCAGCCTCTTTGTTCTTTTTGGGGCTATTTGTCCACTCCTCGCCAATAGCATATTGCGCACTTCCCGACCTGGGGCGTTCATCTTTCAGCCTTTTCATACTGTTCATGGGGTTCTCAAGGCACGGATACTGAAGTGGTTTGCCATTCCCTTCTCCAGTGGACCATGTTTTGTCAGTTGACATGTTTTATAGTCTCACCAGCACGGAATGAGGATTCTAATTTTTCCAATGTTTGTCAGTACTTGTTATTGCCTTTTTTTTTTTTACTTTAGTGTGTTTAGTCATGTTTGACTCTTTCCAACCCCATGGATTCTAACCCACCAGGTTCTTCTGTCCATGGAATTTTCCAGGCAGGAATACTGGAGTGGGTTGCCATTTCCTCCTCCAGGGGATCTTCCCAACTCAGGGCTCTAACTCGCCTCTCTTGCATCTCCTACGCTGGCAGGTGGATTCTTTATCAGTATACCATCTGGGAAACCCTACTTTAATGAGTAGAAAATGGCATTTCATTGATTTGGTGTTGATCTTGTGTTTCTCTAATGACTGATTATGTTGAGTATCTTTTCATGTGCTTATTGGCCGTTTACGTTTCTTCTTTGAAGGAATGTGTATTCCAATTGCTTTCTTGTGTTTTAGTTGGATTTGTCTTTTTATTGTTGAGTTGTAAGGGTTCTTTATAAGTCCTCTGTATAGTTTCCTTATCAGATATGTGACTTACAAATATTTTCTCCCAGTCTGTGGACTTTTTAAATTTTCTTGATTAGGCCATTTGAAGCATACATGTTTAAAATTTTTGATGAAGTTCAGTCTTTTTACCTTTGTTGCTTATGCTTTTGGTATCACATGTGAGAAATCACTTAGGTTTTTTGTGGTAAAGGTTTATTCCTGTGTTTTCTTCTGAAAGTTTTATCTCATACATTTAGGTCTGTGGTTCAGTTTGGGTTAATTTTTGTATGTGATGTAAGAAAAGGGTCTGCTGCTGCTAAGTCACCTCAGTCGTGTCCGACTCTGTGCGACCTTATAGACGGCAGCCCACCAGGCTCCCCCATCCCTGGGATTCTCCAGGCAAGAACACTGGAGTGGGTTGCCATTTCCTTCTCTAATGCATGAAAGTGAAAAGTGAAAGTGAAGTCGCTCAGTCATGTCCGACTCTTAGCGACCCCATGGACTACAGCCCACCAGGCTCCTCCGTCCATGGGATTTTCCAGGCAAGAGTACTGGAGTGGGTTGCCAGTGCCTTCTCCGAGAAAAGGGTCTAGCTTCATTCTTTCACGTGTGGCTATTCAGTTGTACTAATACCATTTGTTGAAAAGTTTATTCTTTCTTGAATTCTCTTTACATTTTCTTTTTAGGATCAGTTGAACATAAATGTAAGAGTTTATTTTTTAGTATGAATTCTGTTCCATTGATTTACATGTTATGTTTATGCGACTACCAAACTTAACTACTGTAGCTTGGTAGAAAGTTTTGAAGTTACGAAGCCTCTGGTGTGTTCTGCTTCAAGATAACTTGAATCATTCTGGGTCCCTAGCATTTTCATGTGAAAAGTGACATTAGTTACTTTCTAAAACAGCCTTCTGGTATTTTTTTTTTTTTTTTAATTCAGTTAACTCTGTAGAAAATTGGAGAGTATTTCTATCTTAACAGTATTAAGTTTTCTAAGCTGTGAACATGGGATATCTTTCCTTTTTTCCCCTTTAATTAAAGCAGTTCTTATTTTATTTTATATTTTTGGCTGCACAGCATGTGGGATCCTAGTTCCCCTGATCACAGATCTAACCCACACCCCCCTGCAGTGGAGGGCGGAGTCTTAACCACTGGGCCACCAGAGAAGTCCCCTCCATTTTATTTAGCTCTTTAATTTCTTTCAACTGTGTTTTGTAGTTTTCATTTTAATAAGTCTTGTACTTTTTGGTTAAATTGACTTCTAAGCATCTCATTGTTTTTGATAATATTAATGCAATTAATCATTTTTCTCTTGGTCACTGCTAGTGTATATAGTTACAATTGATTTTTTTTTTTGGCATTTAACCAAAATTTATTTCTCTCCCTCCAGTCTCCAGAAGAGCAATTCAGAACAGTTAATTTTTTATATTGAGATTGTGTCTTGCAACTTTGCTGCACTCATTCATTCTAATGTATGTGTGTGTTTCTTAGAATCGTGTGTGTTTGTGTGTGTGTGTTCAGTCACTCAGTCATGTCTGATACTTTGCGACCCCATGGGCTTTAGCCCACCAGATTCTTCTGTCCATGGAATTTTCCAGGCAAGAATACTGGAGTGGGTTGCCATTTCCTCCTCCAGGGGATCTTCCCAACTCAGGGCTCGAACCCTCATCTCTTGCATCTCCTGCATTATCAGGTGGATTCTTTATAAGTGTACCACTCGGGAAGCCCCAGGGGTGACTATATCATCTCTGAATATTCAGAGATAGTTTTACTTCTTCCTTTCCAATTTGAATGTCTTTTATTTCTTCTCCTTCCCTAATTGCCATGACCAGAACCTCTAGTACAATCTTGAATGTAAGTGGTGAGGGCTGGCATCCTTTTCTTGATCCTTATCCTAAGGAGAAAGCATTCAGTATTTTATTATTGTGTTATTGTGTATGATGCTCTCTGACTTCTATTTAGAATGCTAATATCATGGAAGGATGTTGGCTTTTGTAACTTGTTTTCCTGTTGATCCTGTTTTTTTTTTTTTCCTTTTATTATGTTGATACAGTATATTGATTGAGTTTTGGATGTGGCATCAATCTTGCATTGCTAGGGGGAAGATCCCTATTGGTCACTGTGTATATTCCTTTGTATATGCTGCTGGATTCAGTATGCTAGCATTTTGTTGAGGATTTTTGCATCTGTATTCATAAGTAGTAATGGCCCATAGTTTTTTTGTGATGTCTTTGGTTTTGTTATAAGGATATTTGATTTCATAGTATGAATTAGGAGTTTATGAAGCATTGATATTAATGGGTTTTTACATGTTCGGTGTAAATGATCAGCATAGCCACGTGAGCCTTGCTTTTCTTGTGGTAAGCTTCTAAATTACTCATTCAGTCCGTTTGTTATGTCTGTTCAGGTTTTTATTTTTACTTGAGCCAGTTTTCTAGTTGTGTCTTTCTAGGCGTTTGTCTGCTGTATGGTAGTTATCTAAGTTTTCAGCATGTGGCTTTTTCATGTTACTCTCTTGTCAGTCAGTCTGTCAGTTGTATCCAACTCTTTTCGACCCCATGGAAGCATGCCAGGCTTCCCTGTCCATCACCAACTCCCGGAGCTTGCTCAAACTCATGTCCATCGAGTCAGTGATGCCATCCAACCATCTCATCTTCTGTCGTCTCCTTCTGCTCCTGCCTTCAGTCTTTCCCAGCATCAAGGTCTTTTCTAAGGAGTCAGCTCTTCGCATCAGGTGGTCAAAGGATTGTAGTTTCAGCTTAAGCATCAGTCCTTCCGAATATTCAGGACTGATCTCCTTTAGGATGGACTGGTTGGATCTCCTTGCAGTCCAAGGGACTCTCAAGAGTCTTCTCCAACACCACANTTGGATCATAGAAAAAGCAAGATAATTCCAGAAAAATATCTACTTCTGCTTTATTGATTACGCTAACGTCTGGACTGTGTGGATCGCAACAAACTGTGGAAAATTCCTAGAGATGGGAATACCAGACTACCTGACCTGTCTCCTGAGAAATCTGTATGCAAGGCAAGAAGCAACAGTCAGAACCGGACATGGAACAATGGACTGGTTATAAATTGGGAAAGGAGTACGTCAAGGCTGTATTTTGTCACCCTGCTTATTTAACTTCTGTGTTAAATTCCAGCTCAGCTGGAATTCCACCACCTCCACTAGCTTTGTTCATAGTGATGCTTCTTAAGGCCCACCCAACTTCGTACTCCATGATGTCTGGCTCTACATGAGCAATCACACCATCGTGGTTATCTGGGTCATTAAGATCTTTTTATATAGCTTTTCTGTGTATTCTTGCCACCTCTTTTTAGTATCTTCTGCTTCTCTTAGGTCCATACCATTTCTGTCCTTTATTATGCTAATCTTTGCATGAAATGTTCCCTTGGTATTTTTGATTTTCTTGAAGAGATCTCTAGCCTTTCCCATTCTGTCGTTTTCCTCTATTTCTTTGCATTGATCACTGAGGAAGGCTTTCTTATCTCTCCTTGCTATTCTTTGGAACAGTGCATTCAGATGGGTATATCTTTCCTTTTCTCCTTTGCCTTTAGCTTCTCTTCTTTTCTCAGCTACTTGTACAGCCTCCTCCGACAACCATTTTACCTTTCTTTTTTCTTGGGGATAGTTTTGATCACTGCCTTCTGTACAGATGTCACGAACCTCCACCCATAGTTATTCAGGCACTCTGTCTATCAGTCTAATCAGTTCAGTTCAGTTCAGTTGCTCAGTCCTCTCCTACTCTTTGTGATCCCACGGACTGCAGCATGCCAGGCCTCCCTGTCTATCATCAACTCCTGGCGTTTACTCAAACTAATACCTTGACTCTATTTGTCACTTCTGCTGTGTAGTCATATGGGTTTTGACGTAGGTCATAGCTGGATGGTCTAGTGGTTTTCCTTAGTTTCTTCAGTGTAAGTCTGAATGTGGCAATGAGTTCATAATCTGAGCCAGTCAGCTCCTGGTCTTGTTTTGCTGAATGTATAGGGGTTCTCCATCTTTGGCTGCGAAGAATATAATCAGTCTGATTTTGGTATTGACTATCTGGTGATGTTCATGTGTAGAGTCGTCTCTTGTGTTGTTGGAAGAGGGTGTTTGCTATGACCAATGTGTTTCCTTGGCAAAACTCTGTCAACCTTTGCGCTCCTTCATTTTGAACTCCCAGGCCAAACTTGCCTGTTACTCCAAGTATCTCTTGACTTCCTACTTTTGCATTCCGGTCCCCTATCATGAAAAGCACATCTTTTTTGCTGTTAGTTCTAGAAGGTCTTGTAGGTCTTCATTGGACTGTTCAACTTCATGTTCTTCAGCATTACTGGTTGGGACATAGACTTGGATTACCGTGATGTTGAATGGTTTGCCTTGGAAACAAACGGAGATCATTCTGTTGTTTCTGAGATTGTAGCCAAGCACTGCATTTCGGACTCTTGTTGACTATGAGGGCTACTTTATTTCTTCTTAGGGATTCATGCCCACAGTAGTAGATATAATGGTCATCTGAATTAAATTTGCCTCTTCCAGTCCACTTTAGTTCACTGATTCCTGAAATGTCAATGTTCACTCTTGCCGTCTTTTGTTTGGCGACTTCGAATTTACCTTGATTCATGGACCTGACATTCCAGCTTCCTATGCAGTATTGTTCTTTATAGCATTGGGTTTCATTCCATCACCAGTCACCTCCACAGCTGGGCATTGTTTTCACTTTGGTTCAGCCTCTTTGTTCTTTTTGGGGCTATTTGTCCACTCCTCGCCAATAGCATATTGCGCACTTCCCGACCTGGGGCGTTCATCTTTCAGCCTTTTCATACTGTTCATGGGGTTCTCAAGGCACGGATACTGAAGTGGTTTGCCATTCCCTTCTCCAGTGGACCATGTTTTGTCAGTTGACATGTTTTATAGTCTCACCAGCACGGAATGAGGATTCTAATTTTTCCAATGTTTGTCAGTACTTGTTATTGCCTTTTTTTTTTTTACTTTAGTGTGTTTAGTCATGTTTGACTCTTTCCAACCCCATGGATTCTAACCCACCAGGTTCTTCTGTCCATGGAATTTTCCAGGCAGGAATACTGGAGTGGGTTGCCATTTCCTCCTCCAGGGGATCTTCCCAACTCAGGGCTCGAACTCGCCTCTCTTGCATCTCCTACGCTGGCAGGTGGATTCTTTATCAGTATACCATCTGGGAAACCCTACTTTAATGAGTAGAAAATGGCATTTCATTGATTTGGTGTTGATCTTGTGTTTCTCTAATGACTGATTATGTTGAGTATCTTTTCATGTGCTTATTGGCCGTTTACGTTTCTTCTTTGAAGGAATGTGTATTCCAATTGCTTTCTTGTGTTTTAGTTGGATTTGTCTTTTTATTGTTGAGTTGTAAGGGTTCTTTATAAGTCCTCTGTATAGTTTCCTTATCAGATATGTGACTTACAAATATTTTCTCCCAGTCTGTGGACTTTTTAAATTTTCTTGATTAGGCCATTTGAAGCATACATGTTTAAAATTTTTGATGAAGTTCAGTCTTTTTACCTTTGTTGCTTATGCTTTTGGTATCACATGTGAGAAATCACTTAGGTTTTTTGTGGTAAAGGTTTATTCCTGTGTTTTCTTCTGAAAGTTTTATCTCATACATTTAGGTCTGTGGTTCAGTTTGGGTTAATTTTTGTATGTGATGTAAGAAAAGGGTCTGCTGCTGCTAAGTCACCTCAGTCGTGTCCGACTCTGTGCGACCTTATAGACGGCAGCCCACCAGGCTCCCCCATCCCTGGGATTCTCCAGGCAAGAACACTGGAGTGGGTTGCCATTTCCTTCTCTAATGCATGAAAGTGAAAAGTGAAAGTGAAGTCGCTCAGTCATGTCCGACTCTTAGCGACCCCATGGACTACAGCCCACCAGGCTCCTCCGTCCATGGGATTTTCCAGGCAAGAGTACTGGAGTGGGTTGCCAGTGCCTTCTCCGAGAAAAGGGTCTAGCTTCATTCTTTCACGTGTGGCTATTCAGTTGTACTAATACCATTTGTTGAAAAGTTTATTCTTTCTTGAATTCTCTTTACATTTTCTTTTTAGGATCAGTTGAACATAAATGTAAGAGTTTATTTTTTAGTATGAATTCTGTTCCATTGATTTACATGTTATGTTTATGCGACTACCAAACTTAACTACTGTAGCTTGGTAGAAAGTTTTGAAGTTACGAAGCCTCTGGTGTGTTCTGCTTCAAGATAACTTGAATCATTCTGGGTCCCTAGCATTTTCATGTGAAAAGTGACATTAGTTACTTTCTAAAACAGCCTTCTGGTATTTTTTTTTTTTTTTTAATTCAGTTAACTCTGTAGAAAATTGGAGAGTATTTCTATCTTAACAGTATTAAGTTTTCTAAGCTGTGAACATGGGATATCTTTCCTTTTTTCCCCTTTAATTAAAGCAGTTCTTATTTTATTTTATATTTTTGGCTGCACAGCATGTGGGATCCTAGTTCCCCTGATCACAGATCTAACCCACACCCCCCTGCAGTGGAGGGCGGAGTCTTAACCACTGGGCCACCAGAGAAGTCCCCTCCATTTTATTTAGCTCTTTAATTTCTTTCAACTGTGTTTTGTAGTTTTCATTTTAATAAGTCTTGTACTTTTTGGTTAAATTGACTTCTAAGCATCTCATTGTTTTTGATAATATTAATGCAATTAATCATTTTTCTCTTGGTCACTGCTAGTGTATATAGTTACAATTGATTTTTTTTTTTGGCATTTAACCAAAATTTATTTCTCTCCCTCCAGTCTCCAGAAGAGCAATTCAGAACAGTTAATTTTTTATATTGAGATTGTGTCTTGCAACTTTGCTGCACTCATTCATTCTAATGTATGTGTGTGTTTCTTAGAATCGTGTGTGTTTGTGTGTGTGTGTTCAGTCACTCAGTCATGTCTGATACTTTGCGACCCCATGGGCTTTAGCCCACCAGATTCTTCTGTCCATGGAATTTTCCAGGCAAGAATACTGGAGTGGGTTGCCATTTCCTCCTCCAGGGGATCTTCCCAACTCAGGGCTCGAACCCTCATCTCTTGCATCTCCTGCATTATCAGGTGGATTCTTTATAAGTGTACCACTCGGGAAGCCCCAGGGGTGACTATATCATCTCTGAATATTCAGAGATAGTTTTACTTCTTCCTTTCCAATTTGAATGTCTTTTATTTCTTCTCCTTCCCTAATTGCCATGACCAGAACCTCTAGTACAATCTTGAATGTAAGTGGTGAGGGCTGGCATCCTTTTCTTGATCCTTATCCTAAGGAGAAAGCATTCAGTATTTTATTATTGTGTTATTGTGTATGATGCTCTCTGACTTCTATTTAGAATGCTAATATCATGGAAGGATGTTGGCTTTTGTAACTTGTTTTCCTGTTGATCCTGTTTTTTTTTTTTTCCTTTTATTATGTTGATACAGTATATTGATTGAGTTTTGGATGTGGCATCAATCTTGCATTGCTAGGGGGAAGATCCCTATTGGTCACTGTGTATATTCCTTTGTATATGCTGCTGGATTCAGTATGCTAGCATTTTGTTGAGGATTTTTGCATCTGTATTCATAAGTAGTAATGGCCCATAGTTTTTTTGTGATGTCTTTGGTTTTGTTATAAGGATATTTGATTTCATAGTATGAATTAGGAGTTTATGAAGCATTGATATTAATGGGTTTTTACATGTTCGGTGTAAATGATCAGCATAGCCACGTGAGCCTTGCTTTTCTTGTGGTAAGCTTCTAAATTACTCATTCAGTCCGTTTGTTATGTCTGTTCAGGTTTTTATTTTTACTTGAGCCAGTTTTCTAGTTGTGTCTTTCTAGGCGTTTGTCTGCTGTATGGTAGTTATCTAAGTTTTCAGCATGTGGCTTTTTCATGTTACTCTCTTGTCAGTCAGTCTGTCAGTTGTATCCAACTCTTTTCGACCCCATGGAAGCATGCCAGGCTTCCCTGTCCATCACCAACTCCCGGAGCTTGCTCAAACTCATGTCCATCGAGTCAGTGATGCCATCCAACCATCTCATCTTCTGTCGTCTCCTTCTGCTCCTGCCTTCAGTCTTTCCCAGCATCAAGGTCTTTTCTAAGGAGTCAGCTCTTCGCATCAGGTGGTCAAAGGATTGTAGTTTCAGCTTAAGCATCAGTCCTTCCGAATATTCAGGACTGATCTCCTTTAGGATGGACTGGTTGGATCTCCTTGCAGTCCAAGGGACTCTCAAGAGTCTTCTCCAACACCACAGTTCAAAAGCATCAGTTCTTTGGTGCTCAGCTTTCTTTATGGTCCAGCTCTCACATCCATACATGACCACTGGAAAAACCATAGCTTTGACTAGATGGACCTTTGTTGGAAAGTAATGTCTCTGCTTTTTAATATGCTGTCTAGGTTGGTCATAGCTTTTCTTCCAAGGAGTAGGCATCTTTTAATTTCATAGCTGCAGTCACCATCTGCAGATAGTGTTTCCTATAATCCTTAGTCCTTCTCTTCTTTCATTTCTTACTTTTGCAGTTTGAATCTTCTCTCTGTCCCTATTTTTTTTTGTCAGTTTAGCTAAAGTTTTGTCAGTTTAAAAAAATGTTTTTCACATTTATTTTTGCTTATCTATTGGGCTGCAAAGAATCTTTAGTTGAGACATGCAGGATCTAATTCCTTGACCAGGGATTGAACTTGGGTCACCTGCGTTGGGAGCACAGAGTCTTAGCCACACCACTACCACGTCTCAAGGTTTGTCAGTTTGGTCTTTTCAAGGAATCAACTTTTGGTTATATTTATATTCTTTATTATTCTGTTTTCTATTTTATTTCTGCCTAATTGTTCTCATTTCCTTCTTTCTGCTTGCTTTGCATTACTTACTCTTTTTTTCTAGTTTTCTAAGATGAAAGTTTAAGCTGTTACTTTGAGGCCTTCTTTTTAAAAATAGGTATTTACAGCTATAGATTTCTCTATAAACACTGCTTTTTCTACATCCACAAGTTTTATCTTTTTTTTTTTCATTTTTCTCATAGTGTCTTCTAATTTTTCTTGTGATTCTGTCTTTGATCCAATAGATATTTAGCAGTCTTTTATTTAATTTCCATATATTTGTGATCTTTGCAGTTTTATTTCTGTTGTTAATTTCATTGTATTATTGTCTTCAGTTCAGTTGCTCGGTCATGTTCGACTCTTTGTGACCTCATGAACCACAGCAAACCAGGCCTTCCTGTCCATCACCAACTCCTGGAGTTCACCCAAACCCATGTCCATTGAGTTGGCGGTGCCATCTCATCCTCTGTCGTCCCCTTCTCCTCCTGCCCTCAGTCTTTCCCAGCATCAGCGTCTTTTCTAATGAGTCAGCTCTTTGCATCAGGTGGCCAAAGTATTGGAGTTTCAGCTTCAGCATCAGTCCTTACAATGAACACCCAGGACTGATCTCCTTTAGGATGGACTGGTTGGATCTCCTTGCTTTCCAAGGAACTCTCAAGGGTCTTCTCCAACACCACAGTTCAAAACCATCAATTGTTTGGCGCTCAGCCTTCTTCACAGTCCAACTCTCACATCCATACATGACCACTGGGAAAACCGTAGCCTTGACTAGACGGACCTTTGTTGACAAAGTAATGTCTCTGCTTTTTAATATACTGTCTGGGTTGGTCATAACTTTCCTTCCAAAGAGTAAGTGTCTTTTAATTTCATGGCTGCAGTCACCATCTGCAGTGATTTCAGAGCCCAGAAAAATAAAGTCAGCCACTGTTTCCCCATCTATTTGCCCTGAAGTGATGGGACCCAATGCCATAATCTTAGTTTTCTTCACTCTCCTCTTTCGCTTTCATTAAGAGGCTCTTTAGTTCTTCTTCACTTTCTGCCATTATTGTCTTAAGAATAATAACAATATGATCTCACTCCTTCACAATGTATGGAGGCTTGTTCTGTCTAGGAGAAGTTTTCCTCTGTGTGTGAGAAGAACGTATTCTGCTGCTCTTTGAAGGGTCTTCATGATTTCTGTGAGCAGTTAGGTGTTAATCTTACTAAGGGTCCTTTTATACAGTGAGTCGTTTTTCTCTTGTTGCTTTTATTATTTCTCTTTGTCTTTCATTAGTTGACACGATGTGTTTATAGTTGGTCTCTTTGAGTTTATCCTCAAGAGTTTTTTGGGTTTCTTGGGTATATATTTAATAGCTCATCAAATTTGGGAAGATTTTGAACTGTATTTCTTGAAATACTGTTTGTACTGCTTCTTTCATTTTCTTACCTGAGAAGTTTCCTCATTCTGTTCATTTTCCCTCAGTTCTGTTCATTTTTCTTCATTCTATTTTCTTTCTGTTCTTCACCTTGGATATGCTCAATTTCCCCATCTTAAAGCTTGATGACTTTTTTTTTCTGTTAGCACAAATCTGTTATGAGCCCCTCTTGAGATCTTATTTCAGTTATTGTACTATTTAAATCTTGAATTTATATTTGATTGTTGTGTTTTTTCCTTTTTTTCTAAAGAATAATTGTTATGGCTTTATATTCTCTATTTGCTGAGGTATTTTCTTTTAACATTTTAAGACAGTTTCCTTTTTGTTTTTTCTTTGGGCATATTTACAGAACTATTTTAAAGTTTTTGTCTAGTGCATCCAACTTCTGCCCTCCCTCAGGTACAGTTTTTCTTGACTGCATCCTGTTTCTTCATGTGTCTTACAATTTTTTGTTGAAAACCAGACATTTAAAAATATAATGTGACTACTCTGAGCATTGAGTTCTCCCACCCCCTCCCCAGAGGATATTTTTGGTTTGTTATTGCTATTTGTTTTGTTTAGGGATTCCCAGGTGGCACTAGTGGAAAAGAACCAGCCTGCCAATGCTTGAGATGACCCTGCTAGACTGGTTTTGTGATGTCCATATTTCCCCTAGGAAGAAGGGTACCTGTAGCTTTTCCTGACAGAACGTGGTCCACTGGAGAAGGGAATGGCAAGCCACTTCAGTATTCTTGCCTTGAGAACCCCATGAACAGTATGAAAAGGCAAAATGATAGGATATCAAAAGAGAATCTCCCCAGGTCGTTAGGTGCCCAATATGCTACTGGAGATCAGTGGAGAAATAACTCCAGAAAAAATGAAGGGATGGAGCCAAAGCAAAAACAATACCCAGTTGTGCATGTGACTGGTGATAGAAGCAAGGTCCGATGCTGTAAAGAACAATATTGCATAGGAACCTGGAATGTCAGGTCCATGAATCAAGGCAAATTGGAAGTGGTCAAACAAGAGATGNAGTTAGCAGAAGGTCAGGGGGATGATGGACCCCTGCTGCAGAGGAGTGGTCAGTTAGCGGATCTTCAGTGAGCCTCTTGTGGTGCATCACCCTGCAGTGCAAAAAATGGCATTAACAGAAAGGAAGCTTGCACGAATCACCTCTGTGCCCAGATTCACCCTGGATGGTCCTCGATCTCACATGGGGGTTGGAGACTCTAAGGTGAGAATGTCCTGTGTGGGCATCTGTGTACATGCTAGGTGCCGGGAGGCTGTGTACTTGAAGTAGGCAGCACCATGCATGGTCCACGGGGCAACTGAGCATCTGCAGAGTGTGCGAGTCCTCAGAGGACTCCTTGAGGCTTCAGTGGGCCTTCCTGTCACAAGTCCTAACATGGAGAGTGCCAGGTGACAGAGTTACACACTTTTATATCTGTGATTTGTGTTTCTTATCATCCAGTTCAACTAAAACAATTTAATTGCTTTATTTAGTCTTGAAGGAAACCTAAACTGAATTTACTTGAAATCTGAATCACTTGAATTACTGGTTTTTCCCTTTGGGTGCATACATTAACACAAACTGTAATAGAATACCACCAAGGATGATAGGCTGTGCAGTGAACATTTCTGAGGTTTAACAGGTGTTAATTTCTCTTTATGAAGCTATGTTTTTTCATAATTTGATTTTGTGAATATAAACTCTCAAAACACACCAGTACTTATTATGCNTAACACAAACTGTAATAGAATACCACCAAGGATGATAGGCTGTGCAGTGAACATTTCTGAGGTTTAACAGGTGTTAATTTCTCTTTATGAAGCTATGTTTTTTCATAATTTGATTTTGTGAATATAAACTCTCAAAACACACCAGTACTTATTATGCAAAAAGAATATAAGTAAATGTGTTGCCTTTTTATAATTACTTGAGAAGCAATTTATTACTCTACATGACGTATAATTTTTTAAAATACATGAAAGCTGGCTTAAAACCAACATTCAAAAAGCTAAGATCATGGTATCCAGTCCCATCACTTTATGGCAAATAGTTGGAGGAAAAATGAAAACAGTGACAGATTTTATTTTCTTGGACTCCAGAATCACTATGGATGGTGACTGCAACCACGAAATTAAGACTCTTGCTCCTTGGAAGAAAAGCTATGACCAACCTAGACAGCAGAGACATCACTTTGCCGACAAAGGTCATAGAGTCACAGCTACGGTTTTCCAGTAGACATGTATGGATATGAGAGTTGGACCATAAAGAAGCCTGAGCGCTGAAGAATTGATGCTTTCAAACTGGGGTGTTAGAGAAGACTCTTGAGAGTCCCTTGGACAGCAAGATCAAACCAGTCAATCCTACAAAAAATCAACCCTGAATACTCATTGAAAGGACTGATTCTGAAGCTGAAACTCCAATACTTTGGCCCTGATGTGAAGAGCCGACTCACTGGAAAAGATCCTGATGCTGGGAAAGACTGAGACCAGAAAGAGAAGGGAGCAACAGGATGAGATGGTTAGTTGCTCAATAGTGTCCGACTCTTTGCGACCCAGAGGTCTGTGGTTGCCAGGCTCTTCTGTCCCTGGAATTCTCCAGGCAAGAATACTGGAGTGGGCTGCCATTTCCTTCTGCAGGGGATCTCCCTAACCCAGGGATCAAACAATTGTCTCTTACATCTCCTGCATTGATAGACAGGTTCTTTACCAGCTGAGCCATGAGGCTCAGAATATTTGATAAGGCATTAATTTATCCCAGATTTAATGATCAATTTTTCACAATATAAACCTAAGTACTCAAAGTGTGTATATGTGCTTAAAAAATTGCTCAGAGTACTCTAGCTGTGCTTTTGAAAGTTTTCTCTGCCCCCTGTATGTTATAGAACTAAATCTGGGATCAGGCGAAATGTTGGCCCCATGTGCTAATGGATCTTGTGGTTCCTCCCCTCCCCACCTCTGCTCAATGGTTCCTGCACACACTGTTCAGTAAACAACGGAGAGAACTCAGCTCAGCCGCTTCATTCACAGAGTGTTTGGAAAGGGCTGAGCAGCCTTGACACGCTGGCTCAAGTAGGGTGAGAGGCAGCGTTCATGTTTTCGTTAGTTCTTTTTATAGCATCCAGTCAGCTGTAGCTGGTTAACTGAAGCCGGGGCTGCTATTACTGCACAGGTCTCTTACGCAGGATAAAGGGCCTCTGGTGGAAAGAGATTTTGTTACTCATGATGCTGCGACTGTGTTTACAGGAGCTCACCCTGTCGTCTGTCATGGGATGTGATTTAGAGAGGTTCCGTGAAAACACAGGAAGTCCCTGGGAGCTGTTCAAATCACCCTTAAAAACAGAAAATACAGATAGCTCTCCTGTGAAGCCAGCTGTCCTTCATAGATCGTGCTCTCTGGGCTGACGCCTGTGAGGAGAGCGCGGACATTTCCCATTGGTGTTAGAGAAACTGGGTGGAGATAGTGGTTTTCCCTCTTCCCACAGCAAGGAATCATCATCTTATTGGGGGAGAGGGTTTTTTACCCAGCCATTTCTGGATAAGTTAAACACAGCTGTTTGTATCGCTGTACCTTTTCATGGGCTGAACTCTGACTGAAGGCAGAATTTAACTTGTTAGAGATCATTAATAGCTAGATGGAAATAGATGTGAGCTGAATTCATCCTGCCACCTCTCTTTGTAAATAAAGTTTTATTGGGACCAGCCTATCTGTTCTGTTCTCTGGCATTCTTGTCCAGAGGTGCTTTCACACCTCAAAGGCTGAGGTGAATAATGGCAAGAGCCTGAAACACCATCCTCGCTGACTCTGTTCCACAACTGAGAACACAGCGAAGCCCCGCTGTAAGCGGGCTCCTCACCTCTGCTACCTCGTTTAATCCCCGAACAACCCAGTGAGGCGAATGACAGTCCAGCCCCTGGCACCACCCTGACAGTGGCGGTGGCGGTTTCATTCACTAAGTCATGTCCGACTCTTGCGACCCCATGGACTGCAGCCTGCCAGGCTCCTTTGTCCATGGGATTCTCCAGGCAAGAATACTGGAGTAGGTTGCCATTTCCTTCTGTAGGGGATCTTCCCAACCCAGGGATCGAACCCGGGTCTCCTGCATTGCAGGCAGATTCTTTACCAACTGAGCTACAGGGGAAGCCCCACCCTGACCAGTGTAGCTACCAGGTCTCCGACCCTGTCAGAGTCTGCTCTGGGCAAGAGAGGCACATGAGGAGGAACCAAGGACAAGTCTTGATTGTGAGAGGGGCCTGCATCTCCTCCAGCAGCTGCTGCCACTGTCAGAGGAAAACCCTCAGCCTCTATGTTTTCAAGATGTCATCATTTCACATGCCGAAGAAGCTCACTTCTGCTGATAAATAGGGTTTGAAAGAACGTACTTTCTCGCCTCCAGTGAGACCGATCCATCAAGGAGCTGAGCCCCACAGATTTTTGGCAACTTCGGAATGCTAGCTAAATTGGCTTATCCTTTAATCCCCCAAAACAAGCAGCAGAAGAATTCAGTGCTGCTGCTGCTGCTAAGTTGCTTCAGTCGTGTCTGACTCAGCGACCCAGGGTCCAGTGTCCATGGGGATTCTCCAGGCAAGAATACTGGAGTGGGTTGCCATTTCCTTCTCCAATAAAGACTCTCCATTCAAAATGCTTTTTATTTCCCATTTCCGGTTCTCTACATAGAACTGAATATATATTCACGTTTATTTCCATCTAGCTATTAGTGATCTGTAAAAATTCTGCAATGGTTAACACTTCTCATCACAATAACAGATCAAGACGTAAGTATATGCTTTGAACTACATACAAAAAATGTGTGAAATTAAAGTGTGTAATGGTTAATATATTAATTTTCAGATACAGTAGCTCCTGTCACATGCTAAATGACCTGACTTCAGGAATGTTGGGATCTCTGTGTACTTGGCCTTCAGATGTGATGATTACAGAGTGATAGAGGTAGCATAGCCAACTTGTAAGCCAAAGTAAGTAAAAACATGAAACCTTTGTACCAGGATTTATGATTTACAAGTGGGAGAATGAACACAGGAGAATAGTAAGCACTAGGAAAACATGTTAATCAAATTATGGGTGAAAGCTTTGTTAATGTGAATTCTGAGTGAAGCAGTGGAGAGAGGGAAGCAGGATGTGATTCCAGTCTCACCTTCAGCGGCCAGCCCTGGCGCTCCCTTGGCCTCGGCCCTGGGCAAGCAGCGGGGTTGGAGGCTTCACGTTGTCTTGTGGGTGCTGAGGTGCATCACGAGCTTCCGGGTCCACCCANGAAGTGGACAGTTTACTAAGTCTTTTTATTTCTACTCCTCACTTGAATTTACAAAAAGCTATATATTAATTTTTCCTTGAAGACCAATAATTTTAGTAAATACACTGAGGCATTAAAAACAGTAACACAACAATAAAATGCAGATATTTCAGAAAAAAAACAAACCTACTAATGTTACAGCAGTATAATTTACCAATATATTATGCTTTGGAATAAAATAATGACCCTAAAGCATATTTAGTAAAAATTTTTAAACACGTTATCAGAAATATCACACTCAGGATTAGGAGCGAGTCTAAATTTGTCCCCATCACTACTGGCCCAAACACAGAGCCCTTCTGGTTCTCAGGGATGCCTTCTGTAGCATACAGCAACATTTCTAAATTCTGTGATTCCTTGCTGCTTTCACCATTTAAAAAATCCTTTTGGCAATAAACCAAACAACTGACAGACAAACCTACCCAACTGCTATTTCCCCTCAGGATTTTTCAGCTTGAGAGCTAGAAATCAGTGAATTACTAATGCTTATTTGACAGTATGACCTTAGAAATTCTTTTGCTTCAAGTGAAAGGTTTGCTTGGGTTTTCTCTCCTACCTGAAGGAAGGAGGAAAAGGTCCTGTCCTGAGGATGGTCGGCTGCCAGAGCCAGGAGGTTTCGAATGTTCGATGAGACTGTGCCTTGCGGGAGGTGGGGGAGGTGGGAGGGACGGAGGCAGAGCATCAAAAGCATCTTCGCCTGCATTTAAAGAAAGGTCAGTATCAGCAGCAGAACTTCAGGCAAAACTAACAATTTTCTCTTACTGCTTATAATGAACTTCACCTGCAGTGTTTTATACAGCAGTTGACCGACTTCGATAATGGGAGCTGATTATTTTGTGGGGGGTGTGTGGAGAGAAGTACAGACACACAAACACACAGGGGTACATGCAGACTTTTTCTCTCAGGCCTTTCTGTTAAAAAGTTGTATGGCAGGGTATGAAACAGCTTATTATTCAACTGTAACCTTTATAATATTAAGACATTGGAGGTTTGGACTAAATATTCTAAGATCAACATCATCAAAACAGAATTTCTGTGTAACAGTAAGAGTTCACAGTCTAACTGGAAAATCACAACATGCACACAAATTTAATGTCATAGAATAATTTAAATTATCTTATAAAGTTTGCTCCACGGGATTTTAATTCATTTAAACTAACGCTCCCCATATATTTCATTGTCAAAATATACAGAAAATGTACCTGCAGTAGAGGAATATCATCTTTTTCTACTTACCAGATATCTCTAGAGAGACACAGTTAAACATAGAACTAACTTTTGTGGTGGTCACAAAGCTAGTTACTTATATTTGCATAGTTCCCACCTTTTGTAACTATAAAATATTGCAGCAGATTTTTATGTCTACTTATGTTTCACCTGCCACATCTTACTATCTCCTATTCATATTTTTCCTCATCTTGATTGTTTAAAAAATAAAATTGCAGTATATGTATTTCTGTAAGCAATCTCAAATACTTGTGAATGAAATGAGAGTATAAATACCCACATATTCTAGTAATAAGTATTCTTCTGTATTTAAATATATTGACTTGAATATAAAGGTATATTTAAATACAAATGGTTTCACCACTTATCCAGCTTGCCTTGGGAGAAATATTCCGAATATTTTCTCTAATGAACATTAGAGAAACTTTTCTAATGTAAAATATACGAAAGTATAGGAGAGAGAGCTTAGTTCTTAGTATCATTTGAACGTTTAGCTATCTCCCACACTCTTATTTATTCAAATCCTTTATCCACCCCTACTGTTATTTTCCCCACCCTGATATTCCTGTATACCATGCTAGGCACATGGATAATGTGAAGATCAAAATCATAAGGCCTTGACCTGAGGAGCTTAGATTCCACAAAGAGTTCTAAAAAAAGTTCACAAATGATTCAGAGGTGAAAGTCCCATAGGTCACACAGAGAAAGAGATGCCTCTGAGAGGGAAGAGGAAGGTAGAAAGTGGCATTCATCCAGGTGTTACCAAGAACAGGAAGGTCTGGGATATCGGGGGCTCAAAAACATTTGTTCATCAAATAAACTCTGAAGAATGGCAATCCACTCCAGTATTTTTGCCTGGAGAATCCCATGGACAGAGGATCCTGGCAGGCTACAATCCAGGGGATTGCAAAGAGTCGGACACAACTGAGCGACTTTACATCAACTACAAGGATGGCATCTTCTAGGTTGAGTGAATAGTATAAATAAAATATGAGACGTACATGAAGAGCCAAAGGATGCGTTATATGTTGCTGAATGGCCGAAACCAACATGACACTGTAAAGCAATTACATTCCAATTACAAATAATTTTAAAATGAAGGTTGGAATGTTTCTCTGCATTGTCCGATATGGCAGTAATCATCTACATACAGATTTTAAATAAACTAAAATTCAGTTCTACAGTCATATATACAGTCTTTTATGTCACCGCATAAAGTTCTATAGGACAATGCTGATCTATTCATAAGGACTTGGGTAACAGGTAAAAAACCAGCATAGATGAAGAAGCAGAAGAAAAGAAAAAGACTGTAGGTAAAGAAGGAAGTTGGGAGGCCCTTGTAATCCATGAAGGTGACCGTAAAGCTCTGAACTGCAGAAAGAATAGGAGCAGGACATTCAACTGTGTAACTAAAATACCAGATGATGGTGTCTTTGGGGGAAAAAAAATGGAAAAGTTAATTTCCAGTAGCCTAATAATTAAGCTCACAAAAGAACCTTCATCATACATTATTTTATGTTATGGTGACACATTATTGTGAAGCTTTAACTTCCAAAAATTGTCTTCCTCTAAAAATAGGGTGAGAAGCTTCCTACCTAAAATTAATGAAATAGACACCTACACCAGACAACTTTTATATACATATACACCTGTGTGTACCTTCACACACGCATACACACATATTAAGTGTACTTCATAGCAAAATTTGAAACAAATTGAGATTATTTCTAGCTGCAATGATTATAAGAGAGAATCTGTCTTTAGCTCTCTGCAATAAAATACATAATTCCCCATAATGTAATTAGCTAAGTGGAAATGGGTCATTATATACTGAAAGAAAAAGTAAATAGACATTCAGTAAGAACTGTACTTAAAGAGAATCTCAGAAGAATATTCCAAATCCAAAAGAAGCACAAGCACCTAAGTGGAATAATGGTCACATGAACTTGAGAGTCACCATCACCTGGAGATTCTAATCTGGATTGTAATTCAGACAATTTCAGAACCCAACAAGTCTGCATTGCATTGAACCCTGAATTCTGATAATTCAGATGTTAACTGAAAGAGATGGTAGCGTGGCTTGTTTGAAATTGTTTTAAAGGTTTCAACCTAATGGAGGGATGAGAAGATCATAATCAGAGGGCGTCCTGTTGAGTGAAGAACCATGCTTTGGATTGTCCCGAGTTGGAGGCCTGGCAGGTGGCAATGGCACTGGATCAGAGGCTGAATCAAAAACATCTCCTAGAGGATAACACAAAATCTTAATGTATCTTCAGTACAACAATGGCATGGAATTTTGCCTTTAAATTCTGACTGTTAAGATGTAGAATACAAAGAGAGTGTTTTATACATACCCTTTAAATATGTGCCTAACTCAGGGATGTTTGATCTCTTCATCTCTGAGGATGTGCCATGTGTCCCATTCAATATACAGTGACCGTTATCACAAGATCTAGAGCAGAAATCAAAGGACAGAAATCGTAAGGGTCATTGCTTTCCATTTAAAAGTCATTTGGGGGTCGAGATGATGGGAACCAGCAACCTCGCTCATATGATAAAGTTGGAAAACAAATATAATTAATTTACTTTTCTGGAAAAAGTGCAGGTAATGTTATCTACATACTATTACTCATATACTTTTACAAAGCAGAAGTAAATATTCCATAGAAGACAATCTTTTTTATTTTTAAAACGAAACCAACAATTAGAAGGGGCACAAAACTGTTCATATCCTAAACACACTTGTGGAACTATGATATAATTTTGAAAGATTTCCATATTATCAAGTTTTTGAAGGAAAAAAATGTAATATGCAGGCAAAAAATATGTAAAAGTCCCAGTGACTTCATTATTGATTAGTGATACTTAACAGTGTATTTATTTATGTTTCTGTAATTTAAGCTTTCCTTATAAAAAACTGGAACCTATCAAGGAAGGAAAGAAACTGAAAGTTGTTCAGTTGTGTCCGACTTTTTGTGATCCCCATGGACTATACAGTCCATGAAATTCTCCAGGCCTGAATACTGGAGTGGGTAGCCTTTCCCTTCTCCAGGGGATTTTCCCAACCCAGGGGCTGAACCAAGGTCTCCCACACTGCAGGTAGATTCTTGAGCCACCAGGGAAGCTCAAGGATACTGGAGTGGGTAGCCTATCCCTTCTCCAGTGGATCCTCCCAACCCGGGAATCAAACTGGGGTCTCCTGCCTTGCAGGTGGATTCTTTACCAACTGAGCTATCACGGAATTATCAAGGTAGGAGAATTATTAAATATTCGGAAAGTCCATGAAAATTCAGATAGGCATTTTCAAAGAACTAGAGCCTGGGGCATAATTTCACCATTGCCATGAACAAAACTCTGGTATTTCTGTCAAGTAAGTAGAAAAATGACTTTAGCAAAGGCCTTGGGTACACAACAAATATTTTAACCTGGGTGTCTCTAAAAGGACAATACTTACTAAACAGGTATTTCTGTTGTTGGCTTTAATGCTTTGGAATCAAACTGAACACAATGGATAAGTCCAAGGCATAGGAAGAGAAGCACTGAGCCTATTTTGTCTTCAGAATGTAACTGTGCAGCAGACTATCTGCTCACTCTGCTCACAAAGAGCTATAGAAAGCAGAGTTTATATTTTACTTTTCTTCAGTTTACTCTGAATTCTTGGGGCAAAGTACAAGTACATATATAATGGAGGAGATATTGGACATTTGAATAGTTATTGCAAAGTGCTTCATCTGAAATTCGCTTCCTTTCTCTCTGGTGGCCACATCTCTTTAAGGGGACAGAGATGGTTCATTTAAAAATAGTTATCACGTATTTTCATAAAATGATGGATTTTTACTGAAACTGAATTATTCATCTACAGTTTAACATTTTCTATGTATTGACAATTTACTTCTCCTGATATTCCAAAGAGAGGAAAAATGCAGAAAGAAAAAAGGTGTCTAAGTTTAGAGTGCTTTGTAGAGGACCTAAGAAGATACCTCATCCATCAGCTCTCAAGAACAATCAAATAAAAAAACTGTAAAACTGAAAAGTAGCCCAGAAAAGCACTGGATTCAGGAGTCATCGCATTAGACATATCAGGGCAAATGGTTAAAGAGAAAAATTTGTATCTCAAAAACAAGTTTAGATTTATCTATTCCTAACATTTGGAAAAGGATTGAAGGGCAGATGAATAATTCTTATTAGATTTTTCAGAGTTCACAACTCATGTAAAATTCAGAGAATCACCATACGGTTTTCATTTATAATTGTCCTTTGCTTTCTGGAAGGCCAGTAAAATACAGTGCCTTGATTTATGTGAAATCTACCCCCTGACAAACTTAAGTCTTTCAGAGAGACCAGGATCCAGGATTCAGCCGTTACCTCCGGATGATCTGAGAAAACTGAAGAGCCAAATGTCTCATTGCTTTAGATTAGTTAAGTGATGATAACCAAGAGCATTTATAATATTATTTTTAAATTGTCCCTGTGAGGTTTTAAGACACAGAACTGAATGTACTGCCAGATATTTTTGCAGGAGTCACAGATGTAAAAGAGAATTCTGCACACACATCCCGCTCCCCAACACCCAAACAGAACATATTTTGCGTTAAACCCTTTGGAATGGACTATTTTTAGAAAAATGACAGGGGAGTTAGGAAATGTTTTTTCACAACTTTTTGCATTACAGCCCATAAAAAATTAGTATGTTTTAATTTAATTATGACATGTCCTGTACGGTGGTTGATTCTGCTGATAGTCAAGTACCGAATGGAACGGCCATTCTATATTTATGTCAAACAGATAGCAGCGTTCTACCTGCTCCCAACTTGGGGAGGTCACACGTGGTGCCCAGGCGTGGGCCAGGCTTGGCAGGACTGCGCTGGGAGCAGCATTGCTCAACATTGCACACTGCATTGCTTGTGCTCACAGCCCATCTTGTGCATGAAGTAACATAGTCACGGAAGGAACAGCCTGGTCCATTAATAATTTTTGTGTACTTTTAAACCATAGAAGCAACATGGTGACATCTATAGAAAATTTGCAGCAATAGAAAAATTATTCTAATTATGTTCACTGGGTAATCATTTTGTATATTCTCTTTTTTTATGGTACTTCTTTTAAGCTGAAATCATAAAACATTTTTTTTCTTAGCCCAAAGAATGTTGGCACACTATTACCATTGTTGCTTCCTTTGTGTAACATTTCACTTTCACTCTGTATTCAAAGAGGAAAAAAGGGAACTTAGTTGAGAACCTAACAGTATGCCAAGTGCTTGTGTTTTTGTGTGATTGTTTGAGGGGCTAATTTTGTGCATGTGTTAGTCACTCAGTCGTGTCTGACTCTTTGTGACCCATGGACTGTAGCCCACCAGACTCCTCTGTCCACGGAATTCTCCAGGCAAGAATACTGGAATGGGTTGCCATTTCCTTCTCCAGGGGATCTTCCCAACCTAGGGATTGAACCCAGGTCTCCTGCGTTGCAGGCAGACTCATTACCAGTTGAGCCACAGGGTTGGTAAGGAATCCACCTGCAATGCAGGAAACCCGAGTTCAATTCTTGGGTCAGGAAGATCAGCTGAAGAAGGGATAGGCTACCCACTCCAGTATTCTTGGGCTTCCTTTGTGACTCAGCTGGAGAATTCCATGGACTATATAGTGCATGGGGTCACAAAGAGTCGGAGACAAGTGAGTAACTTTCACTTCACTTGAGGGGCTAATTAAGCACATAAAATATCCACACAGTACCTGCCAGTAGGCCTCTGCACAACAGCAATGGAAAAGGCCAGTACCTGGAAGAGGTGGCTGTGAGTTTCCCATTGCTCAGAGGAGGCCATCGACAGGGCAGGAGGTCGAAGCTTGTCTCAGGCCAAGCTGGAACTCAAAATCAAGTCCTTGTGGCTCTGAGCCGTTTGCCATTTTAAGTGTAGCAGCGAAGGTATGCCCCATTCCAGAGTTCAGTAGAACACTGTCCGTTTGGAACCATTGGGTACCATGTGAGCACTCTCACTCACTCTGGTGCAGCCTGCACTGGCACTGATACTAGAAAAACCACTAGTGACATTTTTAGTTGAGTGTGAGCAGCTACTGTCTGCACAGTAACTGCAAAGAACACACCTGTCCAAACAGCTGGCTGTAATCTGGTGTTTGGAAGATTAACATTGATAACATTATTTCTTGGCATCTAAAAGATTTTTAAACAAAAAGTCAGTCATGTATCCAGTGGTAAAATTGCCTGAACTCTTTGATGAAGAAAGAAAGTAAAGGTCCCTGAGCCCCTTGGTGTCACCTCCTCCTGCTGCCAGCCCTGTGGGCAGTGCTGCTTTTCAGAAAATGCCTCTGAGCCTGTAAGGGAGTAGGAGGCGTGCTGCAGACCAGCATCCTGGGCGTGGAAACTGGGCGCACACACGTGCTGGCTGGCTTTACAGGCTCAGGCAGCACAGCCCATCCACACAGCGAAGCATGTCCCTCTGTGAACAGAAATTCAGTCTAGAAAACTTTCTAAGTAGTTCATGAATGCTTGACTAAGAAATGAGGTTAAATCTAAACCTGTAGCAATTTAGAAACACAAACCAGTAACAAAGTAGTACAGTAGTCTCAAGAGTCAAGAAAAATGTTATCCCATCATGCTGTATCAGTTCAGTTCAGTTAGTCATGTCCGACTCTTTGCAACCCCATGGACTGCAGCACGCCAGACCTCCCTGTCCATCAACAACTCCCAGAGTTTACTCAAGCTTACGTCCATTGGGTCAGTGATGCCATCCAGCCATCTCATTCTCTGTTGTCCCCTTCTCTTCCCACGTTCAACCTTTCCCAGCATCAGGGTCTTTTCAAATGAATCAGCTCTTCGCATCAGGTGGCCAATTTATTGGAGAGTCTTCTCCAACACCACAGTTTAAAAGCATCAATTCTTTGGCAGTCAGCTTTCTTTATAGGCCAACTCTCACATCCCTACCTGACTACTGGAAAAACAGTGCTGTATGTCAGTTGTGTCTCAGTAAAACTGGAAAAAATATAATAGAGCATTATTGTTCCTTCCTGTGTAGTGCTGAGCACGAACTGCCCTGAAGGCTTCAGCTTAGGGCAAGGGGTCCTGGGATCCACATGGACACTCACCATCATCTGCATGGACTGAAATCATGTCTGCCACAGTACAGACTACTTCCTGAAAGTATATAGAGGTTTTTTGGTTTTGTTTTTAGTTTTATTTCTGACTGTGCTGGGTCTTTGTTGCTGTGTGGGCTTTTCGCTGGTGAGGCACGGGCTTTAGGGCACGTAAGCGTCAATAGTTTCAGCAGGTGGACTCAGTAGTTGTGGCTCCCGGGCTCTGGAGCACAGTCTCAGTAGTTGTGGTGCACAGGCTTAGAGGCAAGTGGGATCTTCCTTCAGGGATCCCATGTCTCCTGCATTGGCAGGCAGGTTCTTTTACCACCGAGCCACCAGGGAAGCTGCAGAGGGTTTTTTTAAATTAACTAAAGTCCCTAATTCATTCAGTTTCCCTAGACTGACTGTTTTTGTTCTGGCCGCCACCCCCACCCCGGCCCTATCCAGGGAGCCCATCCCATTTAATGGTCCTGTGTCTTATGGTCCTCTGGGCTGTGGCTGCTTCTAAGGCTTTGCCAGTTTCTGATGACAGCTTTTGGGGGGACTGGGTAAGGCGGGTATTCTGTGGAATCCTCTTAACTGGAAGTGGCCTGATGACTCAGGATTAGACTGGGGTTGTGGGGTTGCAGCGGCACGTGTGTGAGGGCTCACACATCAGCAGGATGTGTCGCTGCTGCTGCTGTTGGGCAAACTGCTGGCTGACTGGGTCTCCATGTCTCCTGGGACCCCATTGCCCACCCCACCCCCAACCCCCAGAGTCTTTGCACATCCCCAGCCTGAGGCACGAGTTCCAATGGCATCCATGTCCACGGAGTCCTGATTTGGAGTTGTTCTCTTCCTCATGTATTTATTCACTTATTTAGATCAGCATGGACTCATTTGTTTT
Organism: Oreotragus oreotragus; assembly: GCA_006410675.1. Lineage (NCBI taxonomy): Eukaryota > Metazoa > Chordata > Mammalia > Artiodactyla > Bovidae > Oreotragus > Oreotragus oreotragus. The sequence continues at coordinate 832,525 of SJYX01002116.1, forward strand.
ATACTTGGATTATAATCCAATCCTGTTTTGCTTATTTTGTTGCTCAAATTGCACCAGCTTCGGCCCCTGAAGCTCTTCGTGCTGACTCCTGGTCTCTGATGTACTCCCATCATTGTGGGTTTTCAGTTTGGTTGTGCTTTGCCTTCAGCATTTTCTTACTTCCTGGCACTGCGTAGTGTTTATTGCCCTTATCCTAGAATCAGCCATTTTACCAAGGAGTTTCTTTTGCTGGAAAATGGTTTGGAGATACCAGAAAACACAATTTTAAGAAAATACAAATTCAGGACGTCTCTGGTGACACAGTGGGTTAGAATCCACCTGCCATGGGTTTGATCCCTGGTACAGGAAGATTCCACATGCCTTGGGGCAGAAAGTGAAGAGGAACTAAAAAGCCTCTTGATGAAAGTGAAAGAGGAGAGTGAAAAGGTTGGCTTAAAGCTCAATATTCAGAAAACGAAGATCATGGCATCTGGTCCCATCATATCATGGGAAATAGATGGGAAACAGTGGAAACAGTGACAGACTTTATTTTGGGGGGCTCCAAAATCACTGCAGATGGTGATTGCTGCCTTGAAATTAAAAGACGCTTACTCCTTGGAAGGAAAGTTATGACCAACCTAGATAGCATATTCAAAAGCAGAGACATTACTTTGCCGACTAAGGTCCATCTGGTCAAGGCTATGATTTTTCCAGTGGTCATGTATGGATGTGAGAGTTGGACTGTGAAGAAACCTGAGTGCCGAAGAATTGATGCTTTTGAACTGTGGTGTTGGAGAAGACTCTTGAGAGTACCTTGGACTGCAGGAAGATCCAGCCAGTCCATTCTGAAGGAGATTAGCGCTGGGTGTTCTTTGGAAAGAATGATGCTAAAGCTGAAACTTCAGTACTTTGGCCACCTCATGCTAAGAGTTGACTCATTGGAAAAGACTCTTGATGCTGGGAGGGATTGGGGGCAGGAGGAGAAGGGGATGACAGAGAATGAGATGGCTGGATGGCATCACGGACTCGATGGACCTGAGTCTGAGTGAACTCCGGGAGTTGGTGATGGACAGGGAGGCCCAGTGTGCTGCGATTCATGGGGTCGCAAAGAGTCAGGCACAACTGAGCGGCTGAACTGAACTGGGGAAACTAAGGCCATGTGCCACGACTAGAGAGTAGCCCCCACTCGCCACAACTGGAGNTGAGTCTGAGTGAACTCCGGGAGTTGGTGATGGACAGGGAGGCCCAGTGTGCTGCGATTCATGGGGTCGCAAAGAGTCAGGCACAACTGAGCGGCTGAACTGAACTGGGGAAACTAAGGCCATGTGCCACGACTAGAGAGTAGCCCCCACTCGCCACAACTGGAGAAAGCAACAAACCCTAGCACTGACAGAAATAATTTATTTTAAAAAGAGAATGCAGGTTCCGCTTAAAGCATCATAAGGTTGCTGCCAGCTTCAGTAGCCAGAGTCAGATAGAGGCTGTAGAAAGAGGAGTACCTGGTTCTGGAGTGTTTGTTGTGTAGCCCTGACCATAGGCAGGGGTTGTCTGTAGTCCAAGGAAGACGGCCTGTCTCAGCATTGTTCTGTACACAGAGCTCTCTTTAGCTCTTGCACTCACTTGTCTCTTAGACGGCTTTCACGGTCACGCTCGTCATCTTTCCAGAGATGATGTTTGTCTTGCACTCACTTGTCTCTGAGACGGCTTTCACGGTCACACTCGCCATCTCTCTGGAGATGCCGTTCGTCACTCACTGTTGCCCACAGTTTCTGGGCGAGCGCACTGTCAGCCTCAGCGTCTGTGCCGCCCACCTGGGACTGCCTCCCCTCCTCCACCTACCCTGCTGGGCCTCTCGGCCACGTGCCTGTGCCCTTGTGTCCTCTGAACCATTTCAGGATATTTCTGCACAAGAAGGCTCCTCTAAATGGTTTACTGTTTGTTTTATGCGTCTCTGGTGCTCGATGCTATGGTTTCTATGGTCTGTGACTATGGTATTAAAAGAATGTGCCTTCTCAAATACTTTTTAAAATAAATTGTTTGCCCAGATAACACCTAGGTATTTTAACTACTGGTATAGTAAGACCCCCTTTTTTTTAAGCACCAGAAATAGTTTTTTATGAAAATTTGGTATTATTAGCTGAGATGTATTTTAGTGGTGGTTATCTCATGAAAATTGCAGTAAGCAATAGAGAGAAGGAAAGAAAAACTCTGGATCCCCCCTTTTTTATTGTGTGTGTCATTCATTTTCTCAGGATGTGCTACCATGTAGTTACTCTATAGTTGTTGACACATAAGTAATATTTCTTATAGATTTTCTCCTCTGTCGTCGCAGCAATTTTGTAGTAAAAACCCCAGGTTCAAAAGCTTCGTGGGGTCCCTGCTCTCAAGGGACTCTGGGTATAGATATGTGAACTGGTGTGTTTCTGATCTCATTCATCTTTCAGAGACTTAAAATTATCTGCAGAAGTGAACACAAGTTTTTTTGTTCATGAGTTTGTTTTTGCCTTTTTGGTTGTTGTTGATTGATTGAGGGAAAAGCATATAGCATTCTCTTCCCTCACAATCTACTTCTTGTGAGAATCTTCATGTTGAAGAAGTTAGGCTCAGTGACAGGGATATCTACTCCATTTAACCTAAACAGAAAAAGATTCATCAAAGAGTTCAGAAGGCTTAAAGAGCTTCCAGGAAAAGTGAGGAACAGAAGGGGGGCTTTTGTGCTGACCCTACACACAGTCAGAAATTCGCCTGGAGCTAACTTCACAATCAGCCCTATCTGCAATTCTGCATCAGCAGATTCAACCTACTGTGGGTTGTGTAGGACTGTAGTAGTACATATTTACGAAGAAATTTCTGTGTAAGTAGACCTGTGCAGTTCATGCCTGGGTTGTTCAAGGATCAACTCTTACTTTCTTTTACACGGTAGATTTGAAGATATAATCAAATTTAACTTGGACAGAGAAAGAAATATTAAATAAGCTGTTACCTTGTATTTAATTTCAAAAGCATCATTTGAGATGGTTTTCCATGCCAATATATATTCAGCCTAAAACCTACTCTGTTATACTTTCTTTTCTGTGGAATGACCAATATGTTTTGATAGACTGGAAAAGCATATATCCGTGTATAGTTAATTTGTTTACAGCATAAGCAGCTTGTTAAGAGAAGAAAGTGTTATTAATAATTTACCAAATATAAACTGATAGAAAAGGGAACTCAAGGCATTCCTTGAAACTGGTTTATTTTAAAAATAGTGACTTTTAAAGTGTTAATTTAATTTAAGATAGGCTGTTAATAAAATTTCTAGGATGTAGAAGTAGTATATTTTTGAGAACAGGGAAGCAAAAGTAGGGGAACATACTTTGGCAAAGTGTGCAAAAAAGGAGGAGACTCCATTTCCTTGTCTCCGTGTCTATTTCCTTACCTGTAAGGTACTGAGAACCAGAGAAGGGAGCGGAAGGAGATGGAGGAGAGAAGGGGTAAGAGAGGTGATCCTTCGCTTGCTGGCACAGGATCTTGCCAGAAGGTTTGTGGCAGCTGGAAGAAGATAAAACTGAAATAAAAACAGGCTGTAACCTTTGTAAATAGTGATTTTCTTTAAAAGAAAGAACTTTTTAAAAAATGTGAAAAAAATGTGTTTCCTAAGCAAATGAAACCATGTAATAAAAAAGAAAACAGTGTGTATTATTTTTCTTGAAATATTCTGCAGAATATATTCTCAGAGTCTGTTTTTTGTTGAGATCAGAAATCTCCTTGGAAGACATCAGTAAATTTTAAGTTGTTATTTGTTGATGTGTCTTTCTCCCTGTTGAACCATAGGTTTCTTTCAGGGAGACCCTCATCTGTTGCTCACCTTTCTCTCCAAAGTGACTCGGGTTAGACTAAGGCTGCCATAATGAATGCTACAGACAGGATGTTTTGAACAACAGAAACTTTCTCTCTCACAGTTCTGGAGGCTAGAATTCGAAAGTGAGATATTGGCAGGATTGGCTCCTTCCAGGAGATGTGCTCCTGGCTTCTTTCCTTGACTTGCAGGTGGCTGTTTCTTTTCCAAGTATCTCTTTCCCAGGTCTTCCCTCTCTGCATGCGTGGTTAGGTGTCCAGATTTCTCCTTTATATAAGGAGAGCTGTCATGATAGATGGGGGCCCACACTAACTTCTCGCTTTAATTTGATTACCTAAAGACCCAGTCTCCGAATAAGATTACATTCTGAGATGCTGGGGTTAAAACTTAACGTATCAGTGCATTTGTTGTTCATTGGCTGAGTCGTGACCAGTTCTTTGCAACCCCATGGACTGTAGCACACCAGGTTTCCTTATCCTTCCTTATCTCCCAGAGTTTGCTCAGAGTCACGTCCATTGAGTCGGTGATGCCGTCCAACCATCTCAACCTCTGTGGCCCCCTTCTCCATCTGCCCTCCATCTTTCCCAGCATCAGGGTCTTTTCCAATGATTGGCTCTTCTCATCAGGTAGCCAGAGTATTGGAGCTTCAGCCTCAGTCCTTCCAGGGAATATTCAGGGTTGATTTCTTATAGGATCGACTGGTTTGATGTCTTTACAGCCCACGAGACTCTCAAGAGTCTTCTCCAGAACCACAGTTCAAAACCATTAATTCTTCAGCTTTCAGCCTTCTTTATGGTTCAACTCTCATGTCTCTATCTGACTCCTGGAAAACCACAGCTTTGACTATACTGACCTCTGTCGGCAAAGTGTTATCTCTGCTTTTTAGTACGCTGTGTAGGTTTGTCATAGCTTTTCTTCTGAGGACTAAGTGTCTTAATTTCATGACTGCAGTCACTGTTATCAGTGATTTTGGAGCCCAAGAAAATAAAACCTGTCACTGCTTCCACTTTTCCCCCTCTGTTTGCCAGGAAGTGATGGGACCAGATGCTGGGATCTTAGTTTTTCGAATGTTCAGTTTTAAGCCAGCTTTTTCACTCTTCTCTTTCACCTTCATCAAGAGGCTCTTTAGTTCCTCTTCATTTTACAGGGTGCTAATTACATTCATGAGGGCTTCACCCTTATGAGCTGATTACCTCCCGAAGAGACCATCACATGAATTAGGCTGCAGTGTGTGAGTTTTGGGGGACTCACACATTCAGTGTATAGAGCGTTCCACTTTTCCCTTTTGATTACTTTTCCAGATGCATAATAACAAAAAAGATTGATAATGTCTTTTGTAAGTAAGTACACAGCTTAGTTTTATTAGCTCTTTAAATCAATATGGGTTCTTTGGTTATTCTGAATAGTTTACGTTTAATTTTATATTTTGAAGGATAGACAACTTTAGTAATTCTAGATGTTCATGGCACAAAGTAAGTGTTCAGTAAATATTTACTATTATTTCATGTTTTTGTGCCTTTGTTAAGTGTTGATTTTCTAGATACCATTTTGTCAGTGAATCTTCCTTTCCTGATCAGTATAAAGTGGAGCATTCACTTTTTTGTCTTGTCCTCAATATTCTGTGCGGGGAAGGCAATGGCACCCCACCCCAGTACTCTTGCCTGGAAAATCCAATGGACGGAGTAGCCTGGTGGGCTGCAGTCCATGGGGTCGCTAACAGTCGGACAGACTGAGCGACTTCACTTTCACTTTTCTCTTTCATGCATTGGAGAAGGAAATGGCAACCCACTCCAGTATTCTTGCCTGGAGAATCCCAGGGATGGGGGAGCCTGGTGGGCTGCCGTCTATGGGGTCACACAGAGTCGGACACGACTGAAGTGACTTAGCAGCAGCAGCAGCAATATTCTGTGACATATCTCTAATAAAGTATTTGATTTTTCTTTTCATAGTTAATTAATGTTGCATTCCTCGAGGGCAGGAATTTTCTTCATTTTTTTTTGGTTTCCTCAAGGTTTACTATATCGAAGGTGTTATATAAATATGTATTTAATGAAGCCATTTAGCTTCTGATACTGTTTTCCTCTTCTGTAAAACTTGAGTTGTAATATCTAATCCCTTATAGTGTATTGAAATGTGGTTAAGGGTTTTTTCCTTGGTTTTAGCATTATAACTCAAATTATCCACTCAATGTGAATAGGAAAATTGATTTTTATTAGATATCTATCCTTTTCTGATTAATATCAGTAAGATTTTCTGTTGACCTTTGGTTCCACTGCAATAGAGACACTCCATTCCTGCTAGATTTCCTGTCTGTAGAATGGACAACATAAAAATCGTGAGCACACCACGTGCTGGTGATGTGGAAAAACTATCGCCCTCACAGTGCTGTGGGACTGTAGAATGGCATGGCCACTCTGGAAAACAGTTGGGCAGTTCCTTATAAGGCTTCACATGCAATTACCATACAGTCCAACAGCCGTACCCTTAAACATCCTGGAGAGTGAAAATTACAGTCACATAAAAACCTGTACACAGTGTTCATAGTGGCTTCATTCGTCATAGCCCCAAACTGAAAACAACCCAGATGTCCTTCAAGGGGTAACTGATTAAACATGTTATGATTCATTCACACTGCAGAACAGCACTCAGTAATAAAAAAAAAGAAAGTGACTGTTGGTACATACAACAGCCTGGTGAATGTCCAGGTAATTGTGCTAAGCTCAAAAAACCAGTGATAAAAGGTGATGTAGGTGATCTCATTTGTATGTTATTCTTGAAATGACAGAATTAGAGAAGTGCAAAATTGCTTTGTGATTGCTAGGAAATAGGAACTGAGGTGGGAAGGCGAGCTCTGTTAATGGCTTTGAAAAGGCAGTGCAAAATATCCCCACAGTGATGGAGTTGTTCTCTGTTTTGACAGGATTACTGTCAGCATTCTGGCTGTGATGTTGTACTGTAGTTTGCAGAATGTTACCCCTGGAGCAGCTGCTTGAAGCATACCAGGGCTGTCTGGTTATTTCTGACAACTGTGTATGAACCAACTATTATCTGAAAATAAGGCTAATTAAATTTAAAAGTTCGCTGTTAAGCATTTTAAGCAAACTGCTGTTACCAGGGCTCCTAGTATATTAAAGGAAGCACACAGAAGCATTCCTTTTGTAGATAATTATTGATTTTTGTGGTTTTTTGGTACTTTTTAACCCTTAAGGCTTGATGAAATATTCTACAAAGTTATAGTTTTATAATTATTTTAGGGTTTTTTTTGAGTTTTCTTTTGTGTTCTAGTCGTTTTCCTTGTCTTTTATAACTTTGATTTTCTTTTTTTTCTTGTAGTTGGGATTTAATTTAGCCAGGTTGCACATAGACCTTTAGTTGGAGAGATTTGAAATAAGACATTGTTTTCACTATCAACAGAATTTTGTATATTTGTGCCTTTGGCAAAGTAGCATGTATTAAAGCTCATATTGATCAATACCATTGTCAATTGGCCATTAAAAAAATTTCTTTTTCTTTTGCAGAACCTATCGCCTTTAAGAGTACCAGTGGACTTGCAGCTATAACGTGGAGTTCTAGTGGAAGTGATCTGTCAGATGAAGATAAAACAGCTTTTAAATCACACAGAGATAATAGATATCATTCTAGAACAGGCAGGTGTTGTAACAACAACGTTTTATGTCCAGAAGATGGGGCCAGTGAAGGTAAATTGATAATTTTTTAAAGAAATTTAGTTTCTATTATAGATTGTATTTTAATAATGCAAATAACTTATACTTCTCTTCTAATACTTAGCATTGATTTTGATATTACTGAGTCCCAACCTTTTAGAAACATTTTCTCATAATATTTCTCACAATAACTCCTTCAGAGATAGGTATTACCAGGATTATTTTTGCAGTTGACAATTTAGGCTTGAACATGTTAAAATTGATCAAAGCCAGTTCTCTAAAGTATAATATAAAATATTATAATATATAAAGTATAAATAATAAAAAGTATGAAATATCTGGAGATATTTGGGTTTGGTTCCAGACCAACACAGTAAAGTGAATGTTGCAGTAAAACAAGTTACATGAATTTTTTGGTTTCCCAATGCATATACAAGTTATGTTTTTATACTACTGTAGTCTATTTAAAGTGTGCATTAGTATCATGTCTAAACAAATGATAGACACACCCTGATTTAAAAACACTTTATTGCTTAAAACTTCTATGTATCATCTGAGCCTTCATTTAGCAAGTCTGATATTTTTGCTGCTGGAGGGTCTTACTTCAGTGTTGATGGCTACTCAAGTGAAGCTTGGGGTTGGTGTGGCAGTTTCTTAAAATAAAGCCACAGTGAGGTTTGCAACATTAGTGGAGTGTTCCTTTCATAAACAATTCCTCTGAAGCATGCAGTGCTGCTCGGTAACATTTTACCCACAGGAGAACTTTCAGAATTGGAGTCAGTCCTCTCAGACCATGCTGCTGCTTTATCAGCTAGGTTTATGTCATATTCTACATCCCTTGTTGCCATTTCAGCAGTCTTCACAGCCTCTTCAGGAGTCAATTCCATCTCAAGAAACCACTTTCTTTCCTCATGTACAAGAAGCACCTGCTCACCTGTTAGAGTTTTATCCTGAGATTTACAATGTATGCCAAAACCAATAGAGTACTATAAAGTAAAATAAAGTAAAATGGAAGCTCTTAAAAAAAAAAAAAAAAAGAAAGAAATACAGGCCCACCTTGAAGACATGGAAGGTTCAATTCCAGACTGCCACAATAAAGTGAATATCCCAATAAAGTGAGTCACACAAATGTTTTGGTTTCCCCATGTGTATAAAAGTTATGTTTACACTATACTCTTGTTTATTAAGTGTGCAACATTATTTCCAAAAAAACAACGTACATACCCTAATTAAAAAATACTTATTGCAAAAAAAAAACAAACAAACAAACCAATAACCATCACCTGAGCCTTTGGCAAGTCTTCTGTTTCTGCTGGTGGAGGATCTTTTCTCAGTGTTGAGAACTGCTCCCTGATCAAGGTGGTGGTTGCTGAAGCTTGGGATTGGTGTGGCAGTTTCTTAAAATAAGTCCGCAATGAGGTTTGCAACATCGATGGAGTGTTCCTTTCATAAACATTTTCTCTGAAGCATGCAGTGTTGCTCCGTAACATTTTACCCACAGGAAAACTTCTTTTAGAATTGGAGTCAGTCCTCTCAGACCTTACTGCTACTTTATCAGCTAGGTTTATGTCATATTCTACATCCCTTGTTGCCATTTCAACAATCTTAACAACCTTATCACCAGGAGTCAATTCCATCTCAAGAAACCACTTTCTTTTCTCATGTACAAGAAGCACCTGCTCACCTGTTAGAGTTTTATCCTGAGATTTGAGCAGTTCAGTCACATCTACAGGCTCCACTTCTGATTCTCTTGCTGTTTTTACCACACCTGCAGCCCCTTGCTCCCATGAGGTCTTGAACCCCTCACAGTCGTCCGTGAGGCTCCAGATCCACTTCTTCCTCACTCCTGTCACTGTGGGTATTTTGACCTCTTCCCTTACACGAATCATGGATGTTCTTAATGGCATCTAGGATGCTGACTCCTCCCTAGAAAGTTTTCAGTGGACTTTGCCCAGATCCATCAGAGAATCGCTATTGATGGCAGCTGTAGCCTTGTGGAATTCTTAAATCATAAGGCCTGAAGGTTGAAATTATTCCTCGGTCGATGGGCTGCAGAGTGGATGTTGTATTATCAAGCATGAAAACAACGTTCATTCTGTTGTTCAGCATCTTCATCAGAACTCTTGGCTGACCAGGGATATTGTCAGTGAAGATTGATATTTTGAGGGGAATCTCTCGGAGGAGCAGGTCTCAACAGTCGGCTTACAACACTCATAAAACTGAGTCGTAACAGATGTGCTGTCACTCAGACTCTGCTGTGCTGTCACTGGAGCACAGGCAGAGTAGACTTAGCATTCGATTCTTAAGCACCCTAGGATTTTCAGGATGGTAGGGGACACTGGCTCAACCTCAGCCCACCAGCTACATGAGCCGCTAACGCGGCAGTCAGCCTGTCCTTTGTAGCTGTGCAGCCAAGCACTGATTTCTGCTCATCTGTGAAAGTCCAAGGTGGCCTCTTCCTCCAGTATCAGGCTGTGTCACCTGAGTTCAAATCTGTAGTTCAGTGTAACCACCCTCATGAATTCTGTTTGCCTGATCCCTGGATGACTGGGTGAGGCTTCTACATCTGCACTCACTGCTTCACCTTGCACTTTCCTGTCATGGAAGTGACTTCTTTCCTTAAGCTTCACGAACCAGCCTCTGGCAGCTTTAAACTTTTCTTCTGCAGCTTCTGCACCTGTCTCAGCCTTCACAGAACTGAGGAGAGTTAAATCTGCAATAAGTCCATTTTGCTTTCTTATCATTTGTGTATTCACTGAAGTAGCACTTCTAACTTCCTCAAGAACTTTTCTTTACATTCGCAGCTTGGCTAACTGTTTGGCTCAAGAGACCTGCCTTTTGACCCACCTCTGAACTTGCCTTCTTCATTAAGCATAATCATTTCTAACTTTTGACTTGAAGTGAGAGATGTGCAACTGTCCTTTCACCTGAACACTTAGAGGCCATTAGTATGGTTATTAACTGGCCTAATTTCATTATTGTTGTGTCTCAGGAAAAGGGAGGCATAAAGAGGGGGAGAGAGGTGAGGGAATGGTCAGTCTATGGAGTGGTCAGAAAACACATTTGTTGATTAATCCGTCTCCTATGGACACAGTTCATGGCACCCGAAAACAATTACAGTAGTATTAGTAACACCAATGATGATTGATCATAGATCACTGTAAATTAATACAATAGTAAATGAAGTGTGAAATTACCAAAAAGTGATGCAAAGACACAAAGTAAGCAAATGCTGTTCAAAAAATAACACTGATAGACTTGCTTACCACTATGCATCTGCACTCACTGCTTCACCTTGCACTTTCCTGTCATGGAAGTGACTTCTTTCCTTAAGCTTCACAAACCAGCCTCTGGCAGCTTTAAACTTTTCTTCTGCAGCTTCCGCACCTGTCTCAGCCTTCACAGAACTGAGGAGAGTTAGGGCCTTGCTCTGGGTTAGGCTTTGGCATCAGGGAATGTTGTTTCTGGTTTGATCTTCTGTCGATAGTAAAACTTTCTCCATATCAACAGTAATGCTGAAGAAATTCCAGACGAACAGAAAAGCAACTAATAGAAGTTGAGAATTGAGGTGCCAGTCAGAGGTGGGAGAAATGGGATGCTTATAGATAAAAGTAGAAATATACTTTCTTCTGCCTTTTAATATATTTTAAAATTGTTGAACAACATGGATCTTAAACTACTGAGGACAAATAGATTTAATACAATTTAAGAATATTTTAAAATTGTATTTTTAGATGACCTACAGGTTATTGACTGGGAGATTGACAGTGAGAGGGAAGATGCTTGTGAACGTGATGAATCTGAAGACCGTGAAAGTGTGGTGGAAATATCTGACTGTGCTTCTGGTGCAAGCAGCCGCTCTTTGACACCCCCAGAGACGCCGCCTGAGCTTCCTAAGGTGAGGACGAATCGTTTCCCACTTTCCATTCCGTTCATGGCATGTGTTAGTCACAGCCTTTGGTGTTTTGTTTGCAACTCCTCTAAATAGTATGCTGGTAATGTGCTTTTAAACATGGATAAATACTGAGTTCTCTTCTCACCTGCTCTCACCTCTGTTACACATGGGTCTTTCCGAGGATCCCTCTGTTCCCTCAGGACAGGTGTCTCATGGTCTGGTCAGATTAGATTCAGCAATGTGCAATTCTGAATAATAATATTCATAGCAAGACAACTATTAATTGTGATTTTCCTTTACAGCTTTTCATTTTTTTATGGAGTAATTATTTCGGTTTATGTTGCTTGGTTTTACTTATGAATAAAACTCTCTTAAGTTTTCACTGTTGTTCAGTTCTCTCATTAAGATTTTCAGACATAGCAGGCATTCTATTCTAAGTTTTTAGAAAATTTAAAAAATATTTTATTGAAGTATAGTTGATTTTCAATGTGTCAATTTCTGCTCTACAGCAAAGTGATTCAATTTTATATATATGTATGTGTGTGTGTGTATATACATATATTCTTTTTTCATATTCTTTTCCATTATGGTTTATCACAGGATATTGAACATAGTTCCCTGTGCTATACAGTAGGACGTTGTTGTTTATCCATTCTAACTATACTAGTTTACATCTCTAATCCCAAGCTCCCAATCCACCCCTCCCCCACCCGCCTCCCCCTTGGCAGCAACAGGACTGCTGTCTATGTCTGTGAGTCTGTTTATGTTTTGTATATTTGTTCATGTGTGTCATAGTTCAGATTCCACAGAGAAGTGGTATCATATGACATTTGTTTCTGTCTGACTTACTTCACTTAGTGTGATTATCTCTAGGTCTGTCCATGTTGCTGCAAATGGCATTATTTCATTTTTTATGACTAAGTAATATTCCATTGTGATTATATACTGCATCATATTTATTCATTCAGCATTTTATTAGTTTTGTTTTTGTGGAGAACTATTTCTCACAAACTCCTAGCCTCTCTGATGTCACCTGAGAGTCCTCTCTGCTTTGTGAACCTTGCCACTTTTATATTGCCCTTCACTCTCTCTTGGGGAATTCCCTTCACCTTGCTCCTGCATGGAGCAACTTTATCCTGGATTCCATGTCTTTCTGTTTCTTGGTTTTTCCTCTCATTTTGATTGAGCACATCTTCCAATAGCTTCCAAGGAAGGATTTATGGAAGATAATTTTTTGGAATTTGTCATGTCAGAAAACACAGTCATTACACTTTGACCTGTGGTTGAAACTTTATATAGAGTTTTTGGTTTGAAATCATTTTTCTTGAGAATTTTGAAGGCATTGCTTCCTTTTCTTCTAGTTCCAGAGTTGCTATCAAGAAGCCAGCAGCTATTCTTACTCTTGATGTTTTAAGATTTCTCTTCCCTGTTTTAAACTGTTTTGGTTGTGATGTGCTTAGATGTAGTTTTCTGCTTGGAGTTTGTCAAGTTTTTGGATCTGTGGTTGGTCTGGGATCCCCAAGCTCCCTTCTAGGTTTGGTGATTTGCTAGGAAGACATGCAGAACTTAGTGTACAAAAGCAAAATCATCACTCTTCAAGAGTCTTTCTCAGTGGAGTCACACAGCGTATGCTTTATTGCTCCAGCAGTGAGTTTTGACAACATATGTGCACTGGTGTCTACCAGCGGGGCTCATCAGTGACTCTGAGCCCAGGGTTTTTATTGAGGGGTGCTGTCTGCCTAGCATGTGCCAGAATTTCAGATTTCAGGAAGAAAAACGGGTATTCAACATAAGCTGCATTGTTGGCACAGTTGAGGCACAGGGAGCCACTGTTATCATTTAGGGCATGGCGGGCTCATCCTGATATCATTTAGGGCATGGTGGGCTCATCCTGACATCCAAGTTAGTTCCTAGAGGTTGGCATGGACCAGCCTTGCAAACAAGGATCTCTCGGGACACCTGTCTCAGGTCTGCTGAGTTAACTCTTTTCCTCGCAAGTGGGCGCAAAGCTTTCATCACATTTGGAGAGTTTTTTGCCTTTATTCAGCACTTTTTTCTTCTTTCTGATTTCCCTTTTCCCTCCCTTCTGTGACTGCAATTATCTGTGTGTTAATTAGGCTGCTTGATTTTACGTCATGGTTTATTGATGTTGTGCCCATTATTTCTCACATTTCATTTTGAGCAGTTTTTATTGCTATATCAAGTTTAATCTTTTTTCTTATCATGTCTAATCTGCTGTTAATACTACCCAGTGTATTTGCCATCTCTAAAAGTTTGATATGCATCGTTTTACATTGTCCATGTCTCTCCTTAACACAATCATACGTTTATCTGTATTTTCAGCATAAATAGTCTATTTATAATAGCTGTTTTAATGGCTTTTTCTGTAAATCTGTCATCTGTGTCATTTCTATGTCTTTTTCTATTGATTGATACTTCTTTTCATTTTAAATTGTATTTTTCTCCTTCTTTACCTGCCTGGAAAATTTTTGAGTGTATACCAAATATTTTGAATTTTATGTTGTTGGGTACTAGATTTTTAGAAAATTTCTTTGAATACTCTGAGGCTTTGTTCTGTGGTACAGTTATTGGAAACAGCTTCATCCTTTTAAATGTTGCTTCATGGTTTTTTCTCTGCGTCTGGAGGAGTATTCAGTCTTAGGTCTTAGTGCTGAAGCAGGACCTTCCCAAGTGTTCTCTGTAATGCCCTGAATTACCGTTTTCCCACCAGGCTAGCAGGAGCAGCCACTGTTTGCTGACCCTGTGTGAACTCTAGGCACTGTTCTTCTCCGCGCCCAAGGGATTCTTTCCCTGATGTAGAGCTTCTTTGTGTGCACGTGCTGCTCAGGACTCTGCCGAATACTCGAGGGGGATGTTTGGGCTTCTTTGTGCAGCTCTGGCTTTTCTGGTGCTCTGGCCTATGAACTTGAGCTCCTCCTGTCTCCATGGACTCTCGACCCTGTCCCTTCAACTCAGGGAGCCGCATAGTCTCCACCTCAGTTCCCCCTCCTCACTGTGTAGTTTGGAAACTGTTTCCGGAAAGTAAGCTGGGGCAATTGTAGGCCTCAGTTCTTTGTTTCCCATCTTTCAGGAGTTAGTATTCTTCTTGCCCGATGTCCCATGTCTTGAAAGCCATTGTTTCAAGTATTTTGAAAGGAAAGTCTCATTTCTTTCCTTTTGGTTATTTCAAGCAAGAAGATAAATCCCTTTCCTATTATACCATCATGGCGATATTCTTGATTCTTTCCAGGCAACCTGGAACATGAAAAGATGTTCCTAATCGTTAGACATTAGCTGATCAAAACCGTAATGAGATATTACTATATACTCATTAGGATAGCTGTTACCCATAAATGGGAAAATAAATGTTGAGGATGTGGAGAAATTGGAACCCCTGGGTACAATTGGTGTGAATTTCAAATGATGTAACCACTCTGGAAGACAGTTTGTTGGTTTCTCAAAAGTTAAAATAGAATTACCATGTGACTTAGTGATTTTGCTTCTGGACATAGACCCCAAAGATTTGACAGCAGGGTCTCAACAGAAGTTGTGCCTTGATGTTCATAGTGGCACTATTCACAGTGTCCTAATGGTGGAAGCAACCCAAATACCTATCATCAGGTGAAGCAATAAACAAAATGTGTGGGTATGTGTATTGTCTGGGCTTCCCTGGTAAAGAATCCGGCTGCCAATGGAAGTAGACGCGGGTAGATCCCTGGGTCAGGAATATTCCCTGGAGAAGAAAATGGCAACCCATTCCACAGTTTTACCTGGGAAATCCCATGGACAGAGGAGTCTGGTGGGCTAAGTCCATGGGGTTGCAAAAGAGTTGGACACGACTTAGTGAGTGAACAACAACAAATGTATATTGTGTACTAAAAAAAAAATTCACAGCCTAAAAGATGAGAGTTATGTTTTATTTGGTGGGAATTTTTAGGACTTCAGGCCTGGAAGGCAGCATCACAACTAACCCCAAAATAAACTGCTGTAATGAGCTGAATGGGGAGGGGTAGTCAGAATTTATAGACATTATGCAACAAAGGGTAGGTAGTCTGAACATCAAAAAGTTATTGTTAATTAAAGAAAACCTGGTATCTCAAGTTAAGGAATTTAGTGCTTTTCTGTGTTTGGGAAGATACCAGAATCTGAGTTCCCTTAAATCATTCCTTAGATATGCATCTTAACTGTCTAGGGCCAGTATCCTGTTTTCTCATCCCGAGTTTCCTCAGGGCTCAGGGTGGGGGTGACTGCAGTCTGATGGCTGCTAGACAACAGGTACTTCCTTCCTGAGTTCCCTCAGGGCTCACCAGCTCACCTTCTGTGGTGGCTGCAATCAGTGATGACTGTGCCACCCCTTGTTTACTGATATGGCAGGAAATATACCATCTCTCAATGTGTGTGTATGTATATGTGTGCTTTTGTGTATAGATATAGATGTGTGTGTGTGTGTGTGTGTGTGTGTGTGTTACGGAATTAAACTTGGATCTGCCTGCTCTGTTGTAGTAAAGCCAGTCTGTTGACACTGGGTTGTGGTGAGGGAAAGTGCAGCCTTGGTTTCATGGCACCCCCAATGTTTGGGGCTGAGCGTGGCTTTCAGGGCAAAATTTTTAGTGACAGGGTTGCAGGGTGACTGATCAGCTTGTGGACATTTTTCTGCTTGGCTGGTGCTGAAGTAGTCAGGAGTCACCATCATCCCACTTCTGGCAACATCCAGTCTGCAGCTTGGGAGCTTGTGGTCAGCGTGCAGCTAACTTATCCCACCTGGTGGGGTTTCAGTGTCAACAGAACAACTCAAGGACATGGCTCAGGATAATACCTCTGTCCCCTGCGGAAGAATTGAAGGTCCTTGACTGTGTTGAGTAGCTGAACTATTACTGTTTCATGTTGCTTGACAGATTTCCTTTGTTTCTCCATTTTCTTTCTTTTCTAATTAAATTTGTTCTTTGGAACTTGGGTAGGTCCTAGGAGGTGAAGCTTTTCTACAAACGAGAGGCAGGATCCTATTCCGTTTCATATACAGTGGTTATTATTCAGCATTCAAAAGGATTGAAATTCTGATACGTGGTACAAGGTGTATGAAACTTGAAAACATTATGCTGTGTAAATTTTTTTCTTGGCTTTTTTTGGGGGAAATACTCTTGTTAATTAAGGTTATATTTATCCCTTGGAAGTTGTATAAATAACCATATCTGTTAGAAGAACTGTAATGGTGCATGGTAGAGATGCAGTTGGTTGACTGGGGTTTACTAACTCAGCTAATGGAGAAACTCTTGCACACAGGTCTTTTAGTGCTTGCAGTTCAAATTCACACCTTGTTAAAATTACAATGCTGTTATGCCCTAACATAAAGGTATAGCACAGACTTTTCAGGGTAGCTCTTGAATAAGCGGGCTTCTCTGGTGGCTCAGACAGTAAAGCGTCTGCCTGCAATGCTGGAGACCCAGGTCCGATCCCTGGGTCGGGAAGATCCCCTGGAGAAGGAAATGGCAACCCACTCCAGTACTCTTGCCTGGAAAATTCCATGGACTGAGGAACCTGGTAGGCTACAGTCCATGGGGTCGCAAAGAGTCGGATACGACTGAGCAGTTTTACTTTTTGCTTGAATAAGTATAGTTTATGAGAAGTGAGTGACTGGCATCCATAGTTTTCCAAAATGTAAACTGTGTGTCTATGGGTGGTAGAATTATTGGAGAAGTTTATTTCTTTCTTTGCTATATATATTTCATAATAATAATTAAAAAAGACAGAAAAGTCATTGGCCTTTCCCTCAAGGAAGAGGAAGAATCAGATCATGTATATTGACCATCTACTGGGNATAGTTTTCCAAAATGTAAACTGTGTGTCTATGGGTGGTAGAATTATTGGAGAAGTTTATTTCTTTCTTTGCTATATATATTTCATAATAATAATTAAAAAAGACAGAAAAGTCATTGGCCTTTCCCTCAAGGAAGAGGAAGAATCAGATCATGTATATTGACCATCTACTGGGCCTTATATTGTACGAATTGCTTTATTTATTAGTCTGTTTGCGCTGCTGTAACGAAAATATTATAGACTAAGTGGCTTATAAAACAGAAATTCTGACAGTTTTGGACTGGAAGTTCTGCTTTCTAGGAGCCAGCAGATATGGCGTCTGTTGAAGGCTCGCTTCCTGGTTCTTAGCTGTCGTCTCATGTGTCCTCTGTGATGGAGGGGGTTGGGGGTCTCCCTAGGTCCTTCCAGGAAGGGCATTAATCCCACTCATGAGGGCCACACAGCATGGCTTCACTCCCAGGTGCCATCACGTCAGGGATTAGGTTTCAGCATGGAGTTTTTAGCAGTACATTTTTCATTTGAGCCTTAAAACAAGCTTNGGGGGTCTCCCTAGGTCCTTCCAGGAAGGGCATTAATCCCACTCATGAGGGCCACACAGCATGGCTTCACTCCCAGGTGCCATCACGTCAGGGATTAGGTTTCAGCATGGAGTTTTTAGCAGTACATTTTTCATTTGAGCCTTAAAACAAGCTTGTGAAGTCAATGCTCTTATGCCCTATTTTCAGACAAGAAAGTGTTTATTAAAGGTATGTGACTGTGACCAGGTTATTGATATAATAATCAAGGCCGCTCTGAAACCTTGCAACGAAAGTATTGGGTGGTGGTTGAATGCCTCAGGATCCACATCAATTGCTTTCTTATATCGGAAGAAGCATGCACATGCACGTGAAAACTTTGAAAGTTATGGTGATAGAAAAGGGAAATTCGTGGCTTTCTTTGTATCTAAAAAGTTCAGTATTTCTCTATGTAGTTTCTCATCAAGTACACTTTTTTTTAGTAGTTATATATTTTAAAATATGACATATTATGTTGTTATTAAAAAGTGACTCAAAAAATGGATTGCTCCAAGCAGGCACTGGGAGGCGTTCCTGTGATGGGGAAACTGTGGTCTGCCTAATCATAGCTGTGTTCTCTGTGGCCTTAACTCCTGCCTTCTTTTCCTCCTTTCTCTTCCTGGTTATTTTCCTTATTATCTTCAAGCTGCTCACTGTTAAGTCTTTTTCTGACCTCCTTGCTATCCTGAATTCCTTGTGGGTTTCCAACTGCCTGATGACATCTTTGTGTGGATGTCCTAAACATGCTGCGAGTCTCAGAGTTCCAAGTCCTGTCCCTCTTCCTTCTAACCCAGGCTCGTCCTCTTCATGTGTTTTGGTCCTAGTTCATTTTGTTTTTTCAGCCTTAATCTACTCATTGTCAGGTCATGCAGATTTGGCCTCGAAATCACAGCATCCCTACCACTTCTTCCCTATATCGGGCCCCTTCACCTGTTGCCTGTCTTGTTTCCTTGCTTCATAACTGATTTCTTAGCTTCTGTCTTTTTGTTAGATTCATCTTAATAAACATTATGACCTCATCGTTTACTTATTTATACTTTCAGTGCTTCCCCACACAGCCTGAGAATCAAGGTCCATGTAACTTGACCGTTACAGTTTAGCCTCTCAGGTCCTTAAAATGAATGAGGCAGAATATATACTGTATAATTCTATTTATGTAAAATTCTAAAAAGTGCAAATGATTTTAGTGAGAGAGCAGGTCAGTGGTTTATTGGGAATGAGGGTGGAGATGGATGGATTACAGTGGGACAAAGAGAAAAGTTCTGGGGGTGATGGAAATGTTTATCTTGATTGTGGTAATAGTTTCATATGTCAGTGAAATTAATAAAACATTTTCTAAAGTATAAGAAGGATATAAGTCTGTGTGCTTACGAAATATTCAAAATA
Organism: Oreotragus oreotragus; assembly: GCA_006410675.1. NCBI lineage: Eukaryota > Metazoa > Chordata > Mammalia > Artiodactyla > Bovidae > Oreotragus > Oreotragus oreotragus. The sequence continues at coordinate 851,659 of SJYX01002116.1, forward strand.
GTTTGTTAAATGACAAAAACATACACTAATTGTGTAGAAAAATGTAAAGAATGTACATCTGTATGGACTATCTCTGCTTTGAGGAACCTCTGCATTGAGGCAACTTTTTTTCTGTGCTATTTTGAATTTTGAACCATGTACATGCATTAATTGTATTAAAAAAGTTTTTAAAGGACACTTTACACTTCTATCCAGAATATAGTGAGAACTTCTACAGAATAGTAAAGAAAAGATAAATAGCTCACAGCTGTGGTCCTGTCCATTTTGTTATAGTGCCAATAATAGTAATAGCAGTGATACCATTAATAACAGTACAGTAACTCTGAGTTATTGCTATATGCCACGCACTTTGGTAAGTGCTGATCATGTTATGGAGATGTTGTTATTAGCCCCATTTTGCAGATTAGGAGATCGAGACATAGCTGGTAAAGCAGAATGAGGTTCTAACTAGTGTAGCATGATCCCCTGCAGTATGGCGTGGTTACACAACTTGAAGGAAAAGCATGATGAAAATCGAAAGATCATAGCTTTAGTTCATAATGTCGCCTTTTAGGACATGTGATTAATTGATTCTTGACGTGACTTCCTATTCAGTACTGTTATCTGGGTTTTCCATTTATTTTATGTGTCTTCCAAGAACCCTTCCTATAGAGGGCAGCAGAGATACAGCAGTGAGTTTTCTACTAACCTGCATTTTTCAGGAAGCGTGAAGAAAATTGGCTTTAAGTGAGCTTTGTTATGTAATTCTCTTGTACTTTATATAGTGGTTCCTATGCAAATACAGGCTTGTAGACTTAATAAATATCAGATAACCTGAGTGAGAGGTGGAGTTTTGTTGAAGGTGCGCAACATAAGCTGGGTGACACAGACAAGATCTGAAAGTAGTAGTTTTAAAGAGAAAGCAAATGTGATTTTCAAGTCTCAAATATGGATTCATTGTTATGAAACAGATGTTTTCTGTGTATTTTTAACAGTAAGAGTAGAACAAATGATTCAGTATCTCACAGAAGATGGACTAGGGAAACATTTAATAAAAGTAGACTAGCAAGATTTTATATTTCTTGAGAGGATATTTAGAAAGTAATTTGGCAGACTTTGAAAGTATTTCTAAGTTTAATGAGCATGTTTGTAGTTCTTTGTTTATATGAAAAACTGAAAGTAGCACATGTAATTTAACATTTAATCATTTTAAATGATGAATCAGAATAAATTGATGTAACTAAATATGAACTAATTGTTAATGTCTGAGAACTCCCCAATTTATCCATGTATAGATTTGATGGAATTTGATTATGATGATCAAAAGCACACATTTTAGAAATCCTCTCTAAAATGTAATTATGTTTATATAAAAATGAAAATTTCATGCTTGTAAAGGGAAAATATAGGGAGTGTTTAGTCATGATTTCGTTTGATTATATTTTGAAGATTTCAGTATAGAAACATTACATTTAAGAAACAAATTCAAGGCTTTCCTGGTGGTCCAGTGTTAAGAATCCACCAGCTGATGCACAGGATACCGGTTCCATCCCTGGTCCTGGAAGATCCCACGTGTCACAGGGCAGCTGAGCCTGTGCTGCTCCTCCTACTGTGTGCTCTAAAGCCTGTGCTTTAGAGTCTGGGAGCTGCAGCTGTTGAAACCCATGCACCGAGGCCTATGCTCCACAGCAAGAGAAACCACCATGATAAGCCCATGCACTGCAAGTAGACAGTAGCTCCCGCTCACTGCAGTGAGAAAACCCTCATGAAGCAATGAAGACCAGCACAGCCAAAAATGAGTAACTGAACACAGGGCTTTTTTAAAAGAGAGATTTGTACTCCAGTGTTTTCTTATGTTAAAAAGGAGGACTCTTAGGAGTAGTATTGAGGAGGAGGTACCTTTTGTTGTTATTTTACATTACAGTTTTGTGTGCATATATCTATGAACACTATCTGTTCTTGATCTTTGATAGCGCTATAGCTTATTTTGGCTTTTATTCTCTTCAGGAAAGTGAGTATTTCCCAATATCATTTGTAGCATTTGTTTCAGAACTTAACATCCTTATTTTTCCACATCTCCCTTCTTAATTGGCTAAACCTTAGCTTATGACATATCAGGTCTGAGGCTTTGTCATTTTTTGTTTTAGTGTAAATCTTCCTGCTTTTTCACTGTCACCCTGTCATTTCTTTTACCTTCAATTTTGTTTCTTCTTCTGTTTCTTTTATTCCTAAATTCATCTGTTTTCTGGTATGAGAATGATAGAATAGAAAAAAGAACATTGTAGGAATTATCATTACATGTATATAAATTAGAAATCATAATATGAGGCATTACAGTGTGACTTCAGTCCTCTAGTTTTCTAATTTAAAAAATCCTTAGGAGTTCCACTTGCAGTACGGACGGAGCATCATGTGTCAGATTACCTTTCTTACAAATAGCAATGACAAATTTTGGACATATAAAGTATATTAAATATATATTAAAAATAAGTTTATATAAAAATATAAAGAGTATAAAAATACTTGAATACAGTAGATAGAAGGAGAAGACAGCTGGCAGAGACTTGGAGGGGTTGGCATTTTAAAGAAGAGAATGGCACAAGCAAGGAGGGTTTTTCATTTATCACCACTTTTTACCCAAAGGCAGGTCCCTGTCAGTGTTGTTCAGGGTGACTAAACTTGGATAGAAATCATAACACAGAGTTTGGGGTATAGGAGGTTAAAGGTGAAAGTAGAACCTCCCAGAGAGAACCCCACATTATGCATATAGATCTTACAGGCTATAAGAACTTCAGCTGCTCTCCACTACACAGGAGAAAGCAGTGTACTTTCTGTACTCATAGGGGAGTGAGTATAGCCAAGTTAACTATTGTTTAAGCAGAAAAGTAAATACTCCTCAGAAGAACATATCAGAATCCAGAGTCTACATCCCTGATAATGACCAGGATACACTTCACATTTGTTAGACACAGACACATACACACGTAAACCCAGGAATGTGACGCATACTTAAAGGAAAAGGCAGATAATTGACACAGACCCTGATATATTAGAATATATTAGATAATATTCAGTTCAGTTCAGTCACTCAGTCGTGTCCAACTCTTTGCGACCCCATGAATCACAGCACGCCAGGCCTCCCTGTCCATCACCATCTCTCAGAGTTCACTCAGACTCAGGTCCATCGAGTCCGTGATGCCATCCATCCATCTCATCCTTGGTCATCCCCTTCTCCTCCCGCACCCAATCCCTCCCAGCATCAGAGTCTTTTCCAATGAGTCAACTCTTCGCATGAGGTGGCCAAAGTACTGGAATTTCAGCTTTAGCATCATTCCTTCCAAAGAAATCCCAGGGTTGATCTCCTTCAGAATGGACTGGTTGGATCTCCTTGCAGTCCAAGGGACTCTCAAGAGTCTTCTCCAACACCACAGTTCAAAAGCATCAATTCTTTGGCGCTCAGCTTTCTTCACAGTCC